>ML793606.1:196483-252699 GCA_009831015.1 Picea engelmannii
AGTTTAAACAAGCACAGTACCAGCATTAACTATCGATCCGACGTGCCAATTCCATCGTTCAATCAATCGCTCAAACACAGGGTTTACATAGCTCGGGACTTATGAAACATTCAACATATAATCCAACTTTGCAAACAGTATGTCAATGCATCGATTTGTAAAGTTCAAAGTGTTTGATCAATGCGCTTTCAAACCAATGTTATTACGCCTTGTAAACTTGCCCATGTATTTGGTGCATATGGTAATGTTTGCATTCCAATCTTTTGAGAACAATATGATCCAAAGCTTTTCATATAATAACTGAGTGAGAATCCATAATAAGGATAAAAGCAATAAGACCAAATCCATTACAATTTTCATAAGACCAAAACAAGAACAATAACTTTTATGCCAAGGTTTAACAATCAAATATATCCAAATGCGCATCAGGGTAAGATAATGCTCAAGAACATAAGTTCTAGACAACCTTTAGCAGTCATGTGATAAACCAGTGATCAAGCATCTTTCAACAAATCAACCAAAAACGATGACAATCTAAGCAACGAAAGAAGTGTTTTCACACTTTCAGTTGTGAAAAACTGAAACGAAATTGAATTGTAATGGTCGCAAAAATGAGACGAATGTCTAAAAGCACAGTGCGACAATGATTTGTCATGATACCACAAGGGGTGTAGGCAGCTTTTTGAGATCAATAAAAAAAAATGGGTTGGCTGCCAACAAGACTCAACTAGTTCGAGTCCCAAATGATTATACCCTGACCTCTTTGGGGGCATCCACAAAGAAACAAATGAAGAGCAAACCTCTCTGATACCACTAATATGGATTTATGAGCAGAACAAAATGAAACACAAATCTATAGAATTAACACAAAGATATAGAGAAAAATAATAGAGATACAATGTAACTTAACTTCTATTCAATAAAGAAATCTGTTGAAACTATAAAATGCAGAATGAAAACAATCTTTCTCTAATGGTGGTAGCTAATATCTAATAAGAGATGTGGCGGCTACGCAAATTCATATGAGCACATTACAATGAGGCCTCCGAGCCTTTTTAACATCCAGAAGTAATCATAAAACCCTAGACATCCAAAAACCTAACCCTAGGAGATGAAGTACCAAAAGTCATGTGGGCCCCAATGGGGTGAGTTGGTACATCAACTTCCCATGGTTGTAACATTTGCATATGATCTATGTTTTAGGCGTTAGATACCTTGTCGAAAAGGTATATATGATAAGTACAATTTCTGTTAAGGTCAAGTTTTGTCAATGGCTACCCTTGGCTGCCCAAAAGTGCATAAAAACATCGTTAAAGGCCTCAAAATGAACTAGGAAGTTTGGGACTCGAAAAACTTAAAAAAAAAGGCCTTCCAAAATGGAAAATTGTATGTGAGCTAGTTGGAAGAGGTGGGTGGCCACCGATATTCACTTGGATCACTAACACTAATTCTTTACACATTATGGAGCACTTCAGACATTTTCATCAAGGATCCTTATCCAGTATTCAACTAACAGGGGAAATATGTATTTGGATTTCATTACCTATTGCTAGAGACCCAATAATTTGATTAGTTTCCATAAAATTTTCACTACCATGCTTTCCCAAAATGATGAATATTCTTTAGATCCCATCCACCTCATAGGGGATTTGTTGGTAAACCAATATCATATCATATGATTTATTATCAGGGGGGGTTAAAAGCATTTGAAGGTATTAAGGGTGTTATCACTGAAATTTCCTCTGCACATGGTTACAAGAACTCAACATCGTCAAACAGTGATGAAGTCATCCATGGACCTGAATTAATACCACAACATTCAAAAAAGGTCAAAAACTATACAAATTAGTGAAAAATTGAAGAGTTCTTTGCAGACATTGGGCGCGCACGCGCATGCGTGGAACAAGAACATAGAAATCGCGCATAGGCACACGATGCGTGACTGTTAGCACAAAAATTCGTGCACCTGCTAAACAACACATTTATGGAAGTGGTCAGCCTCCCAACCACTTATGGTTCAGCTCCCAAGTTGATTTGATCCTCAAATCTGGGCTGGATCTGACTGGTGGGCTGGTCAAAGACCTAATAATGCCCTAATTGGCTTCTTTTCACACTACAAAGCAGTTAAACAATAACCCAAATGAATTCTATAAAAAGACAAGGATGCACCTCATTTTCTCAAGGAATTCAAAGTAATGTTATGTTGTCTCTATTGTTTTGAGGACTCCATCCTTGACACAAGTATATTGGCACCATTACATTGGACAATCCACCTCACCATTGAGTGGATTTGTAAAGAGTTCTTTCATCACCATTTTCCATTTTTATTTGTTGTAAGAAGAGCTAGCTAGTGAGGGTCCAAGAGCCTTCCCTTGGAGGAAGAAGGGACTCATAGTCCCCTTTCTTTTTGGTGCTTTGTTTTCATCAATAAATCAGCCTCAAACATTGGTGACATGGGTCTTTTGGTTCTTTTTGTTTCTATGTCCTTATTGTCATGAATTTAGTTTTTATTGCATCTCTTAGTTTAATTCTTAATTGCAGTTTTTGTTTTCTTTCCCTAACTCTTTTCTCTATAGATGTCCTGCTTAGCAGACCCAACTTAGCTTGCAAGCACCTCTATTCTGCTCACCAAGGTGACGAAAGAGGTGCAACAGATTGGCGACTCCACTGGGGAAAGGTATCAATTTCCTACCTCATTTGGGTTTTTCTTGCTCTTCTTTTAGTTTGTTTAACTTGCAGGTGCACTAACCGGCCTAAGCCGACCCGCCAACCAGCCAATTCCAAGTTGAATTGAGAGAAATCTATCCGGATTTTTCTTTCTCGGTCATCTATCTTGTATGCGCGGGTTTTTAGGCCCACAGACGTGCATCGTGCGCCCATGCGCCTGACTCACGGTTCTGTTCTGCACATGTGCGCTTTTTAACTTGTCTCTGCTCGCACACATGCGCTCTGTGTGCCTCTGTCTCCACTAGGACCCATGCATCTGTGCAAAATTTCACATTGTAAAGTTGTTAAGATGTGGGGAAGGCCATTTTCCTTCTTAAAAATGATGTCAAGCATGTTTTAAGGCTGCACCACACTTAGTCCCCTCAAGGGGTTAGTCAAAAACAGATAGGCACTTAGGAGGATAAAATCAATTTCCCTTCTTTGCTTTTTTCCACATGGATGGCTTGTTTTTGACTCACAAGATAAGTTGGAAATAGTTTTTAATCACATTTAACTTGCATTGGAACTAGAAGTTGAGTAACAATCACTTAGTATGCTCTTCTCTCGTGCCTCCAAGAGATCTTGAGAATCAGAAAAAGATTGTGAAACGATTTCATCTCCCTTAAGAACATTAAAACCTTTAGGAGAGGACAACAACCCTTCTTGGGAATCCTCTTAGTTTTCTTTTTCAAACACATCTTAATATTGTAATGGGCCCATACATGCCCACATGCTACAAAGATAGGATAGTGTTTGAATTTTCGCTTTCTTAGATCAAAACACTAGGGAAGTTTAAAGGTTTTGTAATGGGCCCATACATGCCCACATGTTCAATCTATGATATTTTCAAAGTTTTTCTTAGATTACATCACAATAGGGAGTTAAAGGGATAGTAACAGACCCACATGTCCACATGCTAGCTTCCTAGGGATTTTTGAATTACGCAAGGTTGTACCAAAGGCACTTAGTTAATTAGGTAATCAAACTCTTGTAAGGACCAAGCGAAGTCCACATGCAGCAAGGTGACATCTAATTCACTAAAAATTGTCACGCTCTCACTCACACACAAAAGTCACTTATCACTCACATAGCTTCTTCTTGAAACGTGGAGGTCAAAGTAAGTTTCCTCCCAAGGGATTCTAAAAACACCCCACCCCTTTTCTTGACGAAACTATCCACTCCCATCTTTAATCAACGAGGTTGGTTTGCACCCCCAACCTCCCAAAACAACTACATCTAAAATCTTTCTAAAAACTCACTAAGTTTTCCTCCACAGGAGGTGCCAAAAGAAATTTTTTAGTCTAGGTAGGATTTCGGGGATAGGAATCCAAAAAAATCCCTGTTATCTGGTTCTCACATTGTCAAAACATAGAGGTTGTCAAATAGGGAACTGAAAATCCTCCAAGTCAAGTGTTCCAATTACCATAAGGCAGGGAGATACCCGTGAAGGGTTGAAGGCTGAGGTCCAATTTTTCTGTGCATCCCCCCTTGAGGCACCCACCTCTTGGACGGGATACATCCCGTCACCCATTTCTTAAGCCGAAAATCTAAATGCCGCACTTTGACTGAGGTACCTAGTGACCAACTTTAGGACATCTACCTAGGTGGCAATTGTGGGCTGCAATTGCACCTTGATTGGATTTTGTGTGGCTATTTGGAAATATCTCCAGTTCTTTCGGGATATGCCCCCTTTACCCCTCATTATAACCAATTATTTCATCCTTCACTAGTTTCTCTTCCAGTGACTTCACACCCCACTGTTGAGTACTATTGGAAGGTCCAGTGCTATTTGAGAGGAAGGGTGTTCCTTCTTCTAGGACACGAGCATTTGCTTTCTTTTGATTCCCCCACGTGGACAAAACCCACTTACCCATATATATGCTTCTTTTTCAAAACATTTTATGTATGATGCACATCTGATTACAGTTTGATTTGGATATATATATTGTGTAAACATTCAACGCAAAGGCTCTTGTTTCTATATTACTCTCACCACTTTTTGCACACATTCACACAGCTAGTCTGACATCATAGGGGAACCAAAGAACCCCGGTCATTCACGATGCTTGCTAAACCTCCCTCCTATCTTAGGGGTAGTATCTGGTTGTGCCCACTCATCGGCACCTCCTTCACACACTCCTGTCAGTGCTACTATTTTAGGATCAGCTTTTCTTGGTTCTACATTCCTTGGGTCAACTTCCCAAGGCCATCCGTTCACTCACTCTCCTTTACATGGAAGCGGGGGAACCACTTCCTCTCAAGGAGGGAGAACCAACCCACCTAGCCCCCCTCAAGGGTCAGGTTCACAACACACTATGGCCAGAGATAATCCTCCCCCCCCCCACTACAGATGCCATATTTGGCCTCTCTCAACATACCGAATCTCACCAAACTCACCAATGATCCTATATTGCATGATCCCACATGGCTTGCAATGCCAACCAAACTACCTTCAGACATACCCAAGTTTGAAGGAAAGGAAGGCAATGAACCTACCAACCATGTCATGACCTTTCACCTATGGTGCTCCTCCAATAGCATTATGGATGATTCCATCAGACTGTGATTATTTCAACAATCACTCACTGACCCATCGGCTAAATGGTATGTTGAAGAAAAATCAGGGTCCCACGCAACTTTTGAGTCATTGGCCAAAGCATTCTTGACCTTCTTCCAATTACCTATATGCCATGACAATGGTCTAGAACTACTTTCTAATTTCAAACAAACCTCGGCCACACACATCGCTGACCACATTCATGAATGGTGTAGGCGACGTAGTTTGTGCAAAGTAGAAACCACCAAGCAACAATGTCTCAATTGGTTTCTTAGATCACTTGTCTCTCTTCTCGGTAAGGATGTAGCTTCCACCTTCCCTCAATCAGAAAAGGAAGACATTAGCAAGGCCCAACAGTATGACCTCATTTATGCACAGTCAGGGTACTTATACACTGTACTTCCTGATCTTCCAAAACTAGTGTCATTTGGCCAAGACAAACCTAGGATGTCTCACTCAGAAGACGGACTGATTGGTGCCACCACACACCACGGTCCACAACCACAACCACCATCGATGTATGGAACACCTCAATACCCATCGGCATACGGGGGCACTTCTTATTACCCCCCACCCCCTTATCAAGAGCCATACCTTGTTTCTATACCTCCACCCATCAGTGGACCACCGCTGTCACCTCCCATACATCCATCTATTCCAAAAAACAGTGGTACTCCCTCAACCTCAGCTTATAGTACTAGCGAAAGCACTACACCTTCCTATGTACATTATGGATTGGTACCACCAAAGAATCCATACTTCCCATTTCCTGGTCCCCCACAACCCATGGCTCCCCCACATCCTCATGCATGGGTGAATTTTGTTCAACCCTCTTCTGTTCAACAATACCAAAGTTTTGAACAGTTGAATACAGCCAATCCAACCCATCCATCGAACAATGCCAAGAAGAAAGGATGAAACAGGAATAACAACAACCTAGGTCAAGGCGGGAATCAACCCCCATAGCACCAACCCACTGGGGGAAACCAGAACCAAGAGAACCAAAAACCCCAAGGGGGCAATAATAAAAAATGCCAAGGGAAAAATAATGTTAAAACCATCTTCCCTTGTGCCCTTTGTGGTGAGTTCAGCCATTACACTCATCATTTCCCCCAGATCGTTGATTTCAAATGGTTGAAAGACTCAGGTAGTCTTCCCCATTCTCCTACACAGCCTTCCCCTCAGCAGGCACCACAACAATACATGCAACAACCCCCTCCCGTCGTGCTGAAAAATCCTATTCCACATCAAGGTGTGATAAACACCCAATAGGACACACAACATCCCCCACCTTAGGTAGGACAATACCTCAACCCCAACAATCCAGTAGATCGTACAGTTCTCCTCACCGGTGAGGAAGAAATCCTTCTGCAAACGTGTAATCGTCAGTATCATGCCCCCGCTGAGTCTACCCCCATCCCTCCAGAGACAAACCCTCCATTGACAAGACCCCTGTTGGTGATCCCTCGCCCTTCCGACGAACCACCACTTCACATCCCTCGCATCCCATTGTGTAGGAATTTCCACAACCCACAGGCTAGAGAAGCTCATAACTATAGTTTAGTAGATGACTTAGCACAATCCCCGGCTGCCATGTCAGTCTTAGAAGTCCTCCAGACTTGTCCCACTCAGCGAAAATCACTACTTTCCTCTTTGGGGGTAGTCGACCCTGCAGATACCCGACTCATTACCTTTGATCTTGACAGCGGAGAACCTCGTCTTCCCGCCTTGATTGCTTTTCAAATCCCAGTGAAAATATGGAACATCACAGTTCATCAGTGTATCATCAATGAAGGTGCATCTACATGCATCATGTCCAAAACAGTATGGTAGAAACTTGGTTCCCCAGAACTCATACCCTCTACCATCACATTACGAGCTTATGACTGGCGAACATCCTCTCCTGAAGGGATATTCCAAAATGTCCCCATCAAAATCAGGGGCAAGACTATTCTCATCGATATCGAAGTTATCGACACCCCACTCGATTATAATATCTTGTTCAGTCATAGCTACATGTACGCTATGAAGGTAGTAGCATATTTCATCTTTTGAACAACGATTTTCCCTCACAATGGGAAGATCGTTACCATTGACCAAGTCTCACATTATGAGACTAATCCATCTTCCAACATCGATAACAACTCTCCCGCTCATTCCCCTACGGAAACTCTCCACCCAACCTCCATAGGTACCCCTCATTACTTCAATATATGGTTTATGTCGAGGAACCCTCACCATCTCCTAACAATGTTCCCCTTACTTCTTCACCAGGGGGCAACCACATGACCACCGTCACCGAGATCACTCCTCACGACCCCTTATATTCCCGTCACTTTCAATGTGACGAAGAAATACTAGAAGAGTTAAACCACCCAAATTCTCCCTGGGAGACGCTACACCATCGCACACTCTTCTCTCCACAGGAAGCCCCCATGCCTCCTAACCACAACCCCATTTACGCAGTCGAAACCAAGGATTTTATCCCATCAGGGTCTATCAATTGGTTCAAAAATCCCATCCCTGCCCCTGATGCTTTTGAAGAAGGAAACATGGCCAACTTTTCCCCCACCATTAAAATCAACATTTCCATTAAAAATGGCATTGTCGAAGAAATCACCATTGGAGCTTCTTGCACTCCTCAGGAAATCGCCACATATAAAGCCCTCTTCTAGGAATATAGGGATATTTTTATCTAGTCATACATGAAAAGGCCTGGACACGATCCCTCTATTGTCAAACATCGCATCGACCCCTGGCCTGACATCACACCAGTTCGCCAAAAAAAGCGACCACTACACCCATCCAAATCCGCGGCTATCAAAGTCGAAATTGAAAAGTTACGCATTGTCGGTTTCATTTACCCCATCACCTATACCTCATGGGTTTCCAACCCTTTACCCATTAACAAAAAAAATGGCACTATCTGCATTTGCACAGAATTTTGCGATCTCAATCACGCATGTCCCAAAGACAACTTTCCAACGCCTTTCATCGATCAAATTATCGACAACTGCACCGGCCACGAGGCTCTCTCCTTTATGGACGGATTCTATGGCTATAATCAAATTCAAATCCACCCAGCCAATCAATATAAAACCGCATTCACTACCCCGTGGGGTACTTTTTCATATCGTGTCATGCCTTTCGGCTTAAAGAATGCTGGCGCAACTTTCCAGTGGGTGATGACATACATCTTTCATGATCTGGCTAATATCATCCTCGCCTACTTGGATGACCTCACAGCTCGATCCAAGAAACGCACCCAGCATCTTGATGATTTACGAATCATCTTTCAACGGTGTTGTCAGTACAACATCCGCTTGAATCCTCTCAAGTGTGTGTTGTGTGTCACCGCAGGGCGCCTCCTCGGTTTTATTGTTTCCCAAAGTGGTATTACTGTGGACCCCCTCAAAGTCCAAGCTATCACCAAAATTCCACCTCCCTGAAATTTACGACAACTTCAGAGTCTACAAGGCAAATCTAACTTTCTTAGATTCTTTGTCCTCGATTATGCCATACGCGCACATGGTTTCCTTCGCTTACTATGTCACGGCATCCCTTTCCACTGGGACGACCATTCCCAACAGTCATTTGACGATATTAAAGAAGAACTTTCAAATGCACCTTTAATTAGTGCACCTAACTACAATCGCGACTGTATCCTCTACGTATCAGCATCAGTTGTATCAGTAGTCGACGTCCTCGTCCAGCTCGGAGATGACAATCATGAACATGTCATTTATTACGTTAGTAAAAACCTCTCAGGGCCACCCTTGAAATATAAACATGAAGAGAAACTTGCTCTTCGAGTTGTCCTCGCAGTCCAGAAACTGCGCCATTACATTATGCTTCATACCACAAAGGTCGTCACAGATTCCAACCCTATGCAGTACTTTCTCAGTTGTTGGCAAGTTAATGGAAAATTCGCTCGATGGATCGTTATCCTTCAGGAGTATGACCTCAAGTTCTCAACCCTTAAGAGTAAGAAGGCCCTCGTTCTCACCGAACTTGTCATGACCCTCCCCTCTAACACCACCAGTGCCCCCGTCAACACCGAATTTCCCGATGAACATCTCTTTTACATCACTATGGATGATCCTTGGTACGACGACCTCCTTGTCTACCTCCAAACTCAAAATTTCAGTAACCACCTCTCGTGCGATGATCGTCGCCATATTTTCCATCAAGCCCCCCACTACCTCCTCATCGGGAACATCCTATACTGGCGGGGCATTGACACCATTCTTTGTCGATGCCTGACTATTGACGAGGCCGATAGAGTCTTAAACGACTGTCACAGTGGCGCCTGTGGGGGCCATATTTTGGGTATATCCACTGCTCAAAAGATTATTCGAGCTGGGTACTTTTGGCCTACCTTGTTTCATGATTGCATTCATGCCGTGAAATGATGTGAGAAATGTCATCTTTACGCCAACAAAGCCTGAGCTCCCCCCGCTCTTTTTCACCTTGTCATTACTGCCGGCCCTTTTTTCAAATGGGGCATCGACTTTATGACTTGTAATTCCCCCTCTAGAAATGGTCACAAATACATCATTGTCACCATTGATTACTTCACCAAATGGGCAGAATCTATGCCCACTTTCAACAACATCGCTGACACTGCAGCGTGTTTTTTCTTTAACCACGTCATATCCCGCTTTGGAGTACCCCTCCAACTCGTTTCCAACCATGGGAAACACTTCGAGAATGAGATCTTTGTTGAACTCTCATCTCGGTTAGGCTTCTCTCATGATTTTTCCTCACCATATTACCCTCAGTCTAACGTATAGGTCGAGGCAGTTAACAAAGTCCTCAAGACCATGTTACAGCGCATGGTTAATAAACATAAAACCAATTGGCATCATATGTTATTTTCTGTGCTATGGGATTACCAAACAGCTATGAAAACCGCTACTGGATTCACACCATTTCATTTAGTCCATGGGGTCGAGGCCACTCTCCCCATCGAGTGCGAAATTCCCACCTTACACACCGCAATTGAGCTATTACTTGACACTGCTCCAATGGAGCAGCGCTTGCTGAACTTGGAGTCTCTGGATGAAGATCGTCGATCTTCCTTACAGAATAACGAGGTAGCTAAAAAATGATCCAAGGCTACCTTTGATCGCCATGTCAACCTTCGCTCATTTTGGGAAGGCAACCTCGTCCTGGCTTACGATATTGCTCATGATACCTTTGGCCATGGAAAATTAGAATCACTCTGGCATGGCCCATACATCATTCAACATTGCCTCACCAAAGGCGCATATATCCTGGCCTCTCCCGAAGGCCTCTCTCTCAAAGAACCCGTCAATGGGTTGTATCTCAAGAAATTTTATTCTTAAAAGTAGTCACTCTACTTTAGGTTATTTCTTTTCTAGCATTTTTAATCTTTTTTCTCCTTCCCTCACATCTAAACTATCCTTTGTGCTATTGATAGATGCTTCCTCCACTAGCCTACCACATCAGTTATGTCGATGGTGCCAGCCGTTTGACACAAAATCTCACTTCGGCTACTTGGGCTCTCTACACCCCCTCACATGAAATGCTCCATTCGAGCGGCATATGTTTGGGGTCAGCAACTAACAACCAAGCCGAATACATTGTTTTCATTGGCCTCCTGGTCGACACCCAACATCATCATATTCGTCACCTTAGCGTCTTCCTCAACTCTCAACTAGTTGTTCTCCAGCTCAACAATGTGTACCACGTCCGTGATCCTTGCCTCTTTCACAAATACCTGTAGGTTAGGATTTTATCTCGACATTTTGATTCCATTACATTTACACATATTCCAAGACAATTGAATCAAATTATAGATAACCTAGCTAATATTGTGTTAGACTGGCATATATCACATCAAGCTATCTCTACACATATATAAACATATCACAATCCTGTCACAGCATATACATAGAATAGACATCATCAAAACATTAACCAAAACCATGTAAACATCACATAGATCTCAAAAAGTATACTCATGTATATATATAGGTCCACAGTGCCATATGAATGTTTACATACAAAAAATACACATATCTGCAGGCCAATGCAGCACCTGGATACAAAATGGGCTCACCAGCCTATATACAAAAAAATAATAATATATATATATATATATATATATATATATATATACATCAAATGCCTCAGAGCACCACTCACGGTGCCTCTAGAGCACCACCGCCTGCTCCTCCCTTAGGTGGTGGCGGCCCCCCACCTCCTGCCCCAGGAGGTAGTGGTCCACCCCCTGCCGGCCCCTCCTTCCCTGGCGGTAGTCGTCCAGTCGTCAACGCAGCAGCCACTGCTGCTCATCGTACTATCGCCCACCATGGTGGTGGTACCCCCACACACTTCTCCAGGAAAGTCTTGTCCTAGATGCAAGACCATATGCCCTTAGGCACCTCCTATAATATCATCTCCAGACAATGACGTATGTCCTCATAATCAGCTCTGGGCACCGCTGGAGGAGCATGTGATGGCCCAACACCAGGGTCATCAAACCGGCACCTCCTCGCTTCCCTCTCTAGCTCAGCTGGTCGCACCGCGGCCTCATCATGCCGACATCTCTCTCCCCGCGGTGATCTCTTTGGTGCTCGTTGCAACTCCACCTCATGTCCGCGAGGTGCCACATATGCACATGCAAAAAAACAACAGATAGTATCAATATCTATATCATATACATATGGACTGCTATCTCACACACAAAATAGCAAAAACATACACATAAACACCAAACATACCTCGATGATCAAAAACCTCCCCAGGAGGTAGCACCATGTCCGGATCATCCTGGAAGTCCACCCCGACATAGGGGTAACGTAAGATCACCTGCGACATCTGTCGCCATACTTGCGTTTCCTTTGAAGAAAAGAAGTGGCCACCTTCGCCACTACCATGGCGAAGCAACACAGTCGACCACCGCCTCAACCACGGCTCTTGTGCCCCAGGCGCCCCCAATAGAATCCTCGGGCGCAACATTGACACCCTCTCTAGAAACAAGGCCACTAGGATGGACCCGAAGGAAAACTCCCCCGTATTAGTGGACCGACAGTGGTCCAACTGCCCCACCATCCTCGCATGCAATGTAAGCCCCCAAGCAAAATGCTCGTCGACCAATACTCTCTCCAACACCAGAAGCTGGCCACCACTGATCCGTTGGGTCACCAGTGACCCATATACTCACACAATCATCGCTACTATACAACGATGCACCAGGGAATCTATAGACACAATGCTCACAACCATCCCGAACATAAAGTTCCGACCCGAACAATATCTCTAGCCAATAGTCACGAGCTGTGTATCCCTAGGTAGCACTGGCTCCGCCAGTAGGGGTGTTCCCCGAAAGGGAAGCCCAGTTAAGAAATATACATCCTCCACCGCAGTGAAGGGGATCTGCTCTCCTCGCACTAGGAAGTAGTGTAGCTCCGGACTCCACATCTATATTAGTAACTATAGGAGATACTCTTGTGCCCGTATCAATGAGCACTCAAAGAACTTTAGCAGCCCACAGGCTACCAAATTCGCATGCACACCTGGCCCCTCAATAGCCACGGTGTCTTGCAGCTGAGACCAGTCTCTCTCTCGCCACCCCACTGGCATTGTCACAATCGTCCACCTGCAGACAACACAGAGTCCTATATCAGCTCAAGAAACCATCAACAACATAAAAAAAACTCATTTTTATACACCTCAACCTTGCCTCCTAGGCACGGTTTTGTTACCCACAGGCGCGCACACATGCACGCCTGTTCACTACATAGGTGCGCACACATGCGCGCCTGTTCACTACATAGGTGCGCACACATGCGTGCCTGTTCACTACATAGGTGCGCATGTGTGCGCACCTGTTCACTACACAGGTTCGCATTAATGCGCACATGTTTGCTTCACAGGCGCGCTCCCAAGTGCACCTGTTCACCATACAGGCACGCACAGATGCGTGCCTGTTCAACCTACAGACGCGCACTTGTGCACGCCTGTTCAACTCACAGGCACGCCCTTAGCGCGCACCTTAAATCCGCTCTACCGTGCCCCCATGCGCATACATCCAGTGGAAAGGTGCGCACATGTGCGTGCCTATTATCGGGTCGCCCGCACATGCGGGGCCCATATCCCCTAAATCTCTCTGTACGCCCCCCCCGTACAACCCCTGCCCAAAAAATGAAATCCTATTTCTATGTAGGATGATCAGACCACTAACCCAAAGCTCGCTAATCACCAATCAGATGCCTCATCCTCCCCGAATCTCCAAAACTCCTCTGAAAAATGCTCGTCCAGTCACTATTGCAGTAGGTACAAATGAGGTGGCAATGTGGGCCCTACAGCTATATATAGGCCTTTTGCCAAACTTCCACTCACCATTCCGGGAGCCCATGGTGTCCATTTTTCAATCCATCTTCAGCCACAGGATCAACATCCCGTCATCTACATCACAACAGCCCCTGGGCCTCTTTTCATCCTGAGCCCCCGAGGTGCCTTTTTTTTCATACCCTGGTCAGGTATGGATGCACATATTCACGCTTATCAAATACATGCTCATATCTTTGATTCTCTTCAGATATTGTTCACTTTGGGTATTTGGTTTTCATGTGTGCAGGTACTTGATCATCATACATCGGCACAACCCCTTCAGGTATATACTCAACACTAGCATGTAGTATTTCCCTCTATATCGCACTTGCATTTCCAGTCACACCCTCTGATATTTACCTCTAGGATCCCCATTCCTGGCTTTACAGTACCCACACCTCCATCTGCATCTTCGGTACTGTTACCCGGTAGCATTCTTACCCACATGAGTTGTCCCATTCATAGCACCTTTTGACACTTTTGACACTCATGCTGTTTTTCAAAACCCTTTAGGGATGGGAGTCCCGATAGTCTTTCATCATGTTGCAAATCAACCACATACTCCTTCTCCTCATTTTGCTAGCTTTCCCACACGGACTCCCAGATTATCTCTTCTCGGTTCTATTTTTTAACTGCCCCTCCACAGTATCATGAACCCTCCATTTCATCCACAATCAATTTGCCCATCTGCAAACCTACCTTCATTTCACCTACCTCATATAGAAACTCACCAATGGGGCCCCCACCCTTCATCAGTTTTCCAAGCAAATTATGCCCTACATGGGCCACCCATATCACACTGGGGCACCCGTTTCTGTATTTGTACATTTCTCCCCAATTATTCGTTATTTATTGTACAAACGACTTTATTTTCAGTCGTTACATTACCCTTTTTGTTGTCACCTTTGGTGACCTGCTTCCCTCCTTTTGGCCAGCCGCAACCCATGTCACCCTTGGTTGGAGCACTACTTATCATCTTCCCTTGCCCGACATCATCCATATCTTCAGAGTACCCCCACAGGTCACTTATCTCTACCCTCTGAATTTGTTCACCTTGTCTTGCCTCTGGCACAACTTATCCCCAGTCTTGTTGTCCCCCCTGACACTCAACCTCATTGAACGGTTGTGGCCACTTTTTATCTCATACATACTCCAACCAAGGGTAGTCCTTGAGTCTTCCCACATATTAACTTCATCCATGTACCTCTGCCACTTCCTCACCTCACCTAGTAGATTTCACGAATCCATTTTTCTTCTGGGAGTCGCGTCCCCTTTTTTGTCGACATCAGCACAGTTTTCCAGAAGGGCGACAGTGTCTTGATTCTCATTATCCATTCAGTGAGAGATCTCGGATGGCACAGGGTGAAACACCATTTCTCCCTGTTGTTGTTGACCCCCATAACATTTGATGCCAACACTTTCTCATGTTATGGTGGGTCTTACTTTGCAACTATTGTAGTTAGTTATTTTATTTGCCGAAGACCTCTGAACTTGGCAGGGCTATCAATGCCCACATCATCGCTGCTACTTATTACCTCAATCAATGCCTACTATTCAGAGCATGTTCATTTGCAGAATTGTCTTCTGCCTCTATCATGACCACCCCCGATGGCGCTGCAGTTGTCTACACCAACACTTCAGTCATCTTTTTTTCAGAGTTACATGACACGAGCATGGGGCATGCCTGCCTCGTTTGTACACAGTTTTCTATTTTACACACCTCCTAGAAGGTCGGGTCCTACCGGTTCCTTTTTTCCTCCAATGGATCACTCTGAACGATCGCACTATTGCTCTATATTACAACAACATTCTCAGTAGAAGAAACATTGATGGATTTTGTTTATACGTATGCTCCTAACCTCATCCATCAGGGGGAATCTACTATCACTGAAATTTCATCTGCACATGGTTACAAGAACTCAGCATCGTCAAACAGTGATGAAGTCATCCATGGACCTGAATTAATACCACAGCATTCAAAAAAGGTCAAAAACTATACAAAGTAGTGAAAAATTGAAGAGCGCTTTGCAAACATTGGGCGCGCGCACGCATGCGCGGAACATGAATGTAGAAATCGTGCACAGGCGCATGATGTGTGACTGTTAGCGCAAAAAACTGTGCACCTGCTAAACGACGCATTTATGAAAGTGGTCGGCCTCCCAACCACTTATGGTTCAGCTCCCAAGCCGATTTGACCCTCAAATATGGGCTGGATCCGACTGGTGGGCTGGTCAAAGACCTAATAATTCCATAATTGGCCTCTTTTCACACTACAAAGTAGTTAAACAATAACCCAAATGAATGCTATAAAAAGACATGGATGCACCTCATTTTCTCAAGGAATTCAAAGTAATGTTATGATGCCTTTATTTTTTTGAGGACTCCATCCTTGACACAAGCATATTGGCACCATTACATTGGACAATCCACCTCACCATTGAGCGGATTTGTAAAGAGTTCTTTCATCACCATTTTCTATTTTTCTTTGTTGTAAGAAGAGCTAGCTAGTGAGGGTCCAAGAGCCTTCCCTTGGAGGAAGAAGGGACTCATAGTCCCCTTTCTTCTTGGTGCTTTGTTTTCATCAATAGATCAGCCTCAAACATTGGTGACATGGGTCTTTTGGTTCTTTTTGTTTCTATGTCCCTATGCTCATGAATTTAGTTTTTATTGCATCTCTTAGTTTAATTCTTAATTGTAGTTTTTTTTTTCTTTCCCTAACTCTTTTCTCTACAACTGTCATGCTCAATAGACCCAACTGAGCTTGCAAGCACCTCTATTTTTCTCACCAAGGTGATGAAAGAGGTGCAACAAAGGGGGTGAGGAGGATTTTAAATTAAACTAGGTCATTTAACTAACAAAAGCCTTTAAGCGAGCAATGCAAATTACCAAATATTTCATAATACAGGGATCTAAAGATGGAATGGAATTCTAATTTCTAAGGAATGTGTTTTATTATTGTGGCTCAAATATCAAGTAGTAAGTGACAAAATAACATGTTCTAAAGTAGATATTTTATACATATGCCAAATATTGGGACCAACATACTAGGGGCAGAAATAATAAGGGGTATAAAAAATTTCACAAAAAAATGGTGCATACAATATTTCATGAAAATTGGGGGTTATGTTATAATTTGGGAAGATGTATAGTGAGGGGGTATTATCAATAAAAAAATTGGGAGGTATAAATGAAATGAGGGGTATTCTTTAATATCCCATGAGCACACATTCTATACCATAGGTTTACTAAGTGAACCCCCCTCGATCCACCTAAGCCTTTTGTCTTAGCTATTCTTTGCCACCTTACCAAAGGGACTAGCGCATTTTCCTTGTTTCCGATCCATAGGAAACTAAACACTTTTTTCTAATTTTTTCTAGTATCCCTACTATTATGTAAGCCATAAAGTGCTAGTAAATAAGTCTACCTTCAAGAACATAATTTTTCTTTCTTTCTCTCTTTTAAAAAAAACCGTCTTTCTGTATTTAAAAAAATCCAAGCTAGTCCTAAAATCCATTATCATTTTCTTTAATTACAAAACCAAAGTATTTAATTCCTTGGTTGAAGACAATATTTTTAAAGTGAAGTAGTTGAGAAATGTCCCTCTCTTGATTGTCCATTAACCTATGGAACGATAATGATGATTTCTCAATGGCAGTCTTCATTCTTGTTGTCAATCCATACAAATAAGGCACTCCCTTGTACCTAACAGAATCTAATCAAATTCCATTACCAAACATCAACATATCATCCACAAAAAGGAGATGTGGAAAAGACATATCTCCTCCCATTTTTAGGTCTTTTCCATTTCACTATGAATCTCATGAGAGTTTGTGCTTTGTTTTGAAATATTTAGTTTTTCTTGAAGTTGGAAACAATGGAAATATAATTTTGACTCTTATTAGGGTCAATGATTTCTTTGTAAAAAACAACATTTTTTGTTTCTCAATCTTATTGTAACACCATAATTTATCATTAAATTTAGTTATGATAGTACTCTTTGTTAGTTTTTATAGCTCGGGAGGTACTCCACATGTTTTGTCTTGTATGCGAAAGTGACCTTGAATTTACACTACTAGGCACTTGACTTTGTAATAGGATTTTATAAAGTTGTAATAAATTGACTCTTTTATTAAAGTGACTTTTTGCAAAGTGTCATTTCTAATATTTTATTAAAGTGACTTTATGTCATAAAGTGGAATTTTACTTTAATAAATGTAAATGATTTATTTTGGAGGGAATCAATCATGTCACTTGATCATGTAAGGGAAAGATTAGATGTTGGCCTTTGGATTTAGGGATGAGGAAGGTGAAAATCCACTTTCTGGTGATAAAAATAATCCTAGGGTAGTGTGCAAGACAAGCTTTGAGAGATTTTGAGAGAGTACGGAAGAATTTATTTGCAGCAGGGTTTGGCACAATTTTCAAGAGAGATTGGGCACATTTCCCAAGAAGGTCTTATGTGTGAGAAGTGTTGGTTATTTTGTTATTGTTGGAGGACATACTATACAGATCCATATAGTCCATACATAAATGAGAAAGGGAAAATTTTTTGAGGTTGGTTGTTGGAACGAATTTCGAGGAAAGACTAAATTTTTCTTTGATGTATAAGGGCTTTCTATTATGTTCGTACAACATATTGTTGGCATGATTTTCTAGGTGTTGTTTAGTGAGAGAGTCGTACAATTACAAGGTTTAGTGGGCACAATTTCTAGAAATAAAAAGGGGGGATTGTTGGGTGCCTGCAAGTTGTGTCTTACTGCCATTTATGATTGTTGTAACTTGTATTTCTTCCTGAAGCTGATAATAAAATCTCTCTCGGTGGGTTTTAACAAGTTGGGGTTTTCCCCGACTGGTTGCCAAAATTGTTGGGTGTGCACATGATTATGTGACTTCTATTCATTGTTATTTTCTACTGCAAATGTTCTTAGAAATGTGTGTTTCTGCTTTTGAATTATAATTGTGATGTGGGTTATTTTCATTTAAGACGGAAATATAAGTTTGCTAAGTGTGTCACAAAATATCTATGTACGAGTGTTCTTTTGTTACTGATTTTCTACACTTTTAATGGATTTGATATTCTAAAGGGCACCCTCTTCCATTATCCCATATAATTGACCAAATTAGTAGCATCTCTAGTCCATCCTCTCTTGAGCTTTGAGTGACCTTTACTTATATTTGAAGTTTTTATAAGAAACTTATCTCTCCATGTTACCCAAATTATACAATAAGAATATGATCATAACCTTACTCTTGATGGGTGGAAGACTAGCCTTTAAAAGAAGGATGGGTGAGGGCATATTTCATTTAATTATAATATAACTTACTATAAATTCTTTTGAATTTGCTCAATTTTCCTCCAAGTTTCTCTAGGAATACTACAACTTGAAACTTTAAAAGCATACAAAATCATTGGGATAACAAGTTTTTCCCAAGAGAAATTTATTTTTTTCACAGAACCAAAAATGGGCTTCTTTACAATTGTTCTCAAGACCAAAAGAAGCATTATAGACTCCATTAATGTTCTTTTAGTGCTACAATTTCAATTTAGATTCCGATGGAAATAAAACCATTGACAATTTTATGAAGGGACTTCTAAGTTTTCATTATCACAAACAAAATTAGGATATGCAACATTTCTAGGATTAATGATAATTATGTTTGTTTTGTTAGTATTCAAAGACGACCTGTAACTAGTACAAAAATATTTAAGTATCTTAAGTTGATTTTCAAGGTTCAATGGGTTCCTTAGTAAAATATCATTGCCATATATGTAGAGAAGGAGGATTACCACTAGCCCTACTAAATTAGTTCTTTCACACCTAATTTCCTCTAATAAATCCTCTAACTTTTCTATATAAACGCCAAAACTAGTAGGGGATAGAGGACATTCTTGCAACTTGGCCCTTATATTACAATTTATTTCTTCCAACCATCCCTCATTGCTTATAAATTTGGTGATGAACCTCACATGCAACCTCATCATTGCATGATCCGAATTTTATGAGAAGAATGAAATGAATACAAATTATTAACAGGTGCTTAACACAAAATAACAAAGATACAATAAAACTAGTTTTCTATTCAATAATGAAATAAGCTGAAACTGTAAAATGCAGTGGAAACAAGCTTGCTGGAATGGTGGCGGCTTATCTCTGAGAAGAGATGTGACGGCAGTGCGCATTCGAAAGAAGCAGATTACAATGAGGCTCTGAAGGACTTTTTACAAATAAGCAAGAATTCCAAAAACCCTAGACATCCAAAAACCTAACCCTAGGAGATGAAACGCCAAAAGTCATGTGGGCCCTGTTTGGGTAAGCTAGTACATCAACTTCCCAGGGTCGTAACTTTTGCATACGATCTCCGTTTTAGGCGTGTGATAGCCCGTTGGAAAGGTATCGTAGAGGATATTCATTTTGGGGGATAAATAATTCCTTTGGCTATCATTGAGGAGATCGATACTGAAAAACCTTTATTTAGTCCCTCAAAATGGCCTCGGAAGTAAAAACTGCTAAAAATAGTAAATTGCCAAAAATGTCAGAAAACTGTTTTGAGACAGTTGGAAAAGGTGGGTAGCCATCAATATCCATCTGAATCAATCCTCCCTCCTTAGGAAGCAATGGTATCCATTGCGTTGAGGTCCCCCATTAGATGAGGAAATTTCTGCTGAATTTGGCCCCGGGTGAGCCACTTGCCTTGGTGCAGTAGCTGCCCTGCTTTGACGAATCAATAAAGCTGGATCCTTTGTTGTCGAGTTCCCTTGATCTTTTTGTCCATAATCTGATCATTGGATGCCTGTTATATGTAGTCAGGGTTGAGCTCTGTTGGTGTCAACTGTTCTGCTACCTCTGAGGTGTCCAATAATGGTGGGAAATAAGGGCGAAGGAGATCCACGTTGAACACTAGGTGCAGACCAAGGAAAGGAGGAATGTTGATCTCAAAAGAATTATCCCCCACGGCCTTGGTGATAGTGTACGGTCCATAATGAAGTGGTCGAAGATTCCGATGGGGTCCTGTAAGGTGTTCTTTTTGCAAGTGCAACCAAACTTTGCCGCCCACCTGAAACTTATGCGGAACCCGATGTTGATCATGGTGTTGTTTGTACTTGTCATTGGACTTATGTAGGATATCCTGAACCTGTTGGCAGATGTGCTAGATCCGCTCAATGAACCAGGTGGCTTTGTCAACTTTAGTTGGAGTAGGAGATGAGTCAGTCGAGGTGACCGCAAGGGGAAGTGCAACATCTATGGGACCCAATGGTTGGAATCCCAACCCCACTTGAAAGGGGCTGTGGCCGGTTGAGCTATGCAAGGCTCGGTTGTGGCTATGTTGGACATAAGGAAGGCTCTCATCCCATGTACGAGGGTTCTTTGAATTATACATGTGAAGGATATGCACAATCATTTGATTTATAACCTTGATTTGGCCATCTGTCTGGGGGTGGAAGGCTATGGATTTGGTGATCTTGGTGTCCAACAATGACCAGAGGCTCGACCAGAATGTGCTGAGAAATCGACTATCCCGATCTGAGAAAATGGTTTATGAGATTCCAAAATGTACCTAGACTCGTTCAAAGAACAACTTGGAAGTGGCCTCTGTTGTGATGCTCTTCTTGTAGGCAACTAGAATCGCCATCTTAGAAAAGCGATCAACAACCACAAAAACACAGTCATTTCCCCGCTTGGTGGATGGGAGGCCCAACATGTAGTCCATTGAGAGGGATTCCCATGGCCTGTCAGGAGTAGGAAGACGGGTGTACAAGCCCTGTTTCTTAGTGGTCAGTTTGGCAATAACACAGGCAGTGCAGGACCTGATATACTTGTCAACCTCCTGTCGAAGTTTCGGCTAGTAGAAACGTTTTTGTAGCATCGCCACTGTCTTTTCAACTACTGCCACTCGACTGTAGTGGGCTTCCTAGATCAACTTCTCTCGCTCGCTTGATGGAACACAGATATGGCCCAGACGACACAACAACCCATCCTGAAGATGGAAATTATCGACAACTGCATTTGCACCCAACATTTGGTAGGTGGTGGCGAAGTCAGGGTCTGTCTCATAGAGTTGGGGCCATCCAGATGTCTCATGGCCACAAGATTCTAGCACCATGGTGAGTGTTGTGGCTGGCGGTCTACTGAGGCAATCAACGACGCTATTGGTGCTTCCTGTTTTATACTTGATGTTGAGGTGGAATTGCTACAACTATGTGGACCACTTTTGATGACAGTCATTTTGCAGTTTTCCCTGTGTCTGCATGAACTATAGTGGCTTATGATTAGTGTGGATGATTGTCTCCTTTCCAAGAATGTAATGTCTCCACTGGTGACATGCTTGCACAATGGAGTACATTTCTTTGTTGTAAGTAGGGTACTTACGAATAGTATCTGACAGTGTCTCACTATGATAGGCCATGGGGTGGTCGTGCTGAGTGAGGACGATGCCCACGGCATAGTCTGAAGCATCTGTCTCGATCTCAAAGGGATGTTACAGGTTTGGTAGTGAAAGTACTGGGGTTGAGCACAAGCGCTGCTTCAAATCATCGAATGCTTGTTGTTGGGACCGACCCCACACAAATTTCGCCTTACCACCACCCCTGTTTATTTGGCTGAGGGCCCATGAAATATGGGAGAAACCCAACATGAACCTGCAGTAGAAATTAGTAAGTACCAAGAAGCTCCAAAGCTCAGTGAGTGTTGTTGGGGCTGACCAGTCACGGATGACTTGGATCTTGGCTGGATCCACATGTACGCCATGATGATCAATGATGTAGCCCAGGTAATGGACCCTGTCCATGCCGAAGGAGCATTTTTCTAGGTTGGCGTATAGCTTGTGCTGCTGCAGGGTGTGTAGAACCTGCTAAATATGCTACAAGTGATCATCCCAAGTCTTGTTGTAAATTAGAATGTCATCCATATACACCACTACAAAAGTATTGGTGAATGGTTGCAGCATATCATCCATCATCCTCATGAAAGTGGCTGGAGCATTTGTCAAACAAAAGGGCATGACCAACCATTCAAAAATCCCTTCCTTTGACTTGAAGGCGGTCTTCCATACATCTGTCTGTTCTATCGGGACTTGGTGGTAGCCAGACTTCAGATCAATCTTACTGAAGTATTTGGCCCAAGTGAGTTGATCAAGGAGGTCATCGATTCGGGGAATTGGGTACTGGTTTCTGACAATGATTTTATTCAGAGCTCGGTAATCAATACAGAGTCCCCAAGTTCCATATTTCTTCTGTACCAGCACGATTGGGCTCCCGCAAGGTGATGAGCTAGGGCGTATGTGCCCCTTGTGGAGTAGTTTTTGGATTTGTCTCTTGATCTCCTCATTCTCTAACAAAGAGTGATGATAGACTGGCCCATTGGGCAGTGGTGCGTCAGGGGTCAGATCGATGGGGTGCTTGACCTGGCAGTGCAGAGGTACCCCTGTAGGTGAGGAGAAGATATCCGAGTATTCTTCCACGACCTTATCTACTTTCTTCTGCTATGTGGAGAGGTCGACCACAGAGACCCTGGATGTGGCCATGATATTTCACTTATTCTGAGAGTGAATCACGAAGAAGACAAACTTCCCCATCTGAGAGATGGCCTTCCTGCATTGCTTAGCAGATATCAAGGAAATAGCACTAGGTGGGACTGCCTCAGGTATCCTGTACAATTTCCTGTTCAAAGTAATAATAACACTACGAGGCCTAGAATCATATACAACATGACGTTTCCATAAATAAGGTTGGCCCAAAAGAACATCAAAAACTTCAAGATGAGCAACATCACACAATACCTCGTCTTTGAAGGGCTTGATTCCATACAACAGTCGACATTGTTGGCCGATGCGGAGATCGCTTCCTTGGCAGAGCCATCCAATGGTGTAGGGTTCGACGTTGTTGGTAGGGCCAGCTTCTTGATGACCTCTACTGAGATGAGGTTCTTCTGGTTACCACTGTCAACGATAAAGTGCAACGGGGTGCCTTTTACCCACATCTGTGAATGGAAGAGGTGCTCTTCTTCTTCTGGTTCGTCTGGTTCATCGGGTTGGACCTTGGTGGTAGCAACGGTGGCATTGGGTTCCGCGTCAATGATTTGTCTTCCCCTTTCTAGTTCTATCTCGGAGTCAGAATTTGCATCTGATTCAGAGGCTTTCACTTTGGCCACCAGTGACTTCTTTGAGCGATAGTCAATAGTGTTATGCCAAGGGCTCTTATGGAAGTCACACCACTTACCGGTATCTTTCTTTGTCTTTCTGGTGTCCTTCTTTGCTTGCGGCTTGTACTGGTTGTCTTGATACTGTCCATATTTTCTTTGTCCTTTTTTAGGTGGGTTGGGACCACCCTTTCCTGGCTTTTGTTGTGAGGGGTTCCCAGGCTCAAATTACCGTGTCTTTTGTTTGAGCTTCTGCTCGATTTCGACAACATATCGGTAGGCTGTGCACAAGGATGAGATGTCTAGAAATTCCATTTTGGTATGGATATATCTATGTAGAGCACCACGATACTTGAGCACCAGATGTCGCTCCAAATCTTTGATACCCAACTTGGTGTGCAAGGTATGGAAGATATTTGTGAATCTGGCACTGCTTGGTCTCTTTCTTGCCGCAGTGTGGTCCATTTGGTATACAGGTCGTCATAACTTCCAATAGGGTAGTATTGTTCCTTAATAGCATCCCTGAAGGATTATCACATGGCCGTGACTAAAAATAATGAGGTTTCCTCTGTTTCCTTTTGCTCACAGAAAGTTTCCCACCAATCTTTGACATGAGGAATGGCTTTGAGGAGTGAAAAAGTAATCTTTTCTCTATTCGAAAATTTATGAACAAAAAAATACCCTTCTAGTAGATTCAACCACTTGTCTACAACATATGTGTCTATCTGACCTTCAAATATAGGAATATCAAAGTTTATTTGTACCTTGAAGGGGGCAGTGCCTCCGTTCGAAGAAGATGCATCGCCTGTTGGTAGTCGCCAAAGGATTTGAGTGAAACTATCCATCATCTCGTTCCTCTGTTGCATGAGGGATTCCTCAATCAATAGTTTGAAAGGATCTCTTGTCCCATCATATTTATTTTCTCCTACCATGGGAGGTCACTTGGGCGTGGGAGAGCTTCTGTCCTCAAGAGAAACAAGCTCGAGACCCAACTCTTTGTACTCCAACCTCGTTGGGGACATGCATTAAGACGACAAGGAGAAAATCGCTCTGATACCATTGATCTGGATTTTATGAGAAGAAAGAAATTAATACAGATTATTAACAGGTGCTTAACACAAAATAACAGAGATACAGTAAAACTAGTTTTCTATTCAATAACGAAATAAGTTGAAACTATAAAATGCAACGAAAACAAGCTTACTGAAATGGTGGCGGCTTATCTCTGAGAAGAGATGTGATGGTAGCGCACATTCGCAAGAAGCGGATTACAATGAGGCTCTGAAG
Source organism: Picea engelmannii (assembly GCA_009831015.1). Taxonomy (NCBI): domain Eukaryota; kingdom Viridiplantae; phylum Streptophyta; class Pinopsida; order Pinales; family Pinaceae; genus Picea; species Picea engelmannii. The sequence goes on from ML793606.1 coordinate 221,531, forward strand.
GAATTTTTACAAATAATCAAGAATTCCAAAAACCCTAGACATCCAAAAACCTAACCCTAGGAGATGAAACGCCAAAAGTCATGTGGGCCCCGTTTGGGTAAGCTAGTACATCAACTTTCCGGGGTCGTAGATTTTGCATACGATCTCCGTTTTAGGCATGTGATAGCCCGTTGGAAAGGTATCGTCGATGAGATTCATTTTGGGGGATAAATTATTCCTTCAGATTTTATTGAGGAGCTCGATACTAAAAAACCTTCATTTAGGCCCTCAAAATGGCCCCGGAAGTAAAAACTACTAAAAATAGTAAATTGCCAAAAATGTCATAAAATTGTTTTGAGCCAGTTGGAAAAGGTGGGTGGCCACCGATATCCGTCTGGATCATTGCAACTCTCATCTCAAAAGGGACCCCAATATCTTATAGTCTCTTCTAAACAATATTTTGAGGGACTACATCAAAATATTTTTGGAAGTCAACAAAGAAACAAAAGAGATAGTTTTTATTGTTTATATATTCTTCAACTATAATTCTAAGAGTACTTAAATGGTCTAAATTCAAGTGTAACTTCATAAAATAAATTTATCTTTATCTCCCTTATCATGATTTTCTAACCAAAATATATTCTTATTTTCTAAAGTAAAAGTTATACCATACAATTTATCCAAAAGAGGACCAGTCACAATGATTTGATAATTCCATGAGGGGATGTTTTTCTCACCATTTAAAAAAATGAAATGATAAGGATTTATATCCAAATATTATGAAAACCCTACTTGATTCAATAATGAAGAATCTCCATTTTTTTTTCCAAAGAAAGCTTCGGGGAAAACCCACCAAATAGTTCCCCATGATCTGTGGATGGTAAGTGGAGTAAACTGTAGCCCCAAGGATCATGAGAGTTGAACCCATGACCTCCATAACTTCGGGGGAGAGTATGTACATCTAGAATCAAGACAAATTGAGATAAAACTTGGGGCTTTAATAATATTCTCATTATGAGCTCAACATGTCACTTGCGGGAAATGAACCTTGGTGGAGAGGATAACAATCATTCCTCCCAACCACCTAAGCTAAACCCAATTGAAAATGAAAAATACCCCTTTGTAGACATAATGATATTACATACCTTTTCCTCACAGAGAGGGGTTTCTTCTTTAGCTACTATCTTCAATGCAATTTATACATCTTCCACTTCTTTTTCCTTCATTCTAGGCCTTCTTCTATGTATGCCCTTCCTAAAATTTGCATGAAGTGAAGGATGAAGTACATGTTACCCCTGTTGATATTATGGTAGTTGCGGGAGGTATTAACCTCCATGTGTAACCTTTATCTAGAATAGAATATTTTGGAAGCAAGAGAAACCCTAAACAGATGTGTAAAAACCCTAGAAGACAAGTCAACTCAGTAAAATAATTAATATTAAAGTATTAGCTTCTAAAAGGACAAGTCAACCTAGACAAGTGACAATAACCACTATAAATAAGATATGATCTAGCTCATTTGTACTCAATCACTTCACTCACTCTCTTAGTTAAGGATAGTGCAAGTTTGGAGCTACAGCTGTAAGATAAGAAGGTGGATCTTATGGTGTGATTCTTGGTCTCTCTCTCTAGCCTAAGATATGCACCCTATCTCCTAGTATCTATTGGTGGTATTCTTTGTGACATTATTGATGGTATTCTGATATTCTTGGTGAGTGAAAATGCAATTGTTGCAGTTAAGTATTGTTCTTATTCTGTGGTTTTGGGACTTTCTATCTGGTGTTCCATATTTGGAGAAAGATTCACTCTCTTGGTTATATGTTCTTTCTAGTGTTGCTTCCAGAATCACTCTATCTAGCAAAGGTTATGGATCTGGGGGGTGGTTGTGTGCATATGGTTAGTTGACGATATTGAGATATTTTCTATGGTAAAATGAGCACATCAAATATTTTAATAGGTTATGGACCCACACCACCTTTAGGACAGTCTAACTTCAGGAAGGTAAAGTGGAAGTTCTTTGTTAAGGTCATTGTGGCACTAGTTGCAACTACAACTAGGGTTTCTGATCTTGCAGCTAAAGAAAACCTTAATCCAACTCTTTTGGCACCTTAAGTGAAGCATTGAACCTAACTTCTTGATATTCTAGTGCACCTTATCCTAGCACACCTCTTGGTACTTTCAACCAGCAAAAACGTCAAATTTGAGCTTTTGGGTCAAAGTCAAAGTTTGACTGAAATTCAAAGGTTGATTGGTCAAAGACAAAGTCAAAGGTTGAATTTTGGTCAAAGTTGATTTTGTGGTCGAAATTGAAATTTTATAGTTTCTATCTTGTTCTAATCATTGAAACGTTTTTATTCAATTTCTAACCTCTTCTTGTTAAGATGGTGTCTAGTTTCATATTAGAAGACAAGTTGAATGATGATGAAAATTTCAAAGGTATGCACTTGTATATACCTTTTATGTTATATCATCCAACAAAGCATGAGTGTGTTTTGAAGGGAATGTACAAGATACCTTGTCCAAGCATTGAACTTGGATTCAGTACATTCAAAGGAACAAGCAGTTGAGGCTTCAGGTTCCATGTTTGATTGATCAAATTGTTAAGTTTCAATTTGTACATATCAAGTTTGATAGTTGCTATAGTACCAGTAGACACTATGGTTGTGAAAAAAATCTTTGAAAGGTTTTATCACTGTTAGGAATATTTGGTTGCATGTAAGTACTATTGATATAGATGCTTATTGCACTTATTTAATGAACTAACATCTCCTCTAGAAGATATTTCTTGTTACCGGGTTGGTCACCTTGGTAATTCTATGATCCTTATTACCATAGATATTTTCTTATGAAAATGCTATTGGAAATCATTTTTCTCTTGTTGTTCTTGTTCCAAGAAGGTCACAAGAAGGAGCTAGCGTGACAGTTGCAAAACATGGAGCAGATGAATCCATCAAGTGGTGAGGTAGGGGATCTCACCAAGTACCAATTAGAATGGAAGCATGGAAATAAAAATAAGTTTTGGACATCATTCACTCATATGTGTATGGACCAATGTATAAGTGAAAGACAAAGATATTAAGGTTTGATAATGGAGGAGAATACACCTCCAATAAGCTCATTTCCTTTTGTAAAGCAACCAAGATTAGGAGGGAGTTAATTGTCCCATATAATCCTCAACAAAATGGTGTGGTAGAAAGGAAGAACCATTCCATTGAAAAATTTGTTAAGCAAATGATGAATGACTAGAATCTATCCATGTTTCTATGGGGAGAAGCATCTCTAACAACCATATATATTCAGAATAGAATTCCTCATCATATATTGAAGAACATGACTCCAGAAGAATCCTTTCTTCAGAAATAGTCCAAATGTTAAACACTTGAGGATATTTGGTTGTCAGTCAAGAAGAAATGATGGAATAATATCAATCCATCATGATGTATGGAAAATTGTGCCTACAACTAAAGGAAAGTCTGTAAAGTATCAATAAATTCAAGACAAGATTCGTGGCTAGAAGGTTCTCCCAGCAGGAGGGAGAAAACTATGATGAGACATTTTCTCCAGTTACCAGATATACCTCTATTAGAGCCATCATATCTCTTACAACATCTATGGATTGGAGTTTACATCAGATGAATGTAAAGACCATTTTTCTCAATGGATTAATTGAGGAAGAAGTATAAATAGAGAAACCTCAAGGTTTTGATGTACACTTGAGAGAAACCCATGTATGCATAAGGCCTTGTATGGACTTAGGTAAGCTCCAAGATCTTGGTATGCACGAATTGACAGTTACTTGACGAGACTTGGATTGTTCAGAAAATGTCGGAAGAACCACAGTGCTTTTGAGAGCTTGTCGACGTTTCAGATCCACAACAAGATCCATCTTCAGGACAAAAAAGCCTGAGGAAAAATAAGAGAGGAACCCCTAATAAATAATGATGAGGAGGGTGGAAAACTAAGGTCGGCTGAGTGAAACCCTAAGTTTGAGGAGATTTTTCAAAAAAGTATTTAATAGTGATTTAGTTAATTAATGGGTTAAGTGGTTTAATTTGATAACCCGACGGTGTTAATATTAAATTCCAGGTTAATATTAAAACCAGTTTATACCAACCTACCTTATAAAAATCCCTTTGACTTACATTAATAATAACATTATTATTACCTTTTTACTTTTTAAACCTAACTTAACCTTAAACCATTTCAAGACCAACCTAATTGATTCCAACTTATAATCTTCTACCACTAATATAACAAGAATAATATTAACGCCACCTCATTAAATTAACCCTAAATTTAACCTATAATTAACATAAAACTAATATTAATAATATTAAACCACTAATATAACATCAATAGTATTAATTAACCCCTAAATTTAAAACCACTTAATTCATTAATTGACTAAATCACTTTTAAATACTTTTTTGAAAAATCCCCTCAAACCTAGGGTTTCACTTAGCCGACCACTAATATCACAATAATAATACTAATGCCACCTCATTAAATCAACCCTAAATTTAACCTATAATTAACATAAAACTAATATTAATAATAATAACACCATATGGTTATCAATTTAAACCACCAATAATATTAATACTACCTCATCAAATTAACCCTAGTTTTAACCTATAATTTAATATTAACACCGTCGGATTAAACCACTTAACCCATTAACTAACTTTACCACTATTAAATACCTACTTTGAAAAATTTAAAACCACCTAATTCATTAATTGACTATATCACTTTTAAATACTTTTTTGAAAATTCTCCTCAAACCTAGGGTTTCACTTAGCCGACCACTAATATAACAATAATAATACTAATGCACGTCATTAAATCAACCCTAAATTTAACCTATAATCAACATAAAATTAATATTAATAATAACACCATATGGTTATCAAATTAAACCACTAATAATATTAATATTACCTCATCAAATTAACCCTAGATTTAACCTAGAATTTAATATTAACACCGCCAGGTTATCAAATTAAACCACATAACCCATTAATTAACTAAATCACTATTAAATACTTTTTTGAAAAATCTCCTCAAACCTAGGGTTTCACTCAGCCGACCTTAGTTTTCCACCCTCCTCATCATTATTTATTAGGGGTTCCTCTCTTATTTTTCCTCAGGATTTTTTGTCCTGAAGATGGATCCTGTTGTGGATCTGAAACGTCGACAAGCTCTCAAAAGCACTGTGGTTCTTCTAACATTTTCTGAACAAATCTCTCACCACAAAAACCTAAATGATGAGACTTGGATTTTTCCAAGATCTATGTTGATCCAAACCTTTATTACAAGGTTGTGAATGATGCAACTATGATCCTACTACTATATGTTGATGATTTTTTTTTTACGAGTGCATAGCCTCTCATTATTCAATGTAATAAGGAGCTAGCCTTTTAATTTGATATGAAGGATCTTAGTCTCATGCATTATTACTTGGGACTAGAAGTATGGTAGAAGTGTGGTGAAATCTTCCCATGGAAAGGGAAATATGTTGTAAATATCCTTCAGAAGTTTGGGATGATGGATTTCAAATCCATGACAACTCCCATGGTGACAGATATGAAGAAGTTGAGAGACTCTGATTCTGATCCAGTAGACTCGTCCTTGTACCGACAGTTGATTGGCTCATTGATGTATTTGGTTAATACCCAACTGAAAATTTGCTTTGTTGTGAACACGCTGAGCCAATTCCAGGTGGAACCTAGACATGAGCATTGGATAGTTGCAAAGATCATTTTGAGATATATTCATGGGACTCTAAACTATGGTTTGAGATATGCCTCAAACAATGATGTACAACTACATGGATTTACTGATTCATATTGGGCAGAGAGTGTAGATGATAGAAAGAGTACTTCTGGTATACGTGCTAGTTTGGGCTCTACTATGATATCATGGGCTAGTAGGAAACATAAGTCTATTGCACTCAATACTGCAGAAGAAAAGTATATTGCATCTTGTGATGCATGTACAAAAGCAGTATGGCTTTGTAAGATATTTTATGGACTATTTGATCATGTTTTGGATTTGACTGTGATATATTGTGATAATCAGAGATGTGTGAAGCTTTCAGAGAACCCCGTTCTCCAAGATAGGTCGAAGCACATTGCAATCAGGTACTACTTTTTTCGTGATAAAGCCTAGAAGGGAGAAGTGATTTGCCAGTACATCTCCACCGATGAGAAGACAAGTGATATTTTGATGAAGCCTATGTCCAAGGTAAATTTTTCATGCTTGAGGGACAAGCTGGGACTCATGGAGATTTCTCCCTTGTTTGAAAGGGAGGAGATGTCTTCCTCGATTGGGAGGGAGTGTTGATAAATGGCATCATGGATAGTCAATGTACTGGTGGACAGACATTCTCCCTATGGAGAATGGTTGAGATTGATAGATTGTTGATATGTATCATGCTAGTACAACTTAGATATGATACAAATGTCTTGAGACACATCATTCTAGTACAAATTATATGTGATGCATTGGCATCATGCTAGTACAACTTAGAGACGATGCTTATGTTCGAGTCACATCATGCTAGTACAACTTGTATATGATGAAAAGCATCATGCTAGTACATCTTAGATATGATCATACAACTTAGAGATGTTGCAGATGACTCGCATCATGCTAGTACAAATTAGATATGATGCATAGCATCATGCTATTACAACTTAGATATGATTATACAACTTAGATATTATGCAAATGCATTGATCTACATCATTCCAGTACAACTTAGATATGATGAATTCACATCAAGCTAGTACAACTTAGAGATGATGTATATGGTACTCCAAATCATGCTTGTACAACTTATATATGATGCATTCTCATCATGATAGTGTGGCTTAAAGATGATACAGTGGAGAGATTCAACATGTATTGGGACAACTATTCTTCTAGGATGTGTATATGGATTAGAATAATGGTCCCTGTATCACTCTGTTGAGTGAGTGACTTATGTGAGACACTCTGTTGAGTGCACTGAATCCAACACATGACTTATTCAACATCATGCCTAATTACTCAAATGGAGTATGGCCTTGAGAGATGATGTAGACGATGATATGATTTCATGCCAGGAGAAAATTGTACTACATGGTGATATATTGTTGTAGTGGAGATTGTGTGTCTATGGATAGTAGCCATGTACTACTATGGTGGATGTGTTCCACTGGAAGTGACTGCATGTCACTAGATAGTATATGTGCACTACTAGGAATGGTTGTGTACCACTGTATAATAGTTGTGTATTGGTATGGATCGACACTGTTGTGATCTATTAGATGGAATTGTAGTAACTGTATATGACTACCTGATTTCCATGGAGACTACTAGTAGTGTTGAAGGTTTTTCCTAGGCTGGTGTGCCAACCAATAGTGTTGGAGGTATTTCCCAGCTATATGGATAGTGATGATGATGCTAGTGACTTGATTATGAGATATCCTGTGTGGCTATGATTATGCTACCTGTAGGATGGTCTTCTATATTATGTGATCCTTGTCCATACCATGTGAAATGGATGGATCTATTTGATACCATTATATTTAATACATCCCTAGCTAGGAGGGAGTGTTGATATTATGGTAGCTGCAGGAGGTATTAACATCCATGTGTAACCTTTGTCTAGAATAGACTATTCCAGAAGCAAGAGAAACCCTAAAAAGATGTGTAAAAACCCTAGAAGACAAGCCAACTTAGTAGAATAATTAATATTGAAGTATTAGCTTCTAAAAGGAAAAGTTGACCCAGACAAGTGACAAGAACCACTATAAATAAGAGATGATCTAGCTCATTTATACTCACTCAATTCACTCACTCTCTCATTCAAGGATGACACAAGTTTGGAGCTACAACTGCAAGATAGGAAGGTGGATATTCTGGTGTGATTCTTGGTCTCTTTCTCTAGCCTAAGATATGCACCCTATCTCTTAGTATTTATTAGTGGTATTATTGGTGGTATTATAATATTCTTGGTGGTATTATTGGTAAGTGTAACTATAACTACATTTGCAACTGCAACTGCCATAGTTGAGTATTGTTCTTATTCTTGGTTATATGTTGTTTCTAGTGTTGCTTCCAGAATCACTCTATCTAGCAAAGGTTATAGTGCTCGACGGTGGTTGCATTCCTATGTTTGGGTAACAATATTGTGATATTTTCTATGGTAAAATGAGCACATCGAAATATTCTAACAACCCCCTCACATATAGGGTTAACTAGAGGAGGTTTTTTCTTCTATGATCCACATCCTAGACAACAGTTTCGATGATGTCATTCATGATTCTCCATAATTAGTTTCCCAAAGACGCCTTCCACATTATGCTTAGATGACTTACATCATATGATCTGGTGCATGACACACATGAGGTACCTTTTTTTGATAATTCATATCGAGTGCTAATGCTCAATGTTTTTGACATGAAATAGTGATCATGGGTTGAATTGAATGATTAATCACAATCCTTTGAAATTATACCATTTTCCTAGTTTCACCTTGGTGGTCATCATCATTTCCTAGTTAAGTGTTGACACTCTTGGGAAAAGTTGTACTATTATGGATCCTTGATAGGGGTAACGTGTCCATATCCCAATCCAGATGTAACACACTCCATCTCTCCCATATCAATTATCATTTCCTTTGGGTTGGTTGTCATATGTCACCCATAAAGGTTCATGCTTCATGATCCTATGAGAAGAAGGAGCTAGAATTCTCGAGGTTGATGCAACGTGATGCGTGTGGAAAGAGAAAATGATAAAACTCAAAATGCAAAGAAAAACAAAGAAGAAATAAAATCAAAGTCAAGAACCAAGAGAGAATAAAAAGTAGGAGCCTTGGTCCTTTGGAGGACATTGAGGGCTACTAGCACATTTGATGGAGGTCGTTCCACTACTTGAAAGTGGTCATTCCATATATTTTGGAGGATGTTGAGCCTTATGATGACATGGATCCCTTGTTAAGACACACCATCACCCATGGGGCATGATTTGACACCTCAATTATGATATGTTGCACCTTTACATTATGATATTACACCTTTTGATGAGATGTCACACCTTTTGGGAATGAAATTTCACTTGGAGATGAAGTGTTGCACCTCTTGGAGGGAACATTTCACTTTCTCAGCCCCCTAGACATCATTTTGGAGTGAGACATCCACTTATTAAGGTCATTCATTCCAAATGTGTGGCCTCTCACATGCATTTATGATGGACGATTTGGAATTAGAGAATATTTACTTCATCTTGGAGGAATTATTGGAGGTCTTAATGACCTATCCACTCTTGTATCATGTATATTTTATGTCATATTTCCTCATCTCTAGGGTCTGTGAGAGATAAAGGAATTATTTTATGTTTTTAGGGATTTTGATGGATGGGAAGGGTGCTTGATCTCTCATATAAATAAGAGAATCACTTCTCACTTGTAAATCACTGCTACTTGTGGAGAATTATCACTACTTGTCTACTACTTATTTCTCTCTTATCTAAATCTCTATGGATGGATAGTTAGAGCGACTTGTTGAACATGATGTCTTGTGAATGCCTTTACTTCTTCATGGATGTTTATTGTTAGGGTTTTGATGGATGAAATATTTCTTGAGTAAGTGGTCTCACTTTATTTTGTGGTTTTGTTTATGAACACATGTAAGTTTAATTGTACTTCTCTAATGATGGATGGACATTCTCATGGTTTCTTCTTGAACAAACCCTTGTTTTCAAATATTTTGGAGGTTTAATAATGGAGTGCCTTCCTTTGAATTGTCTTGAAGATTTAGTAAGATACTAAGAGGATCTTCTAAGGTTTGTAGTGGACAACCTTGGATATCACCTTAGATCTACTTGCATCTCTTCAAGGAAGTCCTTAATTGATCCCATATGCCCAAAAAATATAGTAGGCACTAGTCTTCTCCAAATAGTCAACCACAAACTAAAACATAAATATTTATTTTATGTTTTAGGGTTAAACTAGGGTTTTATGAAAGCATATATACAATTTCCAGCCATAAAATACTAGGATGTCATGATATTCATGCATATGTTTGACTTAAAAATCATCTTAGCATCATAAATTAGCTTGTTGGTTTTATTTACAACCCAATTAGGGATAGACATCTAGGGTTTTAGGGTTGTTACATGATTTGAATATTTCATATTTTTTGTTCGATAAAACCCTGTATTTACCCATCACTTTAACCCTATTTTTACTTGCTCATTATTTGTTTCAAGTGTTGTTGTCATAATTAACTTGTATCATTGTTGTAATTTACAATCTTTCTTTGAAGTTTTACAATAGCAATAGATTTTTCTTCTTTTGTAGTGTTTGGGGATCCTCTTGTGCTAAACAATGATTTGATAAGCCTTCTAATTGACATACATTCTCATCCATTCAAATATGGAAAATGCATAGAACAACCACCTTGTCCTTACTTTAATTAATATATTCCATTGGTGGTAGTTTGAGTATCTATATAGGTGCCCTTCGAATTTTTTGTGTCTTGCATTAGGAACACTAGAGGCTACTAAGGAATCCTACTTTGTGTTGGATATATCCTTTACTAAAATGAGGGAAGTTGTTTCCTAGGTGATTGTGGTGACATCTTCCGATGTTCCACTAGTATTTTCACGTTGTGAAGGATTAGCACTAAGGTGCTAGATTTTGTGGTAATGGTAGCCAACACTTCTCCTTCTAATTATCATTCCACTTGTAGTGAATACACAAATCAATCCCACTAGATTCTTAAATAACATCGGGTTTCTTTGTGGGATTTTCCTTTTTCCCTTTTGTTGGTAAAAAAATTGGGTCTTACATACTTGCTTCTTCCTCAAACATCCAAGGTCTTCGGTGATGGAAAAATTCACCCAAATATCAACCCCACATTTATACACAAAAGGAATAATAAATTGAATACCAATATTGATATTCCTTACAATTATTCTTACAATGAAAGAAAAAAACTAAAGACTTCTTGTGCACAAACCTTTCTTGATTACCTTATGCTTTAGGTATCCCTTTCCTATTCTTCCATCTACTAGTGTGTGCATAGATTCTTGGATTTAATGATTGTCTTTCTGATAACTTTCATAGGGTTGTTGATAATCCTGTATGGTTGTCTCTTCACTTGGATTCAATGAGATTCCTCCATCTTAAACCTTAAATTCAAAAATAATATTCAAGGTTTGTATGTTACTTGGGGTTGTCTTCAAACTCCCATGAACCCTTAGTTGTGTTATTTCCATTGTATTCTAAACTAACGTGAAGTGGTATGGAATTCAACACAATTGGCTTCTTCATGCCTTGACCATTTTTTCCAAGCCCTTTTCCATCAAAACTCGTCTTTTGCAACAACTTTGAGCCTATCCCTTTGGCATGACTTTCAAGACTACCCAAAGTCTCAAATACTAATTCAATTTGAGAAAGGGGTGAAGATGAAGTGCTTACCATGATTTATTTAATCATATTCTATGCATCTTGATTCGAAGTGAACACTCATGGGGAAGAAACCCCACTGTATTCTCTTATCTAAAATATGATGACTAATAATTGGTTACACATACAATGTGGCACGACCTCCAGGATTACACATATGTAGGGTTGAATTTACAAATGCTTAGAACTCATGGTCTCTTTGAAATTTTTCTATCTATCAATTTCTTATGATCTATAAATATTTTCATGAATCTAACCATGGATCTCTCAAGATAGAGATATTTTTATTTTGAGATGTAGCTCCACTTTGTATTTTCTCATGGCTATGATATCATTTGGACATGGATCCATTATGTATTATTTCATGGAAATGTATTTCATTTTATATACTTCATGTATCCACAATATACTTGATTTGGTGTCCATGCTTATTTTCCACCTAAGTATAGGTATGCCCACCTTGAGGAAGAGATTTGTCTAACATTTTGGTTTTGTTTGCAAGTACATTTAAGATCCTTAGTTTGTTGGAATCCACCTAGGTTTCACTTATCAGATTCCTCTTAAACTTTACAATGTATTTCATCCATCAACTTCCCTTCTAACCTGATACTTAGGGGGCATCTATTATAGCTATGTTTGTAAGTGACCCTTAACCATCTATACTTTGCTTGGCCATGCATCTATGATACCTCCATAACTTGCTATTCCATTTATATAATTTTTGAGCCTATTATTGTATTCTCATGAGATTCCTTTTGGAAACTTGCTAGCTACTGAGTATTTTCCTTCATCCAACCTATGAGCACCTCCAAAATGGCACAAAAAAATAGTTGCACAAAATGCACAATCTTGAGCATGGATCATGGATTTTGTACACTTGTACACCCCTAGTATGGACCCCCAACAACTTGAACTACTTCACCATGGTATAAATTAGAATTCATTTGCAACAAGTTTATATATTGATGTAAATGATTTATTGAGTTTGAGAAAGATTGTTTCTTGACTTGTGTGCATATTTGGAGAAAGAAATTGTGTTAGAATATTTCTATCTATATTTTTCACAAAATTCAAGGGAATTAGTCATGTAATTCCGAGCTTTTTCCTCTACAAGCTCTTTCACATTTAATAATATAACTTGAATATTTTGGAAAAAAATTAGTTATCTTTGATTTCTCTTTTGGTGATTCTAACCCTACCCACCAGGGACATTTCCTTGCAAACAACATGAATGGAGACCTAGATCATGAGACAAGTCCTCCATCTATAATATTTAGCATGAGAGTACGATACAAACCTGATTGGAAGGTTCAACAAGCCAAGGATGGGTCACCTCACCAAGGACATGGTTTAGGGCCAAAGCAATTTCATTAGAGGTTGTGGGTTGTGCATAAGGCCCTTGATTATAAAAAAGGCCTTCAAAAATAATATTTATCCCACAACTTGCATATGGTGTTGATTCCAAGGATTTTTACATTAGGGATGGGTCTCCTCATCAAAGACATGGTCCAGGGACAAAACCTAGAATCTTAGGCACTATACACTACTTTAAGGTCTTGTGGGAAGCTGAGAGGATATCGAAAACGACATACACAAGTGGCATGTGGGTTTAATTCTAAGGATTTTCTCCACCAAACATGGGTATTTTGTCAGAAGACATTGTTAAAGGTAAAAAAATATTGGCTTTGGCACTAAACATGACTTTCAAGACCATGAATTGAGCCTTAAACCATGATATAATCCCCTTGAAAATGAACCTTTAGCTCATAAATGTAACATTGGCACAATCCCAAGGCTTAGAACACCTAAGATGGGTCACATCACCAAGGATGTGGAGTACGACAATTACCTTAGGAACCTCTCTACTTCTGAGGATCATGGGCCATTTTCATATCCTATGACCACGACAAAGGTCTCGATGACAAATAATTATCCCACAAATAATGTCTTTTTCTAATTCTAAGAATTCACATATTAGGGTGGTTCTCCTTGTCTAAGACATGGTCCAAGGATTAAATCTAGGAGATTAGGAAGTATACACTAATTTTAGAGCTCACGGGAAAAATAGAGAGCCATGATCATGGCATGAGACCTCCAAAAGGAATATTTATCCCATGAGTGGCATACAAGTTTCATTCTAAAGTTTAGTTCACCAAGGATGTGTCCTCTAGCCCAATAAATTGTTCAGGGTTAAAAACTAGGGTTTTGGGCACTAGACATTAATTTTAGGGATTTTGGGCCATGTGTTGGGTCCTAAAAATGACACAAACCCTTTAGAAGGAATCTTTAGCTTATGAGTATAATATTTTATTAATCAGGCATTGTTTTTTGCACCAACGACTAGTGCAAGGAAAAATTTAGGGGCTAATTTCCTTGAATGGGCTAATTTTCCATGTTCTTTTCTAAAAAAAGATTCACCAATTTCCATTTTTTCTAGAAATGATTCACCAAAATTCTATAAGATAAAATTATTTTACTCCAAAAATTGCCAAAAATTTCCAGAAGCTATATAAAATCCTTAATTTTTTTTTTTTTTACAAATATATTGTCAAAATGTTCATAGTTGTCATTTTAATAATTTTTAATATTCATCAAGGTTTATACACTTTAAGATACGTATGGATCCTTAAAATTTTCCCTAAATAAGTGTCCTACCCCATGACATCCTCCAAGGCTAAAAATAAAGTGTTAAGATTCTAATTCCCTAGGAATGGTATATGGGTTTGGTATGTGAGGGATGGATCTCCTTATCCAAGTTATCCTAAATCACATGGGCAATGAATAGAGAACTAGAGGCATTCCCTTTTGATGGTATCGTTGTCAGAAGATTTGGTTTTGATTCCAAGTTTAACAAACTAGGGAAGTCTCTCCTTGTCCAAAGCATGCTAGAGAAACAAAATAATTTGGTGTCTTGGTTTGTTAATGATATACTTCGAAGGTGTGTATTCCATGCATGGTGCCATAGACCACGAGATAGGCCCTCTAGATGGAATCTTTGTGCTAGAAGTTGAACATGGGACTAATTCAAGTTTTTCGCACACCAAGGGTGCCAGGGGCTCCTTGCCCAAGACATGTTTCAAGGCCTAGGAATGGTATATGGGTTTGGTATGTGAGGGATGGATCTCCTTGTCCAAGTTATCCTAAATCACATGGGCAATGAATAGAGAACTAGAGGCATTCCCTTTTGATGGTATCGTTGTCACAAAAATGAGATTTGGTTTTGATTCCAAGTTTAACAAACTAAGGAAGTCTCTCCTTGTCCAAAGCATACTAGAGAAACAAAATTTGGTGTCTTGGTTCATTAACGATATACTTTGAAGGTGTGTATTCCATGCATGGTGCCATAGAACCCGAGATAGACCTATAAGCCCTCTAGATGGAATCTTTGTGCTAGAAGTGGAACATGGGACTAATTCAAATTTTTCGCACACCAAGGATGCGAGGGCTCCTTGAGACATGTTTCAAAGCCAAAAATTGGTGGTTTATGCATTATATCACTACTTTTAAGACATGTTTCAATGCCAAAAATGGGTGGCTTATGCAATGTATCACTACTTTTAAAGGCCAAAAATTGGTGGCTTATGCACTATATCACTACTTTTATTACATTACCAGGGGTTAAAAGCTAGGGTATTAGGCCCTAAATGCTACTTTTATGAATTGTGGGCCATGAACATGGCCCTACACCATAATATGTGCACTCTAGTACGTATCTTTTCCTCAATCTACATGAACCGTCGTACAATCTTAATCATCCATTAAGCCCTAGACGACCATCAAATGAATCTCGTCCCTCCATTTTTTTTTTTTTTTTGAATTATCAAAATTCTGCAGAAAGTGGACATATGGACACCGATGAGCGTAACGCATTCCAGTCTATTATCTCTCTGTACATCTTCCCTTGCTTTTAGTATTTATATTTGTGATGAGTTTGCAGATCTAACGGAGATCTGAGCTGAAAAGAATTGATCTATATCCGAGATTACATTGGAGATGGGACTCAGGAGGTTTATGGGATTCAAGTGGCCTCCGCCCACAAAGAAGAAGGAAAAATTGGATACTGTATTCGACTGTCCAATGTGCCCCGGAAAAAAGACCGTTAAATGCACCCTGTAAGCTCAGTTGTTTACAATAGGATTTTCTCTTTTATTTTCCCATGATAAACACATTTACATGCTCATTCATCTCTTAATTTCAATGTCACAATTTATTTCCTCAGGAATAAGACAACAATGGTTGGAGAGGCTTCTTGTGATATCTGTGAAAATAGTTTCAGCACCAAAATAGACGGTACTCATTATTTAATATTTGTTTAATTTGAAAATCTTGGTGTAAAGGAAATTTTGTATTTGAAGATCGAGCTGAATCCTTTGTAATTATTTTGCAGCAGCATTAAGCCAACCGATTGATGTGTAAGTTCCCAACCTCTCTGCTCGCTGTAATGTCTGTTCTACAAGCTTTATTCGTGATTGTTATTGACCATTTTATGTCTGCCATTATTCTTCCATTTTATGTTTATGCTATGAATTATAAAGTTAAGTTGCATGTGATTATGCTATGGAATGATGAAGGTTTGGATGATTCTGTGATCGCAGGTACACTGCCTGGAGTGATAAGGTAAAGGGCCCTGCAAAAGAAAAATAAAGTAAAAGTTAGATACTTAGACATCTAATGGGTGTAATTGGTAGTATGAGACTTTTTGGTTTTGTTTGTGGGATAGAGTACATTCAATCTGTGTAATAATTTGACTACCAAAATCCATAGAGATGTACATAAAGAAAATCTGTATCATCCTAATAACATTATTTTTTATTAAATATTAACCATTTTCATAAAGTATTACTAAAAGAAAAGAAGTTTATAATGGTAGAGAAAACTAACAAATTATAAAAAATTAACTATTTTGAAGTATGACCGATTAACATCTTACTATTTGGAAATTGTATTTTATTTTTATTTTATTTGTAATTAAGATGTGATAGTTCCTATTCCATGGAAAGCTAAACATCCCTCTGATATATATAAATATGTGTGTGTGTAATATATTTTCTCATTCTGATTTTGTTTATTGTTGTGGTGTTTCTACAACATGGTACATTAGAGTTTGTTTAAAGGGAGAGAGATGGCATTTGTATGAGGAGATTAGATAGCTCGATATTTATTAGATGAGGTAGTCTGAAAAATGTTTAAAAATGTTTTTTGAAATCTGTTGACTTTTGTTTTTTTTCATTTTATGTTTGATGAAAAGTGAAAAATGGGGAGGCATGAGAGTGTATTAAGAACCATTTTGGATGACTGAAGGTTTTGTGTAGGTGAAATTTCCGATAGTGACCCTATTTGTGTAGGTGACATTTTCCATGGAGGAGGAGGTGCATGCAATGTAGTACATCTTTTCGTCTCTAATGATTTTTTTTATAGATATTTCTTTTACACCTCTACAAGGGTACAAAATTAGATGGTAGATGATGCAGACCTCCCCCCCTCTGAACCTTGGGCCGAGAGTCTGCTCAGGATCGTTCTAAACTGCCCTCCTGAGTCTGATTGACTCTTAGGTTCCTCCACAAGGAATCCTACACACACACAATAACAATGTTTCTCCACAGGTCCTTATGAGTATACTTCGTGTGAACCAACTCCCCTGACCACAATAACAATGATCGCGCCTTTTTTCCTTATCGGGACTTTCCTTTTCAGGATTTCAGGTTTGACGATTTCACGAATCCTGTTGTCGAGGTTCTCGACCTTTCCAACTTCCAAAACCCGAAATGTCGATTTTCCCGAAATGCTTGGTCGCGTCCTCCTACACAGTTGTATCGCGTTTCACAACTTCGGGAGTTCCAAAACAAGGAATCTCGACCTCTTCTCTTCGCAACTGTCGAAATGTCGAAACCCAAAATGTTCAGCAAAAGACTAGCTTCTATCGGAACTTTTTCCCTTTCGGTGTTTCAGACTTCGCGATTTCGCGAGTCCTGATGTGAGGCTTCCAACTCTCTCTCACCTCCACAAACCCCGGATTCCAAAACAATATCTCCAACTGGATCAACGGCTATAAGCCTCCCTTCGATCCGATGGCCTGCACGATTTTGGACTTTCGAGTACCGGGAGTCCAAGACTCTCGATCCCAGAACACTGTCCTCTCGGGTTCCCGAACCCCAAAACACCGAATTATCGAAACGCCCCTTCTCACTATTTCGCATTTTGCAATTTCAGGGTTTCTCATGTGAAGTGCCTGAATTCTTGTCAACGGGAATGTCGAAATCCCGATTCCCGAAATGTCGAAATACCACTTCACAATATCTTGGATCTCGCAACTTCAAAATTCTAAGTGCAAGGGCCCAAGCTCCTTATCCTCAGGACTTCCGATATTCTTAATCCCAAAATGCAGAAATGATTTTCTTTTCCCCTGGATTTCGCGAACCGGGAGTTCGAAACTCTCGATTCCAAATCACTGTCTCCTTGAGATCCTGGATCCCGAAATGTCGAAATGTTGAAACACTCCTCCAAATGTATTTCGCGTTTCGCGATTTCAGAGCTTCTGATGTGGAGCACTCTACTCCTTGTCAACAGGAATGCCGAAATGCCGATTTTCGAAATTCCAAAATTTATCCTAGGCTATTCTTTTCGTGATTCGGGAGTTTGAGTGACCACGGGTTTTGGATTACACTCCGGACTCACAAATCCTGAATTCCCGAAATAATCTGACGCTCCAGCAGATCATGATCAATGGTCCACGTTGACTCTTGTTACCAGAGTGATGGATTCATCCCTCCTTATCCACCTTGTAACTTCTCTGGATCTTACGATTCTCGTGATTTTGGGAGTTCTCCTCAGAGAGTTTCGGCTGCTCGATTTCTTCCTTTGAACACTTCAAAGGCGTCAACCCTTCTGAGCTTTCCTCTGACAACTTCAAGTCACAAAAGAACTCCTACACGCACTCCTTGCGACAGACCTTCAAATACTTCTACGTATTTGAACTCTCGACTTTGTGCACTTTCTCTGCAACAACAGTTCTTTAATCTCTCAACCTTAGTTGATAAGTTCTAAGGTCTCGACCATCTTGCACACACCTTGCACAACTTTTGTGCTTGTCTTGCACTTTTGCTGGAATGAGAACAACAATATCCCTCCTGAGCTTTCAGAGATGAACTCTGAGTCTTTGTCAATGCACTCCTTGCGGACGTTTCACTGCACTCCTTGTAGGAACTTCTCACTCAAGATGAGAAACCATTGAAAATCATTTCCTCTCTCTCTCAGAATTTAAACATTCAACATGAAAACATACATTCACATACAACATAATAACAAATTCATGACAGAGAGAGTAAGAAACTGGAAGCAGACCATTCAGCATGTATACACAGAAAACATCACAACACCATGAATCTGAATCAAAGCTTCATATATTAATTCAGAACTTCTGTACATGGGTTCTTCTCTACAACTCTCTGCTACAACTCTCTTCTTCTCTATGTTAATGTGCTTAATTGATCTAAATCTAATTGATTCAATGATACAAAGATGAGGGTGTCTATAGTTGTTTTCCCTCCTGTTCCTAAAACTGTCTAATCTGGAATTTAAATCTACCTACTTTCATTAACTATGCATAAATGCCTTAACTTTCTATAGATGAGAGAAATCGTTCATGATCTATTTACAATATGTGAGTACGCCTCCTTTTAACCATTACATTTAATGTTTTCAAAAATATCTCAAAACGTGAGAAAATGCATGTTGCGCTTTTCCAGCTGTCTTTCGCCTCCACGCTCGCTTGATTGCTTACGATGCCCCTGCATCATACTCCCTCGCTTGAAAATTTTCATGAACTCCTGTTCATAAGTTCTTGCATGGTCTGTCCATGCTTTTGAATTTTTGCTTCATCTTTCCAACTGGCATCTTCAACTGGATGTCCCTTCCATTTGACCAAGTATTCAAAATACTCTTTTCTCCTGGTCCTCTTGCTGATTCTCTTGTCAAGTATACTTTCCATCTGTGGCTCTTCAACTACAGGCATTTATTTAGTTTACTGAACCTTTGTCTGTTCACTGTCTGCTCCTGCTTCTTCAGCTCTATAAGGGTACAAATTTGAGATATTGAATATCGATAAAATTTTGATCCCATCGGGTAATTCAATCTCATATGCGTTTGCCCCAAATTTCTTCAAGACCTTGCATGGTCCAATCTTTTTCATTTTTAGTTTGTTATATGTTCCCCTTAGGAACCTCTCCTTCCTCAGATGTGCAAGAATCAGATCACCAACTTCAAATTGAAGTTCTCGCCTGTGTTGATCTGCTCTGTGCTTGTATTCCTGGTTTGAACTTTGCAATCGCTCCTTGACTTGGCTATGAAGCTCCTTCATTGCTTCTACAAAATTCTCTGCAATAGCACTCCTGAATTCATTCTGTTCTGATTCTTTCAATTCATAAACTCCTCTTGGTTTCATTCCATACACAATTTGCAATGGACTCTGCCCTGTGCTTCTGTTGATTGAATCATTATAAGCAAATTCCGCTTGTGGCAAAATGTGATCCCATTGACTGTGGTGTTTAGTCACTAGTCTCCTCAATAAATCTCCCAAGATCATGTTCACAACTTCTGTTTGCCCATCCGTCTGAGGATGATAAGCTGAGATAAATGACAAATTTGTCCCCAGCTTCTTCCATAAATTCCTCCAAAAATGTCCCACGAACTTGGTGTCTCGATCTGAAACTATACTTCTTGGTAAGCCGTGAAGTCTAGCAACTTCCTTGAAAAACAGGTTCGCAATATGAGTTGTGTCGCTGGTTTTATGTGGTATAAAATGTGCCATTTTTGAAAATCTGTCTACCACCACAAAGATTGAATCAAATCCTCTTTGCGTTCTTGGCAGCCCCAATATAAAATCCTTGCTCACTGCATCTCACGACCTCTCAGGTATGGGTAATGGCTGGTATAATCCTGTGTTTTTCCTTTTTCCCTTTGTGTGTTGACAAATTCTACATCTGTCCACAAATCTTTTGACATCTGTCCTCATTCCTGGCCAAAAATATGAGCCATTTAATTTCGAGAACGTTCTATCATGACCGAAATGTCCGACCAATCCTCCACTGTGTTTTTCTTTCAGCAGATTCTCCCTCATGGAGAATTTTGGAATACATAACTGATTTCCTCTGAATAATAATCCATCCTGGATCATATATTCGGTCCATTGGCTTCTGTCCCTGAGAATTGGATTCTCAAATGCCTCATACACCTCTTTAAAATCTGGATCGTCTCTTTACATTTCTTTGAGATTATCAAAACCCAAAGTTTTGACTCTAAATTCTTGCATAAGAAAACATTTCCTGCTCAAAGCATCAACAACTTTGTTAGCAGTTCCAAAAATATGCTTAGTTACAAAAGTAAAATTTTGCATGTATTCAACCCATTTAACATGTATTTGGTTCAACTTCTCATGTTGAGTCACAAATTGTAAAGCATGATTATCGTTGTACAAAACAAACTCTTTAGGAACCAAATAATGCCTCCATTTCTTCAACGCTTGTATGATAGCATAAAATTCCTTGTCATATGTGGAGTACTTAACCTTCGCTTCATTCAGTTTTTCACTGAAGTATGTGATCGGTCTGTCATCTTGGCTTAAGACCGCTCCAATTGCAAATCCACTAGCGTCACATTTGACCTGAAATGTCTTACTAAAATCTGACAAAACCAGAATTGGTTGTTCAGTAATCTTTTTCTTCAGCAAGTTGAAACTTTTTTCTGCTTCCTTTGTTCAATGAAAAACTTTATGTATTTTCTTCACCATATCCATCATTGGTGCGCTAATTCCACTAAAATTTCGGATGAATTTCCTGTAGAAACTAGCTCATCCATGGAAGCTTCGAACCTCAAATACACTTTTCGGCGATGGCCAATTCTTAATCGCCTCTACCTTATCCGGATCCATTTTCAGCTCATCTGCAGAGATAACAAAACCCAAATAAATGAGTTATGTCCTCATAAATGTTGATTTCTTCATATTTATCAACAATTTCTCTTGCTGCAATCTCCTCATCACTGTAGCTAAATGCTTCAAGTGCTATGTTTCTGTTTTGCTGAAAATCAATATATCATCAAGATATACAATGACAAATTTCCCAATAAAATCTTTTAGGACTTCATTCATCAATCTCATGAAAGTACTGGATGTGTTTGTTAAGCCAAACGACATAACAAGCCATTCATACAACCCTTCATTCATCTTGAATGTTGTTTTTCATTCATCACCTTCTCTCATACGATTTTGATGATATCTTATTTTCAAACCAATCTTTGAAAAAAACTTTTCTCCTCTCAAGCAATCCATCAAATCATCCATCCTTGGTAATGGAAATCTATATCTGATGGTAATCTTGTTGATTTCTCTCGAGTCTGTGCACATCCTCCAGCGTCCATCTTTCTTTGGGCTGAGCACTGTTGGAACAACGCATGGACTCAAGCTCTCTCTAATTAATCCTTTGTCCATTAAGTCCTGGACTTGTCTCTTGACCTTTTCTCCTACGGCATCAATCTGTATGCTGTTTTGTTTGGTAAACTAGCTTCAGGTATAAGATCAATGTGATGACTTATACTTCTGATAGGTGGCAATAAACGAGGTAGTTCGTCCACTACTATATCAACGAACTCTCCCAACAACTTTTGGATTTCCTCTGGTAAATCATCCACTCTTGTACTAGTTAAAACAATTCTAGGCTTCCTGACCACAATAAATTGTGTATCTTCCTTCTTCTTAACCTGCTTAAGAAGTTCCTTCCCACTCATGAGAAGTACAGTGTTCCTCACCTCTGGTTTCACTTCTTTATCCTTAATCGACAACAACATGTGAGTTCTCCCATTCTTCTCCAGGGTGTATGTGTTCTTTCTCCCATCATGAATCACATTCCTGTCATATTGCCATGGTCTACCCAGCAATAGATGACAAACATCCATGGGAATGACATCACATAGCATTTTATCCTTATATCCTCCTATTTTAAATTCAACTAAACATTGTTTAGTGACATTTACCTGATGTCCTTTTTGTAGCCACAAAACTCTGTATGGGCTTGGATGTTCAATAGTCTCCAGCTCCAACTTTTCTACCATCTCTATAGAAATGAGATTGTCTGTGCTACCACTGTCCACGATGACTTTGCATACACTGTCTTTGGTCTTGCAAGCAGTCTGAAAAAATTTGTTCCTTTGGGCTGGGTTCTCTACCTCCTTCTCTGGCATTAAGATAACTTTCCTCATCATTAGTGATCTTCCGCCCTCAACATCTTCTGCATCAGCATCTTCTGCCTCAACATTCCTTCCTTGTGCTTTGGCAATGTGGGTTTCACCTCCTTCTTTCTTTCTGTCTGGACATTCATAGGATTTGTGTCCATTTTTTCCACAGGTAAAGCATTTTATTTCTCCACCTTTGCCTCTTCCTCTTCCTCTGGTTCGAGGAAAAGTATTTCTATCAGCATATTGTCCTCTCTTTGAGCTTCCACCTCTCTCATTTTGAGTTTGAGGTTTCTTCCACTCTTCTTTAGGTTTCTGATTTCTGTCTTGGGCAATTGTTTTTCCTCTGGCTTGACTTTTGCCTCGGCCTCTTTGACCTTGCTTTCGGCTCAGCTTCTCTTCATCTTTCAGATCCATCTGATAAGCATCTTCCACATTTCTAAGGGTCATCATGCTCATCTCATCTTGAATGTCGTATCTTAGACCATTCATATACCTGACGACTTTTTCATCATCACTTTCCCGATGACCTGCTCTGATGTTGATCTTGTAGAATTCTTCAGTGTACTCTTTCATTGTCATCAACTTCTGTCTCAAGTTCTGCATCCTTCGAAACAAAGTGATTTGATAATCCTTAGGTATGAATTTGGCTTTCATCTTTGCAACCATTCTATCCTAGCTTTTGATTTTCTGCTTGCCTTTGCAGCGTCTGTCAGCCTACAGTTCATCCCACCATAATTTTGCATGCCGTTTAAGTCTTGTGACAACATGTTTAACCTTCTTGTCTTCCTCAACATCCTCATAGTTAAAATATTTATCGAGAGCTCTAATCCAGTCTAGAAGCTCTTCAACGCCCAAGTTCCCCTCATACATGGGAATCTCCATTTTTTCCCTGACACCTATCCTTGCAACAACCCTGAATAGGCATTCATCTGCTGCATCTTCGACTGCGACTTCTTCTCCTTCGTTTCCAGCTTCATTTTCACTTTCAGCCTTGCTGATATCCCCAACATTGATTGTGCGTCTCTGTGTTGTCTCCATGGAATCAAGCCTAGCACGTAGTTCACGCATTTCCCTTTCCACTGCTAGATCAGGCATTGGTCTATCTCTTCTTCTCGACAGCATGGCTGCAAATATTTTCTCTTTTCTCTACTACAGAAAGAAAAGAACTCTTAATTTCTCTGATACCACTTGACGCAGACCTCCCCACCCTCCGAACCTTGGGCCGAGAGTCTGCTCAGGATCGTTCTAAATATGCCCTCTTGAGTCTGATTGACTCTTAGGTTCCTCCATAAGGAATCCTAGACACACACAACAATAGTGTTTCTCCACAGGTCCTTATGAGTATACTCCATGTGAACCAACACAAAGCACCACTCAACTCCCCTAACCACAATAACAATGATCATGCCTGTTTGTCATCCTAATACACACTTGCAAACATGAGCAAAGTCCAGCTCACTTAGTGTGTTCTTGGAGGCACAATGCCTAGGTTCACAGTTCACACTGTCACCTTGACTGAAACCTCTTCCTTCTAGGTTTACTCCTAGGGAAGCCAAGGGGGGTAGACCTTAGTTACTAGATTTGATTTAATTTTGAAGTTCTAGGAGTTGGTTTTAATTTGTTAGAAGGCTTGGGGGAAAACTAACCTAAGATGTTAAAGCAGAAAATGCAAAGTGCAAGATTAAATGACAAGCAACCCTTTCCCTAAGTCAACTATGACTAGTGCCTAAGGTTGGGCAAGGGCTCAACTAAGTTTGAGGGTGGTTCAATTACAAAAATGTTACAAAAAATATGTTGAAACTATCCCCACAAACAAGCATACAATTACTTACAATAAAGAATAAGAGATATTACAACAATTACACAAAGATACAAATGAACAAGATATACAATGATGCCCAAAGTGAGAGTTTAGGAAATATTTAACTCAAGATCAATCACATAATCCAAGCATGCCCCAATAGCACTTACTCTATTGGACTGCTTTTCAATGGAAACCACTAAAGCACTCAAGATACAAGAAGATGATGCCTCCCCAAATGGGATACTCAACTTCTTCTTGAATCACACCATAAAGCATAAAAAGGATGTGTAAGTTTGTAAATTCAAATGCTCATAAAAATCCAAAACATTTAGAAAGACAAACCATAAGATTGCAATTAAGACTTGTAAACATGAAAGTGCTTGCAATGTGTGTTCCTAAACATTCATCTAAGATTCCCCAATAGAGAAGGATTGTCTATGCAACTAAACGGTTAGGAGTTTCTTAAAAGTTAAGTAAATTTTATTATTCCCTCCCCCTAACTATGTTTAGAGCCTTAAACCTCCTCCTCCTATAGCCAAATAACTACCAGGTGCTCAAGATAGTAAGGCAACGAGGCCCACCCTAGCTTCAACGGTCAGCCCTGACAGTAAGAGTACTTCCCGGAAATGACACCCACCTGGAGCGTCACGGAGCGGTCCCCCACCACTTCCTTCCGTTGTTTTCCTCAAACCCGTTTTAGATGGTAGAGATGGCTGAATTAGGCTATCCTAAGTTGTCTAACATATTATTATGACTCGCGGGTGAGTCTTTAGGTGTGTTTGAAGTGTTTTAGAAGTATTTTAAGTGTCTGAAAAGTGTGATTTAGGCCCAAAACCGAAACTGCAAAGTGCTTGAAATAATGTGTTGTGAAAGTAAAGATTTAAACCATAAACACATGAACATGAATGTAAAATCTCACAACATAAACATGATTAACATATCCATATCATTCATCATCCATATCATGTAACTTTGCAAGGAAATAAAGCAAGGGCAAGAACAACTTGCCAACAATTATAGCAAATGAAGAGATTTAAAACCACTTAACCATGTATGTTATTGCATATATGAAATGTGTTAAGTGAAATAGAGACTTGCTGAAATAAAGATCTAGGTCCTACACCATTCACATATCCATGAACAAGAATGAAAGTATGAGAGTTATGAATGCCCAAGAAATAAGATTGCTTTAAGATATAAATTTAACCATGTAATCTATCTCATTTAAGACACCATGCTTAAAGTGTAAAATATTTGCAAGAAGAAAACTCAAAGCATGTAAATGTAAATATGCCTTAAGGGATTAAACTAAGATGATATGATAAAGATGATTATTCTAAAGCATACTAATCCATTTGAAACATATAAACCATCACATATCTATAGCATCCTAGCCATACGATTTTTGGGGTGACTCTCCCAAAGTGTAGACAATTACTTATTAAGAAAACTTTAAAAAATGAACAAACCACTCACAATGGCACAAGGTGGAGGCAAGCCTACCAATTTTGTGCCAAAGAGGGCTGAAAAATGAAAGACTTAGATGATTATTATGCTAGCCACACAACCTTGTCTTGTGGACAAGTGGGGCAAGAAATAAAAAATTGCTTTAAAAGAAAATTAAGAACTAGCCCAACAATTTTGGGGGGTTGGCTTGGCCAATCACTCACCCAAGGTGTAGGCAACTAAATCTTGCTAAAATTAAATAAAAGAAAGCAAAAAATGATACAAGAGAATGCAAGCCTCAAGAGAACTTCTCAGGGTTTTGCTACACTGCTAGAATAAGAAGAGAAAAGAAGGGGATTCTTTACCAACTTGATGAATCCTTTTGGGGGTGTTGTGAAAGTGGATTTTGGCAGCATTTCCCCTTGTCCCTGGTAAGAATTTGCAAAAACCAGCAAGAAAATGCTTGCTGGAAATGTTGCACAACACAAAAAAAACGTCAAAAAATTTATGTTATTACACATAATTTTTTTACATAAAATCTCCAAGTTAAAATGAAAATATTTTGACCTATCTAAGAGAGTTAGCTACAAAATTCTATGATGAAATGAAACATCAATAAAATCAAATCTAAAATGGAAGTAAGGAGTGCAAGAAGATGTTGGTTGAAAACCCCCTTGTTGAGGCTCCTGCAACCACTATCTTAGAGGCAAAATTTGCAAAACTTAAGCACCGTGTGATATATGGCAATAGAATAATATGAAAGATAAATTAATACTATGAACTACTTCACAATACCAACTATCCTACATATATAGATCAACAAACAATACTATCTATTGATCTACTCAAACAAAATACTTTGCTGAAGAAAACTACACCATAAAACCAATGCATAAACTCACACAATATCACCTCAATAGATGGAGCACATCAGAATACTCATGAATGATCCAAAACCTCCAAATATTCTTATTATTAGATCCAACCAAATGGGAGAACCTTGCAGCAAATACTTGCTCCAATGGTCTCAAGAGAAGATGAGCTTGAATGAAAATGGCAAGAGCAAGAATGTGTGGGGCGGAAATCCTGTAGCATAACTTTAGCTCAAAGAATGGTGAATAAAATGAGTGAGGAGGGGTTTCTTTTATACCTCAAGAGGCAAGGTGAAGGCACTTTTATGAGTGCCAAGTGTCAAATCACAAGTAAGAGAGTGAATCTCAATGAAGGGGGCGCACCACCTTAGGGTTTTGGTGTGGATGAGTGAGGTGGATGGGTGTGGGCCATCAAATGGTGGTATGTTAGGCTAGGGGGGGTGAAATAGGTATAACAAGGGGGTCCACAAGTCAATTTATGTGAGTTTCTAAAGTTTTCCAATGTTTTGGGTGTGAGGGGGGCGTTTTCCCCTTTAGGGCGTGAGTGTTTGGGTGAATGGGTGAGTTAGGGAGTGTATTAAGTGGGTAAGGTGGGTTGGGTAGGTTAAGAGGGTTCATTATTGCTCTATTCCACTTTCATACTAACCCATTAACTCATTTTACAAAAATTAAAAAAATTGACTTAGCAATTAAAATTGTTATTTTGACTGACTTTGACTCTGGGTGGACAAAAGCATAACAAACTTTGTCCGACTGAGCTGAAACTTGGTCCATGGGTGTAGGGGGTGCCATTCCATTTCTTTTGAGAACAAATACCCCTATTAAAAACCCAAAGACCCAGTTTTTACAATATTTGCTCAAAAACATTTAATTAATTAAATAATTAAAATTCCAACCTTAGGAAAATTAATTAAATTAAATTAATTAAAAAAAACCTATCTAGACTCGACGGAATTCCGTGAAACTTTCTACAATGTCTAACATGGTAATTTAAATCATTCCTAAACAATAGCTACCAAAGGATGAGACCATTAGAACGTCGTTCACCACTTTGGAGGAATTATTGCAAGTGTGAGGGGAAAACTCATGGGAAATCAACCAGGTTAAAAAGCCCAGTTGAAAACCTGAGAATAA
Source organism: Picea engelmannii (assembly GCA_009831015.1). Classification (NCBI taxonomy): domain Eukaryota; kingdom Viridiplantae; phylum Streptophyta; class Pinopsida; order Pinales; family Pinaceae; genus Picea; species Picea engelmannii. The sequence continues at coordinate 249,450 of ML793606.1, forward strand.
AAAACCCTCGGTGAAAAGAAATCTCCCAATGAAAACATCCCAAGGTACCTGACCTAACTATGATCCATGCAGACTTATTACATTATTAACCCATGCAGGGGTGCAGAAATTTCGTTTACAAAATTTTGTGTTGGAGGCATAAAATGCCCAGTAGAACCAAAATGTCTTCAACATTCTAGCATCTAATGATGCATATCTTCATGGCACATGGAGTTGTCCCTTTAGTTGAATAGGCGGTCAACATCTGGCTCCACATGGGGACATGTGTTCGATCTACTCAAATGAAGTGGAGATCATACGAGAATCCAGCACCTACAAAACAAAGTGCTCCCCAAAGTGAACACCAGAAATTAACATTAGTACACATTGATACATGATAAAATAAAATCAATGCTATAAACAACATCTACATAATGAAATATCTAAAGTACAACATAATAACTACAAATTGAATCTATGATACAAGAAATAATTCTAAGCACATATTAACATTATGAATGAAACAATACAAAATTGAAAATACAAGGAAAAGGGTTAGAGATATGTTACAAAGGATGTCCCTTTGGACACCAAGTTGCCATATGAAGAAACACTTCAAGGAGGGGTCCTCTCACTAGCATGTTTGACTTTATGTCATCCCACTAGCTGAGAAGAGTTGCTAGAAGACTGATACACTTTATGTTGACTGTTTACACTTTCATGTGAATCCCAATTTCTAACCTTAGGACACTTGGGGTAGTTCCCCTTAAAAAAATTATGATGGTTTTCCATAGGTGCCAAGTGCAAAGTCTGTGAACTTAATTTTTCCTTAAAAGGCTTGGCATACCTTTTACTAGGGATGATATACTTTACTTTATCAATATTATCCTTATCATCCTTAGTAATTCCCATCAGATTCTCATTACTTATTTTATCTTTTACCATCCCAATTTATGCTAAGTAAGGAGGGTGTGGTCCAAGAATCCCATCTGACTGTTTTTGACATTTAACTGATTTTGTTGATGCAGGTTGAGCTGATGACACATCTACAACTGATAAATCCAACTCTGACTTTGATTCTAAAGGAGGCAAATTATTATCTGTCTGATCCATACTTTCCTCAAGAAAAAGCCCATCAAAAGAATCCATGGGGTCTCAAACATTGCAAATGCTTGAGGGTTTTCTATTAAGTTCCATCTTAGCAAATGGCGAAGTATATTCTGTTTCATAACATCCCATGTCTACTTTCCAAAAAACAATCTCATTTTCCTTTTTCCTAGGATCTTCCACATGATACTTTCTTTCCAACTCTCTATTCAATCTAAATTCTAAACCATTTGGAGTTGGAATGGTGGCATAAGTTAAGTCCATCTGTAAACTACCACCTAAATCTGCAGCTATCTTTCTGTTTAGCAACATACCCCAAGTATCAGGCACATCAATTACAACAATGTCCATTTCAAGTATGATATCTGGGAATGCAACTAAGTGTACTTGTAACCCCTTAATCAAACCATGCACCTCAATTGTCCTGCTATCCATAGCACACATATTATGATAAGGTCTAGATATTCTTAAGTTCAATTGTTCCATTACTTTCTTAGTCATAACATTTGAAGTGGCTCTTGAATCTAGCATACAATTATGAAGAATAAAATCATTCACGAGCAAGGATAGGAAAAAGGGTCTATTCTTTTGATTTCCCCTATCCATATTTTGTAGAATCATAGGTGCATCCTAATAAGCGTGTGTTGGTGGAACATCAATATTTTTCGGAGAAGGAGAATCTATGGCTTTGAGCAACTTCTCCCTCTGAGACAGAATCTTCATTATTTCTGACATTGGCACCAACATCTTTGCATTACTTAACCATTCTCCTAAGTCAATGTTTAATTCTGAACTTGCATACATGTTTGACTTAGGGGGGGTTGGAGCTACCTTGGGAATGTTTGCTTGGTTTTTATCTTGACTTTTTTTCCCATTCCTTTGATAGGTAATGCCCTTAAATTTAGCCATTTCAGCTACTTGTTGTGGAGTAGGCTTAGGACCAAACATTTCTGTTACTTTATCCATCACAACACCACTCATGCAATTCATGTCTTCTACTCCCCCACTTTTTTCATCAGAATCCATCCAATCATACATGCCAACACTAAGCTCATGACCAAACATATTAACCTGTTCATTTTCTGATCTATAAGCTCCCTCCTCACCATAAAGGTGAAGGAATACTTGGCAAGTTGATTCATCATGGAATTGCTCACAAGGTCTACAATAATGAATAGCTGGGTGGTCAACCCAATTAGTGGATTCAAATGGATTAGGTGGTCTTTGATCTTAAGGAGGGGTCTTCTTAGGCCATTTGTCATTTGGACTATGTGGGGGCCTACTAGCTTGGCTCCTTTCCATGGCTATCAATCAATTCTACATGGCATTCATCTGACTAACATGTTCCTTCAATTGATTAGCATGATTAATTTCCATTTGTTTAATCAATTGAGTGAGCTCCTTAATGCCATCATTAGAGGGTTTCTGAGTTTCAACGTTTTTCTTCTTCTCATCATAAAGTTGGGAAGAAGACCCTCTAGTAAAATCAGGAATGTTAGACTTCCTAGCCTCAAGCATATTTTGTTCAACCCTTATAGTTGTATTTTGTGTTGCTTCTAAAGTTTGAGGATCCTTATCCCTTAAGGCATACCTCATTTCAACTTCAAATGCCTCGATATAATAAATCAAAATTGCAGTATCTGAGGGCTTAATGTCCCTATGAAGGCTTTTCACCAAGCTATTAAACTTAGTGTTAAAATCAACCACAGTTTCATTTTCTTTCTTCTGACTAGTGGTAAGGGAAGCAAGCTGAAATCTGTGTTCCTTTTGATCACCCCATCTCTTCCTAAAATCATTCAATATTTCATCAAGGGTGCTAAAATTAGCTGTAGAAAAATCAGTAAACCATTCAACAACATCACCTTCAAGTGAATACACAAAAAGAGTCATATTTACATCTTCTTCATCATGACCCCTACAATATTTTTGCACACACATCTGAAAGTTGAGGATGTGGGACTTGGCACTTATAGCATTTTTCCCCTGAAAGGTAGGCAACTTATCAATAGCCTTCTCAAGATCTACATGAGGGGAACCTTGGATTGCTGCAAAGTTCAAAGGTCTCAAAAAGATACTCATGGTTAAGTTAGGATTAGTAGTGGGATTATTAACAGTTGGTTGATTATTGTTTTGGAACAAGTATTGGATATCAGTGAGTGCTTCT
>ML793606.1:254386-268461 GCA_009831015.1 Picea engelmannii
TGACTCTCCCAAGGTGTAGGCAATTACTTATTAAGCAAACTTTAAAAAAGGAACAAACCACTCACAATGGCACAAGGTGGAGGCAAGCCTACCAATTTTGTGCCAAAGAGGGTTGGAAAATGAAAGACTTAGATGATTATTATGCTAGCCACACAACCTTGTCTTGTGGACAAGTGGGGCAATAAATAAAAAAATGCTTTAAAGGAAAATTAAGAACTAGCCCAACGGTTTTGGGGGGTTGGCTTGGCCAATCACTCACCCAAGGTGTAGGCAACTAAAGTTTGCTGAAATTAAATAAAAGAAAGCAAAAAAGGATACAAGAGAATGCAAGCCTCAAGGGAACTTCTCGGCGTTTTGCTACACTGCTAGAATAAGAAGAGAAAAGAAGGGGATTCTTTACGAACTTCATGAAGCCTTTTGGGGGTGTTGTGAAAGTGGATTTCGGCATTTTTTCCCCTTGTCCCTAGTAACAATCTGCAAAAACCAGCAAACAAATGCTTGCTGGAAATGCTGCACAACACAAAAAAAACGTCAAAAAATTTCTATTTTTACACAGAATTTTTTTACATAAAATCTCCAAGTTAAAATGAAAATATTTTGACCTATCTAATAGAGTTAGCTACAACATTCTATGATGAAATGAAACAACAATAAAATAAGATCTAAAATGGAAGTAAGAAGTGCAAGAAGATGTTGGTTGAAAACCCCCTTGTTGAGGCTCCTCCAACCACTATCTTAGAGGCAAAATCTGCAAAACTTAAGCACCGTGTGAGATATGGAAATAGAATAATATGCAAGATAAATGAATACTATGAACTACTTCACAATACCAACTATCCTACATATATAGATCAACAAACAATACTATCTATTGATCTACTCAAACAAAATACTTTGCTCAAGAAAACTACACCATAAAACCAATGCATAAACTCACACAATATCACTTCAATATATGGAGCACATCAGAATACTCATGAATGATCCAAAGCCTCCAAAGCTTATTATTATTAGATCCAACCAAATGAGAGAACCTTGTAACAAATACTTGCTCCAATGCTCTCAAGAGAAGATGAACTTGAATGAAAATGGCAAGAGCAAGAATGTGTGGGGCGAAAATCCTGTAGCATAACTTTAACTCAAAGAATGGTGAATAAAATGAGTGAGGAGGGGTTTATTTTATACCTCAAGAGGAAAGGTGAAGGCACTTCGATGAGTTCCAAGTGTCAAATCACAAGTAAGAGAGTGAATCTCAATGAAGGGGGCGCACCACCTTAGGGTTTTGGTGTGGATGAGTGAGGTGGATGGGTGTGGGCCATAAAATGGTGGTATGTTAGACTAGGGGGGGCACACTAGGTATAATAAGGGGGCCCACAAGTCAATTTAGGTGAGTTTCTAAAGTTTTCCAATGTTTTCGGTGTGAGGGTGGCGTTTTCCCCCCTAGGGCGTGAGTGTTTGGGTGAGTGGGTGAGTTAGGGAGTGTATTAAGTGGGTAAGGTGGGTTGGGTAGGTTAGGAGGGTTCATTCTTTCTCTATTCCACTTTCATACTAACCCATTAACTCATTTTACAAAAATTACAAAAATTGACTTAGCAATTAAAATTGTTATTTTGACTGACTTAGACTCCAGGTGGACAAAAACATAGAAAACTTTGTCCGGCTGAGCTGAAACTTGGTCCATGGGTGTAGGGGGTTTCATTCAATTTATTTTGAGCACAAATACCCCTATAAAATACCCAATGACCCATTTTTTACAATATTTGCTCAAAAACATTTAATTAATTAAATAATTAAAATTCCAACCTTAGGAAAATTAATTAAATTTAATTAATTAAAAAAACCTATCTAGACTCGACGAAATTCCGTGAAACTTTCTACAATGTCTAACATGGTCATTTAAATCATTCCTAAACAATAGCTACCAAAGGATGAGACCATTAGAACGTCGTTCACCACTTTGGAGGAATTATTGCAAGTGTGAGGGGAAAACTCATGGGAAATCAACCAGGCTAAAAATCCCAGTCGACAACCCGAGGATAAAAAACCCTCGGTGAAAAGAAATCTCCCAATGAAAACATCCCAAGGTACCTGACCTAACTATGATTCAAACTGTTTTCAACATACTAGCATCTGATGATGCATATATTCATGGCACATGGAGTTGACCCCCTAGTTGAATAGGTGGTCAACAATGCCTTTTTTCCTTATCGAGACTTTCCTTTTCAGGATTTCAGGTTTTGTGATTTCGTGAATCCTGTTGTCGAGGTTCTCGAACTTTCCAACTTCCGAAACCCGAAATGCCAATTTTCCCAAAATGCTTGGTCACGTCCTCCTACATTGTTGTATCACGTTTTGCGACTTTGGGAGTTCCGGAACAAGGAATCCCGACCTCTTTTCTTCGAAACTGCCAAAATGCCGAAACCCGAAACGTTCAGCAAAATACTGGCTTCTATCGGAACTTTTTCCCTTTCGGTGTTTTGGACTTCGCGATTTCGCGAGTCCTGATGTGAGGCTTCCAGATCTCTTTCACCTCCACAAACACCGAATTCTGAAACAATATCTCCAACGGGATCAACGACTATAAGCCTCCCTTCGATCTGATGACCCACACGATTTCGGACTTTCGGGTACCAGGAGTCCAAGACTCTCGATCCCAGAACACTGTCCTCTCGGGTTCCAGAACCCCGAAACACTGAATTGTCGAAACACACCTTCTCACTATTTCGTGTTTTGCAATTTCGGGGGTTCTCATGTGAAGTACCCGAATTCTTGTCAACGGGAATGCCGAAATCCCAATTCCTGAAATGCCGAAATACCACTTCACAATATCCCGGATCTCGCAACTTCAAAATTCTAAGTGCAAGGGCCCAAGCTCGTTGTCCTCAGGACTTCCGGTATTTTGAATCCTGAAATGCTGAAATGATTTTCTTTTCCCCTGGATTTCACGAACCGGGAGTTCGAAACTCTCGATTCCAAATCACTGTCTCCTCGAGATCCCAGATCCCGAAATGTCGAAACGCTCCTCCAAAGGTATTTCACATTTCATGATTTCGGAGCTTCTGATGTGGAGCACTCTACTCCTTGTCAACAAGAATGCTGAAATGTTGATTTCTGAAATTTGTCCTAGGCTATTCTTTTCGTGATTCGGGAGTTCAAGTGACCAAGGGTTTTGGATTACACTCTGGACTCACAAATCCCAAATTCCCAAAATAATTTGACACTCCATCAGATCACGATCAACGATCCATGTTGACTCTTGTTACCAGAGTGATGGATTCATCCCTCCTTATCCACCTTGTAACTTCTTTGGATCTTACAGTTCTCATGATTTTGGTAGTTCTCCTCGGAGAGTTCTGACCGCTCGATTTCTTCCTTCGAACACTTCAAAGGCGTCAACCCTTCTGAGATTTCCTCTGACAACTTCAAGTCACAAAAGAACTCCTGCACGCACTCCTTGCGACAGACCTTCAAATACTTCTACGTATTTGAACTCTCGACTCCGTGCACTTTCTCTGCAACAATAGTCCTTCAATCTCTCAACCTTAGTGGATAAGTTCTAAGGTCTCGACCAGCCTACGCACACCTTGCACAGCTTCTGTTCTTGTCTTGCACTTCTACTGGAATGAAAACAACAGTATCCCTCCTGAGCTTTCAGAGATGAACTCCGAGTCTTTGTCAACGCACTCCTTGCAGGAACTTCTCACTCAGGATGAGAAACAATTGAAGCTCATTTCCTCTCTCTCTCTCAGAATTTAAACATGAAACATGAAACATACATTCACATACAACATAATAACAAATGCATGACAGAGAGAGTAAGAAACTAGAAGCAGACCATTCAACATGTATACACAGAAAACATCACAACACCATGAATTTGAATTAAAGCTTCATATATTAATTCAGAACTTCTGTACATGGGTTCTTCTCTACAACTCTCTATTACAACTCTCTTCTTCTCTATGCTAATGTGCTTAATTGATCTAAATCTGATTGATTCAATGATACAAAGATGAGGGTGTTTATAGTTGTTTTCCCTCCCATTCCTAAAACTGTCTAATCTGGAATTTAAATCTACCTACTTTCATTAACTATGCATAAATGCCTTAATTTTCTATAGATGAGAGCAATCACTCATGATTTGTTTACAATACGCGAGTACGCCTCCTTTTAACCATTACATTTAATGTTTTCAAAAATATCTCAAAACATGAGAAAATGCGTGTTATGCTTTTCCAGATGACTTTCGCCTCCACGCTCGCTTGACTGCTTACAATGCTCCTGCATCAGTAGAGCTTGGCTCTAGGCATATTGTTGATTTTTTTTTTAAATCAATGAAACAGCACATGAGAGCTTTTTTATCTCTCCATAATTCTTAGCAATAACCTTAAGGGTGACAACTTGATCCACAAAATCGTACTTGTCCTTTGACCTTATTGTTATTTTCCTCGAGACATTAACCCTATTATTAAATAATTTTGCTAAAAAAAAGACTAATCACAATAGTTTTATAATTGGACGGGTCATCCTAATTTTCAAATTTGGGAATAAAGACAATTAAACTTTTTGTCATTTTTTGGAAAGCCTTACTTAACAACTTGATTGGAAAGATTCTTAATAATATTGGGATCAAACTCTCAAATATTAAGATCTCTATTTGGTAGCATTCAATGTCTCCATCTTTTCCATTAGTTATGTTCTTAATGTAACAATTTATACCATCAATAAGAAAACACCAATGCAATGATAAGTGGTTTAGTTGTTAAGAAAACATCAATGCAATGAAACATAACATTTGTTAAAATATGAGTTGAGTCATTTATGTTAATATTACCCTATTATTTAACCTTTTTTTAGATATGATGTTAATCGATAATGTTTTAAGATATCTTTTACATAAGTTTAAATCTAGTGTTTTTAATTAAGAGATTAAGACATTTAAATTTAATAGTTTTGTTATTTTTATTAAAAGGTTGGTTCCATTCATTACTTTTTGGTACTCATTTAGTTTTGATGAATTTAATTTCATGGACACATTTTTCATAAATTTAATAGTCAATTTAAATAAAGTATCTCATTATGAAGAATGAATAAAAAATAAATTGAAATTATGTTTTATTCAATCTATTGAATAAGAATATTTATTATTAATTGTAAATATATGTGAGATGAAAGCTATGTCATCTCGGGTTGGATGCCTCTATTGTGTGTTTCACTTGATGTTCTATTAGATCAAACATCATAATCAACATCGATGAGTTTACATAATACCATGTATGAAATGTAGGGAAGTACCATGCATGAAATGCAGGATTTCTCCATGAGGTTTTTCTTAGAAAAAAGAAAGTCATATAATCTCCAATATTTTTGTTAAATAATCCAAACATATAATTTAATCAAACACCTTGTGGAAGCACTTTAAACCACCAACCATTAATAAGGTCATAGTTGCAACCCAATTAAAGAAATAAATATCACATTTTGTAAGACTTTTAGATAAACATTTTAATGGACCTTTCATGTTTCCATAGGATTAAATAGAAGGAATTAAGGATCTTCAACATTTTTCTTGTTGTAAATATCATGTGACATTTTCCTATTTGTAAATAAAAGGTTCCATTTTACAATCTAGAGTATCACCTAAATTTCCATTCAAACTACAAAAAAAGTGCAAAAGATGAGAAGTTTGAAAATGAATTATTTTGGTGGAAACTAATGTTATAATTTGTCTAATATTTTCTTTAAAACTTGAAGTAAATGTAGATGTTGAGTGTATTTTAGTGATTGTTCCTTCCACAATCAAACTTTTTATCAAATTTTGTAGTCATTCTTTAAGTAATGTCTTAAGTAATATTTATTTTATTTTTCCTAAAAATTTCATGGTGAGATTTTTCTTTTCATCTTATTAGTCTCCAAGTTTCATCTTGTCCCTAGATAAAACCATTATCGATCTCAATTTTCTTATTTCCTCACTTTCCTCACTTTCCTCCATACTTTCTTAATTCCATGTAATTTAAAGCATTTTCTTCTATCTCGTGGGATCTTATTATAAAACATTATTCCATATAACTTGGTTAACAAGTTCTTACTATAAAATACCTGGGAATCATTACAATTACTAGATCATATTGTAAAAAATTATGCATTATAGCTTTCTCAACAAGTTAACACACAAGAAGATGTGGGGAGGATCATTACAATTACTATTTATAATCCCCCAAAACGAACGACATAAAATATTAAATGTTCGATCTTAATAATAAAAATATGATCATTTGCATGATCACGACCACAAGTACTAATAATGAGTAAGAATGTGAGATGTGTTTTTGGATGATGGCATTGAACGATAACGAGAGAAGGTTGAAGATTCATTTAAGTAAATGAAGAAGAGGGTTTTCATAGTGTTCAAAATTAGGTTAGTGGCTCTTTTTATAATAAACGAACGTCGGATTTAATAGGATAAAAGAAGGGTAAAAAGAAACAATGAATGTGGGAAATAAAAATTAAAAATATTAATAAAAATAAAAATTATAATCAAAACAATATATTAATATATTTTTTGGTTTGTTATTTAATAATAACATTTAAAAAAACAACATTATTTAAAAAACATTAATTACATAAAATAAGATGAATTAAAAAATTAATGTAAATGTGAAACACTCCCTACATAAAATAAGATGGATAAAGAATTAATGTAAATGTGAGAGAACCACCTTTTAAAATATAAAGAAATTTTGAAGATAAGATATATTAATATTCTAGTATTAACAATATAAAACAATTGATGTGGTTGAATCAATAGAAAATTGTATGTTTGATTTTAATTGTGTTGATCCTTATGAAAATGTCTCTCCTTTTTTCTTGTAGAAAAATAAACTAATTATAAAATTTTCAAAAGTTACAATTGGTGTGGTTGAATCAATAGAAAATTGTATATCTCATTTTAATTGTGTTGATGCTTATGAAGATGTTTTTTAAAGAAGAAAAATAAATTAATTATAAAAATTTCAAAAGTTACAATAGTAGTAATATGTATTGTGTTAAACCAATTAAATACAAGTTTTAACATATAATTATAATATTGAATATAAACAAAAAGTACAATTATAGAAAGAGTTCATTTTATTTGTAATAAGTTTGTTATTAAGTGTAAATATCATCGCAAAATAATAATTGAGTTTTAACATTAGCTTTTAAAAAAAATATAAATATAAATATAAATATAATATAATAAAAAAAGTGTTATAATTATAATATTGAATATAAACAAAAATTACAATTATAGAAAGAGTTCATTTTATTTGTAATAAGTTTGTCATTAAGTGTAAACATCATCACAAAATAATATTTGAGTTTTGAAATTAGTTTTTAAAGAAAATTATAAATATAAATATAATAAAATAAAAAAATTGTTAGATTAAAATCTTTTAAAAATTGTCATTGGTGTATGAGACCTCTTGTGGTAAATTATATGGAGGTATACATACCCTAACCTCCTTTGGATTTGAACTTGTGACCTCTTAAGAGGAAACACATGTTCTTAACCATTAGGCCCACTCAGGTTGTATAGGTATAATATATTTTTAAGGTCACGACCAAGACACACACCAAATTGGTGTATGAGATCCCCTCCGCCTAGTGATTTTACTGGTAAAGTCTACGGAGGTATACATATGCTACCCCCCTCTGGATTTGAAGATGTGACCTCTTAGGAGGAAACACGTGTTCTTAACCATTAGGCCCACTCATGTTGTACCATTAGTCCCACTCAGGATGTACTAATAATAATCTATTTTTAAGGTCACGACGAAGCCAGACACCAAATTGGTGTATGAGACCCTCTCTGCCCAAAGATTTTACTCGTAAAGTCTACGGAGGTATACATACCCTACCCCCCTCTGGATTTGAACATGTGACCTCTTAGGAGGAAACATATGTTCTTAACCATTAGGCCCACTAAGGTTGTATTAAACATATAACAACCCTTTAGTAAGATATTTATTTTTTTATTTATTAAATTTGTTTTATTATTATCTTAATATTTTAATTTATTTTAGAAAAGTATATTTTTTAATATTTTAGTAAATTTATTTCATTATTATTTTTATTTTTTTTAATTTAAAATAGGATGACTCAATATATACAAATCTTTAAAAATTGGAAAAAATCTTGGAGAAGCAAGTGCCATAGATAAAGATCAATATTAAGTAGCATAAAGAAACTAGTTGTTAATGATCTAAGTTTACATATTGTTGACAACCAAAGTTTTGGGTTAATATCGTGTGCACACAAATGAAATTATGCTCGCCTATTCCAGTTATGTGTGTGTTTGAGCAGTTACACGAAGGATAAAAGGAGGTGCATGCGCAAAAAAAGGTTTTGTTATTGTGCACCAGTTTGAGTTCTGCCAATGCGCACTGGTTTGAGTTTTGTGATATGCGCTATAAATAAAAAAGACACTGGATGAATGCCAGAATCAAGAAAAGAATATTCCGGAAATCTCCTTGAATGATTACTACTAGCAACACGAGGGAACGTGGAGTAGAAAGAAGATGAGTTGGAAAGGTAGTGAAGATTACCCTGATTCTAGAAAGCTATGTGGATTGCAGGCAGGTGACAGAAGCATGCAATACTGGTAGTTGGAGGAATGAGTGGGGAAGAATTGAAAGAGACAAGGTGCCATAGCCGAGAAGAAGATAAAATGAAGCAATTACAATGGATTATTGTTGGGTTCACTCTGAGCTAGGGTTTTTGCAATGTCTCTGGTTGTAAACATGAGTCTATCAAGGTTGTAGAGTCCAATTGAAAGCGCATGGTGTTGTGTAATGTAACATTGGGAAAATGTATAAGGGAAAAAGGTTATACTACTGCCGATATATGGTTAGCCTAAAAGGTGTATGCGACTGATTAGATGATGACGATAATAAATTTGCAATGATTATGGACTTATGTTGCGTTAATTATGTGTTTGATTGAACATGATGTTTCTATTATGTATTGTTAATTGTTAGGTAATTTGTAATGAACTATATGACTATTAACTCGTATGGATATTTGTGTTCTTAGTCCTTCATCCCTGACACAAGACCAGATGGTATATATGATCCTTATAGTGTCTTGGGTGAGACCTTATTCAACCTTAGTTGAGGATTGTTAATATGATGCTTTGGGGTTTTTGTTGGTCACCTCTAGATGAACCCTGGGTTTTAACCCCCCAGTGTTAAGAAAGACGTGTGCAAGCGTGAAACAACCAAACAAATGGTTTTGTTGCCGAGACCTGAAGGTTTTGTAATGAGTGATGAAGGAAAATAATGAGGTTGTATCCATCTCAATAAGAAATTCAATATTGGTTAACTATGAAGGAGCATGATTTTTCCTAGCAAGAAACTTAGGGTATGAATGCCAATGTTGAGCGATGGAAGGATAATAATATCTACACTGATATGCATGAAGCTTTCTTCATTGAATTTCCCTCTTTATAATATGAGTGGTTGAAAAAGTAGATTTCTAGCAATACTGCTTTGAGGCCTCAAGAACCAGTGGTTTGGGATCATATCACGATTGATAGGCTGAAGGTATTGGACAACAAGTGGAATCAAGACATTGGTTTTTGGTTTGTTCGGGTGAAGGAAGAATACATAATTGAATTTGTTGTTGAATACATGGATTCTTCCAGCGAGGATGAAAGAAAGTTTACAAAATTTCCTAGAAGAATATTGTTGGAATAAATCCCACTCCAGATAAAGATGTTTTTCATGGACAAGAGGATGTTGCACATGGAGACCGATAGGATGGATGAGTAAAATCCCCTGGCACTACGGGGGGGATGAAAAGATGGAATGAAAGTGAAAGAGGATATGGATCCTTTGAGGAGGATACAAAATTTTTTGGAATGAGGTGAGTAGTAGAATGGACACATAAGAGAAGAAGAAAGAATGAGATGAAATATACACAAGAAGATTTGAGTTAAGAAGGAAAGTGAAGCAGAGAGGAAAAAGGAAGATAATCATTGGTGTGCGACAAGGGATTAGGCCAATAATGAAGATAAAGGAAACCAAACCATGAGGAAGTGCGAGAGAGTGTGTAGTGTCAGAGAGGAACACATACGAGGATAGACCCGCAAAGAGGCACGACATTGAGAGTAGGGTATCCAGTGAAGATACCAGTAGTTCTAGTAGTAGGGGCCTAGAAGATGAAGTGTAGAGTAGAGGCATAGGAGAAGGATAGGAAGATGGAAGATCCCTTAATGATGGAGGAGAAGAGTTAGTGATAGTAAATGGAATTGCGTGGATATAGGTAGGAGAATCTATAGGTTCCCTCGTAATAAATATTAGAAGAAGATGGAGCTACCCCCCATTTGAACCACCCCCCTTGCACATCTGTAACCAAGAAGAAAAAATAGTAGAAAACCAAGTGAATAGAGTAGGAGAAAGAGTAGGAGAAGAAGGAAGCAAATGATTGATTAAAGAAGAAAATGAAGTCGACACTACTTTTCTAGTAAGAGTATCAGTATTGATATCTCTGACACCCAGTAGTTAAGTAGGAGGACAAAGTTTGAGATTGAGGATGGAAAATCAAGATAGTACCCTAAGGTTACATGTGTTACATGGAACATGTAAAGATGCTGTAGAGTAGCATTGGTTCATGTGTTGAGTGATATGGTCTATGAAGAGGATTATAGATCAAGCAATAGAGATTTTGCATCTAAAAACTATGTTCAAGGATAAAGCCTTGACATGGTACATGAAGTACAAGGAAATTATGCCAGCGAGACAAGCAAGGTCCCTAAAGGAGATCAAGAGAGATCTACTTAAGGAATTCCAAAATCCTAATTTAGAATACCAATGTATTACAAAGATTAAGTAAAATAAAGGAGAGACCGTGTGGGATTACGACCAACAGTTCAAGATTTTTTTGGATAGCCGCTCTAGATCCAGGACATGAAACATAGAGAATGGTTCATTGTGGGGTTTCTTCCCCATATCTGAGTCTCTCTCACCCAACATAAAGTGACGAATCAGGAAGAAGCAGTGGAGATAACTATGAGCCTGGAAGCTACACCAGGGGGAGGAGAGACATCGACATGTTTGGTATAGGTGCAATCACAACTAGCCAACCTAACAATGAAATTGTAGGATATGGAAAAGGAGAAAATCGTGCTCCAACATGCATGGTGTACCATGTATCAGTATAAGGGGCATCATAGGGATGGGTGTCTTGTACTTGGAAACTAGGTGGTGACGGGTGCATGGAGTCCATTTCTAGTTGGACCTCAGGCGGAGTGGTGTGATATGTGCAGATAGTGGGGCCATGTACCACCCAACTTCCCAACATTGGAGAAATCTAAGAAGACACATAATACTCCATTGTGCAAATTTTGTAAGTTAGTGGGACATGATGTGAACAATTGTTAGTCACTTTAGCTGATGAAAGATCATACCCATGATGTATTTTGGGTACACAAATTAAAAAATGGTGGTGACCATGGTGATGCTAAGAGAGGTGTATCCCAAGGACATCCTAGAGGAATATATGGATGTGGTCATGGACGAGGCTATGTGTAGTATTCTAGATATAAATAGTATGCAGAACATAAATATTTTATCTAGAAATGGCAGAACAACAATGATATAACCACAACAATGCCAGAATAATACCAAAATAACACTAGAAAGAGCACCTTGATTAGTGATAGCAATGTTCACTTGCCTCTTCGAGGGACCAACCTCCAGCAGAGTAGAGCTTTATTACAATAATATCCAAGACAAAACTTCTCATACCCTATAATCCTATTTATACTAATTATGTCTATCCAAAAGAACAATCTAGAGGAAGATCCTTTTAGAAGCGGAAGCTTCTATTAGGTATTCTTACATTTGACTTATTTTTCTTTATTAATAGGCCTTATTAATATTGGTCTTTATTACATGGAAATATATTATTCTACCTATGTGAGGGGTTATGGAGGTTAGGTCCCTAACATGTCCCCCCCCTTAAAAACAACCTTGTCCTCAAGGATGGAGATGAGGAAATTGTTGTAGAATGGTAGTTGGTTCCCAAGTGGCATCTGTTGGAGTTGTATCATTCCACTAGAATAACACTTCCTTGATTGTGCGCTGACACAGACGACACTCATGTTGGTTCAAAAATGATTATGGTTGCAACTAGATGGAGCCTTCTTCATCCAACTCGGGAAGGCTAGTTTGAGTTTGGCACTTAGTTCCAATCACCCTCTTTAAGCAGGAGACATGAAAAAAATGATGGAGCTTAGAATGACTGGGCAAAGCTAACTCATAGGCCACCTATCCCACATGCTTGAGAATGGTATAAGGACCATAAAATTTGGGTGCAAGTTTCTGAAAATGGTCATCCTTGAGGTATTTTTTCTTATAAGGTTGCAATTGAAGAAACACCTGGTCTCCTTGAAGAAATTGACGTTCAGAGCGACCTTGATCTGCCTGTTGCTTCATGCGATTATGGGCCATGAAACAATTCTCTTTGAGGGTACAAAGAATATCCTCTTCAATTGTAAGAGTTTGGTCAACTACCTGGACCTTCGAGACACCTGGTAGGTATGAGAGAATTGAAGGTGGATTTTGTCCATATATTGCTTCAAAAGGAGTCATGCAGGTAGTTATATGGTAAGAAGAGTTGTACCACCATTCAACTAGTGGTAACCATTGAGCCTATTGATTTTTCCTTTCCAATGCAAAAACCCTCAAATATGTTTCCAAACACTTGTTGACAACTTCAATTTGACCATCAATTTGGGGATGATAAGTTGTGCTGAGATGCAATTGGGTGCCCTGTAGCCTGAATAGTTCTTGCCAAAAATTTCTGGTGAAAGTGGGGTCTCGATCATAAACAATAGAACAAGGCATGCCATGAAGCTTGAAGACCTGATCCATGAAAAGTTGAGCCATAATGGAGGCTATTGTTAAGCCCTAATATTGGCTCATTACCCCTTAATTGGGGCATATTAGATTAGTAATGTTATTTATTACCCCTTAATTGGGGCATATTACATTAGTAATGTTATTTTATTTATGTCGGCTTTAGGCCATTAGTTGTAATTATACCTCCTAGTCTCCTATATATACCAAGGAGACATTTTCATTTTGAATCATCTTGTACTTGAACATTTAATTGGGGTAAAAGGAGGTTTCCCCCTCGAATAGGCTTATTATCTGAAATTATCTCTTTTTCAAGGCATTGATTACTTTTCCTGAGGTTTTTCTATGCTATATTGATGTTTGGTTCTTAACATATGGTATCAGAGCTCAAGATCTTGGGGTTTCGCTGCTACATATGAGACATCGTGGAATTTTTGTTATAACTGTTTTTATACAATGTTTTAGAAGGAACGGCTTGGAGGATATTTAGTAGACAGATCAAGGTACATTGGGTTCAAAATTCAGCTCCTTAGGCCTTATACTTTCGGAGATACAGCTTGTACAAGATAGGGTTCTGGAATCATCCTGAAATGAGTCATTGCGGAATTTTCACTATAAAAACTTTTCTGTAATGTTTCAGACCCTAAAATCTAGAGGCCAATTACAAAAATTAGTAATGTATCTTTGGTAAAAAGTTCAACTTCTGGGTCATCTTAAATTTGTAGATACACCCTGTGTAAGATAGGGTATCTAACTAGTCCTATTGACTAGTCTCAATAAGGTGTTCAAGGTAAAAAAATCATAACTTCTTGCTAGAGTATCCAAATTGCATGGGACTAGTTGAATTGGATCGTGAACAGTTTGTAGTATTTTGGGTGCAAGTTTCAGAATTTTATATCAATTATTTTGTGCGGGGCACACTATACAAGTGAGATCTCCTAGAAAGGCCAAAAATCGGCAAGTTGTGGGGAAGTTACCGTAAATTCCATTTGGCACATCCAATTTTGATCAGACCTGTGGCATTGCAGAGAAGAAATATCATAGAAATATATAAGAGAAAGTTTCATACCCAGAAGGGCCAAAAATTGGGAGATACAACAGAAGAAATATTGTCTAGCAGAACCACCTCAAAATCAAGGTTCAAAAGTGATACTTGGCCAACATGCCACCCAAAAA
>ML793606.1:272432-297421 GCA_009831015.1 Picea engelmannii
CATCTTGTACTTGAACATTTAAGTGGGGTAAAAGGAGGTTGCCCCCTCGAAGAGGCTTATTATATGAAATTATCTCTTTTTCAAGGTGTTGAGTACTTTTCTTGAGGTTTTTCTATGCTATATTGATGTTTGGTTCTTAACAGCTATAAATGGGTGTTGAAGAGAACATAAATGAACATACTTGTAAAGACAATCAACGACCACCATGATGACTGATTTATTGCTCGATTTAGGTAAGCCCACAATAAAATCTATAGATATATCCCTCCAAATAACAGGTGGAATTGGAAGAGGTTGTAGTGTGTCAGGAGCTTTGACTTTTTTTCCCTTATTGCGTTAACAAACATCACATTTTGCTACAAAATTGTGAATGTCATGTTTCATACCATCCCAGAAAAAAAAATCGTTTGACCCAGTCATAGGTTTTGGTAAACCCTAAGTGCCCAGATGTGGGTGTAGCATGAAGCTCAGAAAGTACCATGGATTTAAGTTTTGATTTTTTACTTAAATACAAACGACCTTTGTAGCGAAGCTCATAATTTTTCCAAGAGTACCCTGGGGAAAATGGAGAATTGGCTTGTAATTGTTGGATCAGATGCAAAATTTTGGGATCGTGTAGCCATTCCCGGTGAACATCTTAGATCCAATATGGTACAATGAAGGAGAGGGAAAAAAGGGACCCTTCATCTTCATATTTTCTTGAAATTTCATCAACAACCACATTGTCTTTTCCTTTCTTGTAAATGATCTCATAATTATATCCAAATACCTTAGTCATCCATTTTTATTTCTCTAGGGAGGAAGGGCATTGTTCCAGAAGATACTTGAGGCTTTGATGACCTGTCTTAATTTGGAAGTGCTTCACCAATAGATAAGGGCACAAAATATCCACTGCATGCAGAATAGACAACATTTCCTTTTCATAGATTGATTTCCCCAAATGTCGCTTTGATAGTTGTTTGCTGGTAAAGGACAAAGTCCGACCATCTTGCATAAGGACTGCTCCAATTCCTCTCCCGGAAGCGTAACATTCTAGGACAAAGGTCTTTGTGAAATCAGGAAGGGTCAGGAATGGAGTGGTGCATGTGGCCACCTTCAAGGTTTGAAAGGTATGATCTGTTGCGGAAGTCCAAGTGAAATAATTCTTTTTAAGGAGAGAAATGAGAGGTTCCACAATCTTGCCATAATTCTTAACAAAATTGTGGTAATATCCTGTTAAACCCATAAATCCATGCAATATTTTGAGAGTCTTTGGGCGAGGCCAATCCTACATAGATTCAATCTTTTTAGGATCCACCCTGACACCTGCCTTTCCAACAATATGACCCATGTACTCGACTTCTAAGGATCCAAAAGAACATTTAGATTGTTTGAGGAAAATTTGGTGCTGATAGATTAGATGTAGAAATCAATCCACATGAGCAAGATGTGTTGTCTAGGTTTTACTATAGATGAGGATATCATCAAAGAAAACTAAGAAAAAATGACAGATAAAAGAACGAAAGACGTGATTCATGAGGCTTTGGAAAGTGGAGGGAGAATTACACAAGCCAAA
The DNA here is from genome assembly GCA_009831015.1 of Picea engelmannii. Lineage (NCBI taxonomy): Eukaryota > Viridiplantae > Streptophyta > Pinopsida > Pinales > Pinaceae > Picea > Picea engelmannii. Next base: position 273,988 of record ML793606.1, read on the forward strand.
GGGCATGACCAAAAACTCACAGTGGCCCTCATGAGTTCAAAATGAAGTCTTAGGAATGTCTACCTCATTCATACGTATCTAGTGGTAGCCAGAACAAAGATCAAGTTTAGTAAGGAATTGGGCACCACTCAGTTCATCCAAGAGGTCATCAATGATAGGAATGGGAAATTTGTCTTTGATGGTGAGTTTGTTGAGGGAATGAATGTCAAAACACATGTTCCAAGAGCCTTATTTCTTAAGTACCATGACCACAAGAGAATAGTAGGGGATCATACTAGGATAGATAACACTTGTGGTGAGAAATTCTTGAACAATTTTCTCAATTTCATTTTTTTGGGAAAAGGGATGACAATAGGGATGAACATCGGGAGGAAGGATACCAGGGAAAAGGGGAATGGAATGATCATGAACACCACAGGAAGGAGGAAGTCCCTGGGGAGTGGAAAAAACAACTTGATGTTTGGAGAGGATGTATTGGAGGTCCCGGGGCACAGAGGGTGTCTCAGTAGTTTGAATGGCATGGAGTTCTACAATAATGCCAGATTGACCTTTTTTGAGGATATTTTCCATGCGATGGGAACTGATGATCTTCGGGGAACCGATAGTGATTCCTTGGAGCTTATATTTTTGGCCCTCTTGGTTGAATTACATGGTTAATTCCTTAAAATCCATGAGAATGGGTCCCAGAGTCCTTAGCCATTCTGCACCCAACACAATGTCACAACTGCCCATGTATATAGAAAACATATGATATTTCATGTTGTACTGACCAATTTGGAGACACAAATTTTCATAACTCCCCCCACATTTCATGGACTTGCCATTGGAAATCATGATTTGAAAATTATTGACGAAACAAATATAATAATTAGTTTCTTGGGCAATGCGACGATGAATAAAATTATGGGTGATTCCACTTTCAACAAGTATGATGACCTTCCGATGCTTAATGTAACCAATTAGCTTGAGGGTTTTGGGAGAAGAGAACCCAATGAGATCATTCAAGGAAATGACCGGTTCGACTTCGGGAGGGTCGGAGGGTGGGTTCATGTCAATGGCTTCAAGTGACTCGACCACAGGGGGGGCCTTGACATCATCTTTTGAAATATCCTCAGAGATGGCCATAAAAATATTTTGTTCCTTACACTTGTGCCCAGGAAAATATTTGTCATCAAAATTATAACAAAGGCCTTTGAGTTAGCATTCAACCATTTCTTCCCTGGTCAATTTCTATATCTTTAGTGGAGTAGAAGGAGGAGTGGGAGTGACTGTTTTAGGGTGAGGAATAAAGGAGGGTTTTCAGGTTTGAAAAGAGACAACCTATTTTTCTTCCTTAACTCTTTTAGTATCTTCCACCAAACTTTGAGGCTGAGCCATGAGGACATGGGCATGAATCTCATCCTTGAGGCCACTGATAAAACATTGTTGGCACAGGGGCAAACCCGGGGTTCAAATCTAATAGCACACTAACAAACCCTAACTATTGGCCCTTTTGACAACACTTGTGAAGCAGATGAAGTCTCACCCAAAGTAGCAATAGGGGGGTTGCAGGACACAGGTGTCTACAACTAGAGGAAGTGAAATATGACTCTAGAATAACAACACGAGATAAACTAGATATTCTTAACATTATTCTTCTTAACTTCATGAAGTTGGTTATATATTCCTATCTTTAGTAAGAAAAATAATAATGCAATCATAGTATAAAGGATAACAAATCACACAACATCAATCAAATAGAACATAAATATTTTATGTGGTTCACCCTCTCCCTAGTGCTAAGTCCACAGAACTGTGTTTATTGATAAGGTAGATGAAAATACACAGTTCTATCTGCGCACTCAGCTACAGATCCTTCTCTCTTTCCTCTTTATCTCCCAACCCTACGCACCCAGTTGTAGAGTCTATCTTTGCACCCAACTGAAGATCCAAAATACAATAATGCTCTGAGACACAATACTTTTACATCTCACTCTCTCTAACAAAAACAACAACAAAAACCCTCTCAAGTCTTCTAGACCTCTATTTATCATTACATGTCTCTTAGAAACCCTAGACCGAAGTCCAGGTGCCAAAACCCTAGGTATCAAAATCCTAGGTACCAAAACCCTAGGTCCCCATAACCCGCATTTTAATGAATTCACCAACCTGTTCTTCCTTCTTCTCCATGAGATGCTCCAAAGAACCTATTTGTTTATTCTTCTGCTTGCTGACTTGTCCATGATTCATCTTCCTTGCTGCTTTGTCTTCCTTGAATTTCTCTTTTAATGGTTTGTTTTTTCCTTACTTCACTCCTTATTTTCTACTTCTTTAACCACTTCGAACCCTCCTCTGTTTGTGTGCCTTTTTCACACTTCATACTTTGTCTTTCTTTTTCTTTAATCTTTGCTTTCTTCCTTAATACTTGGCCAAGGGCCAACAGGCCCCCAACACTCACATGTGACTCATCCTGAGTCACTGCAAGGTTGAACCTCCTGTATTACTTAGACTACATACTGCACGGAGTAGTCTGTGCTTTCTGATCTATCCCTCCCTATCATGTGTAGATTGTATTTTCTATGTCTGGTATCCAATTTCAACTGCACCTAGTACCTATACCCCTCCTTCCTTTTCTTTTACTGATATTTGTGAGGCAACTGGTTGTCATAATACAGTTTCAACTCGCTCCCATTCACTAAACCATCCTTCCATTCTCCATTAAGGGTCTTCAACTACACAACTCCACCCTCTGTAACATAAGCAACCTCAAATGGCCCAAGCCAGTGTGTCTTGAACCTTCCTGGATGCTTCATGAACTTGTTGTAATATAAAAGTACCATATCTCCTTGTTTAAAGGATTTCTTCTTGATACGTCTATCATGGTAGGCCTTTTCTCATTCTTTTTGTACCTGCCAATGAAATCCTGCAATGAACCTGTCTTCCTCTAGTTCCATCAACTGTGTGAGCCTATATTGAATAATGTCAGTGTCATCCATACCCGTAAATGATGCAATTATTAAACTAGGAACCAAGTATTCCATAGGTACCACTGCTTCCAAGTCATAAACTAACTTAAAGGGAGTTTGCATTGTTAACTTTTTGCAAGTAGTTTGATAAGCCCATAACACTTCTAGAATTCTCAAATCCCAGTCATTTCTGTTAACACTGTAAATCTTAGTCAGCGCTGTCTCCAAGATCGTATTGAAATCTTCGATTATACCATTCGCATGTGTGTGGTATGGTGTGCTCTTCTAATGGTGAGGTTCAAACTCTTGAGTCAAGGATTCAATAGTTTTGTTAATGAAGTGTGTGCCTTTATCAATCATAAGGGTTTTCAGGCATCCAAATTGGGTTATGATATCATCAAATATGAACCGTGCAACTGTAGCTACACTACACTACTTAACTATTGTTGCTTCTACCCATCTGATCAAATACTTTGTAGCAATGATAATGTATCAAGATCTTGTGGTCTTTCTTGGTGGGTTGATGGGTCCCACAAAGTCAATAGTCCATTTTTCAAATTCCTGTAAATTTAACTGAGGTGCTAAAGGCATCTCATCCCTTCCAGATGACTTCCCTACTCTTTGACATACATCGTAGGCTCTGTAGTATTCCTTAGCATCCTTATGTAGAGTGGGCCACCAGACGCCATCTCAGAGAACCTTTTGCATTGTTTCTTTCCCTGCATAATGTCCTACTGTGATGCTATCATGTGCTTCTGCAAGGATCAATGGTATTTCGGATTCCATAACACATCTTCTTAAGATCTCATCCGGTCCCATCTTATATGACTATCCAACTATAATTTGAAAATTTGTAGCACGGACTACCAACTGTTTCTTCTGAATAACTGTATACTCACGAGGTGCAATTCCTGTGGACAGGAAGTGTACTATCTCAACGAAGTGATCATGAACTTTTCTGATGGCCAATAACTGTGCATATGGTAGTATATCATCCAATCTGGTAGGTTCCTCTCCATGTTCTAATCTAGATAAATGGTTAGGTCCCTTATTCATTTTTCCTGGCTTGACCATGATCTCAAAGTCATACTCCTAGAATAATAATAGCCATCTACATATTCTCCCCCCTAGCACTAGCTTGTTGACTAAGTAATTTAGTGCAGAATGGTCATTGAACATCCTAAAATGTCCTCCCAACAAGTAGTGTCTAAAATTATGCAGCACATACACCATAGTTGAGCCTTCTCTTTCAGTGGTAGTATAATTCATTTCAGATGTAGATAACTTCCTGCTAGTAGAGGCTATAGGGTGGTAAATATCTCTTGCACCTAGTTGTGCCAAAAATACTCCTAATGAAATGGATGAATCATTGACATGAACATTAAATTCCTTACTCCAATCTAGAAAAACCAAAATAGGCGCAGTGACCATTTTCTGCTTTAGTGTGTCGAAGCTTTGTTGACATTCCTCAGTCCATTGAAAGTTACTATCCCTTTTTAATATCTTTTCCATTGGTGTTGTTATCTATGCGTAGCCCTTAATAAACTTTCTATAATATCCAGTGTGTCCCAATGTAGTGCGCAAATGTCTAACCAAAGTAGGAGGAGATAAATCAACAATGATAGCAATTTTGGAAGGATCTACCAACAACCCTTGCTTACACACAATGTGTCCTAACAAAACTCCAAAAGGTGAAAATAAAATACACTTCTTCAAGTTCAGGGCAATCAGACATTACCTCCACTTATCTAACATTAATCTCAAACATTCAATATGGTATTTCAATATATTGAAAACGGTATAGTCATCAAAGTATGCCTCCAAAAACTTATGTAAAAATTCCTTAAACGCTTCGACCACCACCCTGTAAAAGATGGCTGCCAGCAGGGATGATTTTAAGGATGGAAATTTATTTTTAAATGTAGAAACCTTGGAGAATCCTACTAATCCTTCATATGCCAACTATAAATGATTGGCGATATTTTTGTAAAAATATTCAAATTTGTAAGGATTTTATATAGTTTTTATAAATTTTTGGCGATTTTTAAGGTAAAATAATTTTATCCTATAGAATTTGGGCAAATCATTTTTAAAATAGTGAATCTCGTTTTTGGAAAAACCATGGAAAATTAGCCCATGAGCGAAATTTATCCCCTAAAATCATCCCATTGGTTGGTGCATTCTTCAAACTGAAATGCATCACAGTGTACTGAAAAGAACCCAATTATGTTGCAATTGTAGTCTTATGTCTATCCTCCTTAGCAATTCTAATATGGTGATAGCCTAAAAATCCATCCGTGAAAGAATAAACTTCCTGTCCTCCTACATTATCTAGAACTTCATGAGTAAAAGGTGTAGGGAATGGATCATGTAAACATGCATCATTCAATTTCCTTAGATCTACACAGATTTTGATTTATCCCGACTTCTTATCTTGGACCACCATAGGGTTGATCCATTCAGATTCTTCAACTAGTTCTATGACTCCCGCTTCCAACATTCTATCTAGTTCAATCTTAACTTTCTGCTTGTACTTGGGATTCAGTCTGTAAGGCCTCTAATTTATAGGCCTTGCATCTTCTTTCAAAGGAATCCTCATTTCCCCATGGGCCCTTTTATGTCCTTCATGTCTTTGAACTTTGTTGGAAACAAGTCCTGGTACTCATGTAATAGTTCTGTAATCTTACTAATAGTAGCATCATCCCAATAGTATCCAATATTGGCCAACTTAGGTGCTTGTTCTATTCCAATATTAACTTTCTTAATTTTAATGGGCTGCCCCACAAAAGGTAATTCAATCCCTTGTCCCTCTATGTCTCTTTGTCCTTCAGTTTCTGAAATGTTCACATTCCTAGGATCATCATCTTCATCAACATTAATATTATAACAACCCTGTAACCGTTGAAGAGGCGCAATTCATTCATCTTCTTCTTGTTTAAAAGGGGGGTGTTAGGACCCAAAAATGTTCCTTTTTCATTATATCTTTTTCCCTTTCAACCTTATCATTTCTATGATAAATGCCTACTTTAATGCTTGCTATGACCTTTTTTCCCAAGGTATGAATCATTGATCTTGCTTTGATGTTTTTATTCACTTAACACGTTTGATTGGTAGCGTTTCTCATATTTTACCCATGGAGGTTCAACTAATGATTAAAATGTGTAGAACAACCAAGTCTTGAAGAAAAATCGTTGTTTTTACATTGACTGATACAACTGTGTGCCAACTCTACATGTTGTTAGATGACCACAACAATTGTGCACCTTTTGTGGAATCTGTTTTACCCGCTACAACATATGTCCACCAATCCTGGAAGCTGGTCTATCATGCAAATCTGAACCCTAAAGACCAATCCTCAAAGTTGTTACATGTTTTTTCTCACACTGGTGATGAAGATCATTTAACAGATTTTGTAATGATAACAGATCCTTGATATCATATGAACAGCTTGAGAATCTTTGATTCTCAAGGCTGTTCTAAGTCTGTTTTAACTCAATGACTCTGTCTTTAAATAACAAAGATTTTGTAATCATGGGTACCGAAGATTAGGTATGGAATTGTGAAGTAAAGTGAAGCAACTTGTAATTGAACATTTTCTGGCGATTTTAATAAAGAAATCGATTTGAGTTTCTCCAACCTACTGTAATATTTTTTGAGTGGATTTAGTGAGAAGGAAAGGGCCCACCTTCCTCACAGACTCCCCTTTGTTTTGATTTTTAGATTAGCTAATTTGATTTGTGTGATTAATCTGTTTAACATTCTTAAAGTACAATTGTTGTTATAGTTCAGGCCCTTCCTGTCACATGTGCATCAGTGTGTCTCATGAGAATTAGAAGTCAAGTGTTGTATACTATTGGAGAATTTTATTTCTACACTAGGTAAAACTCTTCTTTCAAGCAAAAGTAATTAGAAGTGTGAATTCACTTCCTTCAATTAAAGTAGATTTCTTTTTGGCAATTAGCACATAATTCCCTTCTGCAAGAATAAAATAGAAAATTAGAATAGAATAGATAATCCAGGATTCTTATACACTCATCAATTTAGACTTCAATTATGCAAATGTGATTCCAATTCTACAACAATAGATTAGAACTCCAACTGTGTCAGCAACTTGTGTTAGTTTTTAGTTTTTCAAAACTCTGTTTATTTCAATACTGCAACTTGATTAGTGTTTTCTTTCATCAATCTAGCATATACTGTGCACAATTATCTTGCAATAAAAAAACTTCCCTAGGTTTGACAATTTATTTTTTACACCTTATTTAGACAATCAAAGTGCCCAACGGGGGGTTAGGTGCCTCCTCAAAGAACTTTTGTCTTACAATTTGTAAAGTTTGATCTACTGTGGGGTATTGGCTTTGAAATAGGAACGTAGCTATAAAATTCTAAGTCATACCATACCAATCTATAGTGGCTAGACACAGTTATGCTTGAAGATACCATTTGATAGGTGTAGTATATAAGGTGTTAATGAACTTATGTACCCACTGTTCTTTAGGAATGTTACTCCAGGCTTCCTCAAAACTTCGCGTATGGTCCTTAGGAAAACTCTGACCTGTGTATCGAACTTCACAACCTTCATCTTATTCTGAAAAGTGCACTATCAACAAGGTGCAACATTGTACCCATTCTGTGATATTCTTCTTGTGAGCTTCCCACCATCTAGCTGGCATTTCTTTCAAGGCTTCGTCTAGTGCCAACAACCTCAGTTGTATTGGTAAAATTCCTTCAAATTCAAGTATAAATGTCTCTACATTATTCAAGCCATCAAATGTAGGAAAATTACTTATTTCAGTGCCAATCCAACAAACTGCTTTAGTCAATCTGGCATATATTTGCATAGAGACTTCATACATTATGTTCTCCCAATTTTCCAATGCTTCTTCTGAATCCAATGAACATGCACTTTCACTTCACCAACTTAGATTTCCATCTATTGTAGGATTAATATAATCTTGTTGGTCTACTGTCAGTTTATAGATGTTCTCTAGCTCAAAGGTGTGGTCTTGTTCTCTTATAGGTTCTTTGTATTTGCGACCTTCATCAGGATCAAGAGGTGCAATGATCCTAAGGCCATCACCTTCAAATGTCATTCTTCTCTTTTTTAGATCAACAACAATCAAATTGTTGAAATCCCAATCAATACCCAACAATGCAGGATAGGGAAAACTACCATCAACTATCTCAATAACTTCAAAGTCTGCAAATGTCCTCACTCCATTGATGTCTATAGGGACATGCTCTAATCTTCCAAAGGGGCTCACCACCTGTTGATTAGCCATTCTGATCCTAATAGGAGAGTAAATCAATTTAGGTTTTCCCATCAGTTCCCAAGTCTGCTTCGTCATAAAATTTACTTTCGATCCCAGGTTGAGGACCACATAGTCCACATCATAGTCTCTAATCTGAGCACTAAGGTGCAATTCTTTGCTTGTCCTTATTTTTCTAGATAATTAATTCATAGCTCTATTCAACAGAGGATATACTCTTCCAATTTCATACTATCTTATCAGGTGTTGTAGTTCCTTCACAACTCTTTCATCTTTAATCAAATTAATACAAGTATACAAGAATTCCACAAGCTTGCTTTCCTCTTTTCCCTATCTAGGTAGGGCAGACTGATCAAATGCTAAATGCATTTCACATTTCCTTAATTCTAGTTGTGCCCAAGATGAAGGATCATGTTCACCTACAAATTCTCTCCTTGCTTCTTCAAAAGTATGTTTTTCTTTCCTTGGATCAAACAATGGTGCCTTCTTTGTAGCTCTTCTGATCCATGATCCATCAACAGTATTTCCTGGAGTCACCCTATCTTCTCCTGTGACAGTGCCACCTCTTGTAATAACAATGACTCTAGGTTCCTCATTGCGAGGTTCAACTAATAGTAGTTGGAATTGTTGGTTTCCACCTCGTCTTTCCTGAATTTTAGCTAACAATACTAGACAATCTTCAATGACATGATCAAATGAATTACAGTAGCTGCATGTAGTACAAGGGTTCTAACAATCCCTTGCCAAATTACCTAGCTGGGCATAGTTATAGAAAATAATCTGACCTTGACCTCTACCCATGCCTCCTCCTCATCCTTTTCCTCTAAACCCACCATGAGGATTGAAGTTTCCTCTTCCTGGGGAGTTGTAATGCGCAACATTCCTTTCTTGATGTAATTCTCCTTGAATTATATATGTATCCCTTGATCTTTCATGCATGAGGTTATAAGCCCTACAATCCTTCTCATCATGCCCCACATATTTTCAGAATGTACAATAAATATTGGTGGGTGTCTAGACATATTTCTGCATGTAATAACATTCACCAGGGTGATGTCTAGTTCTACATATCTCACACCATGGTATAGTAGCCTGCTTCAAAGGGTTAGGGTATCTAAAGGCTAAGTATTCATTAAATAAAGGAAAATTCTCTTTGTCATGGCCCTCTTCTTTACATCTGATACATCAGATGTCTTCTCTTTTCTCCTTTCCTTTATATTTCTTCATGTCTTCAACCTGTAAAGATGAACTAGTTAATTGATTTAAAATTAGACTCATGCCTGGGATGGATTCTCCTACAGGGGCTGCTTCTAGTTTCATGGCAATATCTGATGCTTCAACTTGCGAAGAAACCTTCTGTTGCATCAGAGGAACTCTAATGTATGACAGGAGGGAAACGATGAACCATTCCTTATGTTGTTCATCTGGAATTTGAAAACTTAAGTGACCTGTCAGGGTCTTAAACCTATGATCAAACTCCCAAACAGGTTCAGTTACCTTATGCCTTATTTTCTTCAACTCTGTAATGCATTGAGACTCCAAATTAGGCTTCTTGAACTCTGCACTCAACGCAGTCTTAATGTCATTCAGTGTCTTAGGTTGTACAGATCCTGTAACAAAATTCATATACCATCTCAATGCACGATCCCTCAAGGTAGTACTAAACTAAGCTCTCCTAACAACTTCATCGGTGACTTGCTTAATGCTCCATATAGCTTCGCATAAGAACCAGTTCTGGTCAGGATCCTCATATCCATCTCCTTTGAAAATGGGTAACCTCATTTCATCTGCCATGGATTTTCCTTGTTTTCTCGACTGAGTATGTACTAAACTGCTCGTAACAATACTCTGAGTGATTTGATTACTTTGGTTACTCAATTATGCTAAAACAACATGAGGAGTAATAATACTTACTTCAATAGTAGGTGCAGTCCCTGAAGTTTCTAGTTCTTATCGACGAAATTCCTCAGTCTCTACTTCATCTACCCTTGTGAACTCTGAATATTCTTCGTCTAATCTCCCTGCTTCTTCTCCACTGTAGAAATATTCATGTTTTGATAATGGCCCATAAATCCTCTTAAATAGGTTTTCAATAGGAACCTTTCTGAATGATCTCCCATTGCATGTGTGTCCAGCCTCTGTGAAACTGTGGCTATCTAAATTCTTGAACATTATCTTTAAAATCCAACTGATTACTGTATCTTCAAGATATTCTTCTCATGCAATAGCATATTAATGTTCATCTTCAAAAAGTGTAGAAACTTTCTTCTAAGTCCCTTGAAGAAATATATCTCTTCTTGGCTATATGATTCCACTCTGTCAATAGAAAATTTTGTAATATATCCTCCAATAGTGCTATCGACCCAAAGATCCACCACTCTAGACACAGTGTTATCGATTCTCTTGAATTTCTTAATCAGTGTTGTTGTCCAAACCATATGTGGTCTAGATCTGATTTCAAGCTCAGTGTCTGCTAGTATGGCTAACCACTCATACATCTCCTTATGAACTCCTGCAAAGAAAATCTCATGCACATAAGTAAAGATGTACCTTCCCAACCAGTCTTCTATAGTAATTCTAGGGTTTTTGTTCTGAGCTTTGACGAAGTCCCATTCTTGTTCTTCTATCCACTTATGAATCTATATCTTTGATGGAAACCACATTGACATTCCCTCAAGAAGATACCAGTCTCAACAACAAAACCATTTGTTGGCATAGGGGAAGACCTGGGGTTCAACTCTAACAGTGCACCAACAAACCCTAACTACTGGACCTTTCGGCAACACTTGCGAAGTAGATGAAGTCTCACCCGAAGTAGCAACAGGGGGGTTATAGGACACAGGTGTCTACAACTAGAGGAAGTGAAAGATGATTCTAGAATAAAAACGCGAGATAACCTAGATATTCTTAATGGTATTCTACTTAACTTCACGAATTTAGTTATATCTTCCTATCTTTAGTAAGAAAAATAATAATGCAATCACAATATAAAGGATAACAAATCACACAACATCAATCACATAGAACAATAATATTTTACGTGGTTCACCCTCTCCCTAGGGCTACGTCCACAAAAATGTGTTTATTGATAAGGTAGATGAAAATACACAATTATATCTATGCACTCAGTTGTATATCCTTCTCTCTCTCTCTCTCTCTCTCTCTCTCTCTCTCTCTCTCTCTCTCTCTCTCTCTCCTCTTTGTGTCCCAACCCTGCACACCAAGATCCAGAGTCGATATTCACACCCAGCTGAAGATCCATAGTACAAGAATGCTTTGAGACACAACACTTTTACATCTCACTCTCTCTAACAACAAAAACAACAACAACCCTCTGAAGTCTTCTAGACCTCTATTTATCATTCCATGTCTCTTAGAAACACTAGACCAAAGTCCAAGTGCCAAAACCCTAGGTACCAAAACCCTAGGTCCCCATAACCCACATTTTAAGGACTTCACCAACCTGTTGTTCCTTCTTCTCCGCGAGGTGCTCCAAATCACCTATTAGTGTCTTCTTTTGCTTGTTGACCTGCCCATGATTAATCTTCCTTGTTTCTTTGTCTTCCTTGATCTTCTCTTTTAATGGTTTTCTTTTACTTTACTTCGCTCCTTCTTTTCTGCTTCTTTAACCACTTCGACCCCTCTTCGGTTTGTGTGACTTCCACACACTTCATAATTTGTCTTTGTTTTTCTTTAATATTTTCTTTCTTCCTTAATACTTGGCCAAGGGCCAACAAACATTCTGGGAAAAAATCATTAGACATGCCATTTGTACGGAAATCCAATCACTCAAAAGCGGCTATAAAGCCTTCCACTATGCCAGATTGCTTCAAATTTGTTAAATGACCTAAATGGTTGGTGTCAGTGTCAAAGCATTCATAAAGCTCTGCCAAAAATTGTTTCCAAGCCACATACTCTTGGCAGGCATTTTTCCTCCATTGCCACCATTACAAACATTCTTGATCTAGATGGAGAACACCATATTGTAGTTTGGCGAACTCATCTGTAATGCCATACAAAGAGAAATAATGTTCCATTTAAGTTACCCATCTAGTGGGATCTGAGCCATCAAATTTGTTCATGTCCACACGCGGAAGGTGTAGGTCACGCTGAAAGTGATGGGGCTGAAAAGTCTGGGAATTAGAGGAAGTTTCACCTTTGGAGTGAAAATGTGGGTTAGAGTAGGGAATATCTATAGGGATATTTATCTTGGTGCAGATCATTGTAGTGAAGGATGCAAGCTGGGTATAGAGGTCCTGTTTGATGGTTCCCATTTTAGCGTCAATGGAGGAATGCATGTTTTTATTGACGGTGTAAAAATTGGCACTAAGTTTCCTCACTTCTAGTTGGGTCTTTGTGAAATTAGAGGACACGGAATTGAAGAGAGCTTCCAAGTCTTGGCTACGGGTGTGGGCAATGATGAAGAGGGAAAATGAAAAGGCATAGGTGGGACCACACATAAAATGGGTTATGGGTGAACTGTATCATGACGATCAGGGAAACGATGGGAATCCAATGGGGTAAGGCCCAAATAAGGGTGTTGGAAGGGGGTCGGGGTCCACGAGGAAACAAATTGCTGAAAATTGATAGGTATGATTGCGATAAGGGAGAAAAGAGGAATCCAACGGGATAGGGCTCAAATAATGGTGCCAACAAGATCCATACCCTTTTTTTTTTAAATTTCGCAGAGTTACATTCCAATCTAAAGAATACTGCAGTGTTGAAATGCCCAAATTATTAACAGGAAGAAATGTGTAGTAATTTCGCAACCCGAATGCAAGAGGCACAATTGTTGTTGGATTACTGAGAGGGGTGGTGAATTAGTAATAGCATAATTATAATCCTTTTTCTTTGAATAGTCCAAGTGTTATATCAATGTAGAATTATTATCCAATGATGAGAAATAAGAAATGAACAATCTCACACATACACAGTACACCAGTGGTTTACGTGGAACCCAAATTAGGATAAAACCACAGAATGATTTATCTTATATGTCTTGAAGAATTACATTCATTGGAAGCACCAACTTCCTTTGTTTTCCAGCTACAACTGGAAGGAGGCTCCAACCCCCTAGTTTCTCAGGCTACAACCTAAGGGAAGCTCCAACTCCCCAATTCTCTGGCTACAACCAGAAGGAGGCTACAACCCCGTATGTTCTCCGGCTACAACCGAAAGGTGGCTACAACCACCTGTCCTTTCCCCGTCTAACTGCCTTGAAGTAGAAGTAGCATGATGGAACCACTCTCACACTATCATTGTGAGATATACCACTGTAAACATGTACCAATAAACTTGAACCATGCATCAACTTGTACCTCAATAGATAATCAACATGTACCATAAACAAGTGCATCAACCATGCACCAACTTGTACCAAACAATCTGTAATCAACCTGAACCATAAAAAAGTGCAACCAAACATGTACCAAGTATGTATCAATCATGTTTCAAGTACTCATCAACTATGACTCATCAATATGTACCAACATCATTAACTATACACCTCATGTATGTGCCAACTCATCAACTACTTCTCTCAACCTTGTACCCAACTTGTACCTCAACCAAAATCCCTCATCAATTTCATCATCCAAATATGATTTGTAACTCTGTAATAGGCTTGGTGCATATGATCACATACCTGCAAACCTTCCTTAACTTTAACAACAAGAGACTAGCATTTTCATCAAACGTTTCTTTAGTTTCACAAGACTAGTTTTTGATTAGTCAACAACCCTAACTTGAAATAATCATAAATTTTTACCTGTAATGAATAAAGATATGAAAATTATACACAATTGTCGTCAATCTTTTTTATGCAATTCTTCTAGGTGTCACTACTTGGAACCTCTTAGAAAAGGAGTTATGGAAAAAATGGCACACCTTTCTGAATTTTGGCTTATTCTAGAGAGCGACCTTGTAGAGAATGCCCCACATGAAATGTTTGTTGAATTGATATGAAACTATTACACAACATACTAAAGACTACACTCTAACCAACACATCTTGTCTTACTGAATTTGGATCTGTTATGAAGAATTTATGACATTTTTACCCGAAACACCTATTTTTGACTAGTTTCAGGACTAGCCACAAACCCTATTTTCCACCGAGTGTAACTCCAAAAATTCAAAGCCCCACAAGATGAATTGTTTAAAAAAGATACATGGATATGTGTCCTCAATGGAATATTAATTTCACAGTCTGAATCATTCTATAAAAAAATTTATTGCGAAAATGGTGAGATGACCTGAAAAAAACATACCTTAGAAAACATCATCAAAAGAATTTATCCTTCCTTGAATTTCAACCTTCTTTTCTTCACTTTTCTAAAAAAATTGGCTTATATATCATTTGGTTACCTTCGACACCTATAGGTATTCAATATTCTCAAGTGTGTCTTAAATGAGAGAGACTTTCCTCTTATTTATACTCTCCAAGTAGCTTCCTTAAAAACATCTTCTAGGTCACTTTGCTCACTTTCCTTATTTTAGGGTTAATCCACTTCTAATTTCTCCATTAAATTTATTATTGAATTATTTTATTTTGTATTCACTTTGAATTATAGTACACTCATCACTTCACTTTATTATTTACCTTTTAAAATCTCTTAAACCACTTTGACTACTTTGACCTTTTGGGGCTTCTAGATGACATATGAGGGTCCTCCAACTTCGTAAGGCCATAACTCTCAAACCATGAGGAGTTATGTGACATTCCACATACCATCAGAAATGGAATGAAAATAACTATCCATATAGGATAGTTTCACTAAAAAATTCACTGGCGTTCATCTCATTATTCCACAAATAAGCATGGTTTCTCTAACCATACTTCTAGTAAAACTCAATCCGTAAAGCGTCTTCTCGTGAGGGATTTTACCATAAGGGGACCACTTTGGAGTTCATCCATTTCTATTTATTATCAAACATGAAAAGACAATAACGAGTCATATTTACATCAAACAATATTGGGTCCATTACCCAACCTTTGTGCTACGGGGCTTTCTTCAAGGGTTGACATTAGTGACAACCAACCTTAATCAACAATCTCCCCCTTTGGCATTGATGTAAACACTCTGATGCAATATTGAAATCATATCACTCATGCTCCCCCTATAACCATGCCTCTATCCTCTACCTCTATCCTCTATATATGAAAAATCTCCCTCTTTGTTATCAATGGAAAAGATATCTTTCCATCCGAGGTTGCTCTCCTTGAATGAACTATCCTCTTATGGTGCTTCCTCATGTAAATATAATACATATAAGTTGAGAATTAAAAAAGAATTCATTTTGGAGTAGAAATAACTCCAAGTCTCTGGCGAAGATATTCAAAGGATTCTCGTGGAAGTGGTTTTGTGAAGGTGTCTGCCACTTGTTCTTTTGTGCCCACATACTAAACTTGGATGTTCTTTTCTGCAACCTGCTCCCATAGAAAGTGATACTTTATTGGAATGTGCTTCATCTTGGAGTGCATCACCGGTTTCTTAGAGATACTAATGGTTCTTGTATTATCACAATAGATTGGAATGGGCTCATCATACTCAACTTGTATATCTGTCAGAGTTTATTTCATCCAAAGAACCTGTGTACAAAATGATGTTGCTGCAATATTATCTGCCTCGGCTATAGATAAATATATTGATGACTGTTTCTTGCTTAGCCATGATACTAAACACTCACCCAAGTAGAACATTGCTCCACTGGTTCTTTGTCGGTCATCAATACAACCTGCCCAATCTACATTTGTGTAGGCAATAAGTGATAGATCCTTTCCTTTTGGATACCATAATACAAACTCTTATGTTCCTTTGAGATATCTGAAAATCCTCTTCACTGCTAACACATGTGACTCCTTTGGTTCTACTTGAAATCATGCCACCTATCTAGTTGCCTACATTACATATGGTCTGGATGTTGTCACATATAGTAGGCTTCCAATCATTGACCTATATTTCCTCTGATTTGTAGACTTTGAATCATCATCTTTGCTTAACTTGCAACTGGTTTGCATGGGAGTGATAACTGGTTTGCAATCTTCCATTCCGAACCTCTTTAGCATTTCTCTGATATACTTGGTTTGAGAAATAAATATTCCTTGGTTGCTTTGACGTATCCGAAGTCCCAAAAAGAAGGATAGTTCTCCGTGTAATGACATTTCAAATTCATTATGCATATCTTTTTCAAATTTCTATCTTAACCTATCATCATCACTACCAAAAATAATATCATCAACATAAAATTCAATTAATAAAATATTACCTTCACTCACCTTGATGTAGAGATTATTGTCTACACTTCCTTTTCTGAACCCTGCCTGCTACAAATACTTATCCAGTCTAGAGTACCATGCTCTAGGAGCCTTTTTTAGACCATACAAGGCCTTCTTTAATTTACACACATAATCTGCGTTCTCTCACAACTAAAATCCTTTTGGCTATTCAATGTAGACTTCTTCTTCAAGTTCCCCATTCAGAAAAGTTGATTTTACGTCCATTTGATATACTCTAACATTTTTGGAGAATTTATAGGCTAAAAGCAATTGGATTGCTTCCATTCTGGCAACTGGGGCAAATGTCTCTTCAAAGTTGATTCCTTCAATCTGTGCATATAATTTACATACCAATCTAGATTTGTTCCATGTAACTTGTCCATCTTCATTTAATTTATTCCTAAAAACCCATTTTGTGTCGATCACATTTTTATTCTTTGGTCTTGGAACCAGTTCCCAAGTGTCATTTTTCTCTATTTGATCCAATTCTTCATTCATGGCCTTATTCCAAAATTCATCCTTGTTGGCTTCTTCAAAACAGTTTGGTTCAATTGTAGATAAGAGTGCTAGGTGTGTTTGTTCTAGTGAACAAATTTTTCTTCTAGTCTCAACTCCTGCATATTTGTTTCCAATAATCTGATCTAAAGGATGATTCTTCTATACTCGTTTTCTATGTGTCTTTGGAGATACTACCTAAACTTGCTCTTATGTTTCTTTCAGATTCTCTTCATCTTCCTCTTCTACTTCATCTTTTGCTTCTTCTTCTTTGAAAATTTGTTCCATTGATTTGTTTTCTTCTTCCTTTGATTCCGGTCTGCCTATTTCATCAATTGTTACATTGATGCTTTCCACAATTTTTTTCAATCTTAGATTGTAAAACTTGTATGATTTCATTGTACTTGAGTAACCAACAAGTACTCCTTTGTCCACATTGGAGTCAAACTTTCCCATTCTGCCATCTTCTCTTTTGATGTAGAATTTTCTTCCAAAAACTATGAAGTTCTTCACATTTTCTAGTATTCCTTTCCATAGCTTATAGGGAGTTTTATCAGTGTTGTTTTTGAGCATTACTCTGTTTTGAATGTGAACTATTGTATGCACTACAAATGTCCAAAATATATCTGTCAATTTGGAATCCATTAGCATTGTTCGAGCCATTTCCTGTACTGTCATGTTCTTTCTTTCAACAACTCCATTCCATTGAGGTGTCCTAGCAACGAAGAATTGCCTTTTTATTCCATGATTGCTACAATAGTCCATAAATTCCTTTGAAGTGAACTCTCCTCCATTATCAGATATCAAGCATTTGATTCTTGAATCCATCTAATTTTCAACCATTTTCTTGTAGATCGTGAATTTTTCAAAAGCTTCTGACTTGTTCTTGAGAAAGAAAACTGCATTCATTCTTGTATAATCATCAACTAATAACATAAAGTATATTTCACCTTTTAAGACCTTTGTTGTAGTTGGTCCAACTAGATCAGTATGCACAATTTCTAGTGGTCTTGTTGTTGAATTTTCCTTTGATTTGAACCTGGTATTTGTTTTCTTTCCTTGTTGAAAATGCTTTCATAAAGTGTTGTTTTGTTTTGTGATCTGGGGCATTTATCTAACTGCTTCTCTTTTGCTAACTTTGACAAGGTTATCAAAATGCACGTGCCCCATTCTTCTGTGTCATATCCAACTTTCATGTTCCTTTCCTAGACAACACTTTTCATTTCCAATTTCACTTAACACATATATGCTGTTTGAAGTTCTTGCAGTTGTACAGACCAATTTCCCTGAACCTTCTCTTCCTATCTCACACTTTTGTGAATTGAAAGTAAATTTATGACCTTGGTCACAAATTTGACTCACACTTAGAATATCATGTTTCATATCTTCTACCAGTAGAACATTTTTTGCCTTTTTATTCTTGTTCCCAATTAAGACTGTGCCTTCTCCAATGATTTTGGTTGAATTATCATTTCCAAAGGAGACTGATCCATTTCTTTCCTTTCGTAATGTAAGAAATTTGTCTCTATCACCTGCCATGTGTTTTGAACACCCACTATCAACATACCAACCACGTTTCTTCTTCTTATCTTGTAGAGCGACTGTGCATTCTTCATTGCTATACTGATCTTGATTTCTTATCCATGTCGTTTTATGAGGTTCTTATCTGTGACTGTTGTTATTCTATTGAGGTTCTTTAGGAGGGACTGTCATTCTACAATTTTTGGCCACATGTACCTTTTCTTTTCTAGTTCTCCTTGTACCTTCTTGTTTTACTTCTTTTCTCTTCTGATAACTTCTATGACATACATTAATTCTTCTCGATAGTCAACTTCTGTCTCTTCAATTTCATCTTTGACTTCTTCGTATCCTTCTTCGACTTCTTCATATTCTTCTTTGGAGTCTTCTTTGTCAGAATATTTTACTTCCATGAATAGAACTCTTTATGTCTCACTGTCACTAATTTCATCTTCATCTGATGATGAGATGTCTTCTTTGATGCATAAAATTTTCTTGAAATATTTCTTTGTAGTTCTTTTGCCTTTATATGCGTGTTTTCCTTTTGAGTAACCTTCATCATTTTTTTTTCTTATGAAGACATTTGTTAGAAAAATGACCAATACCATCACAATTAAAACAAATTAAAGGAAGCTTACCTCTATACCTACCATTGGTTCCCTTGTTTAGTCTTTTGATGAAGTTTGACACTTTTTCATCATCTTCTAAGACATCGTTGCTGCTGCTATATTCCTCTTGTTCATTTTTCTTTTTCTTTGGAGGTTTCTTCTTTTACATCTGGATTTTCCTGTTCAGTTCTCATTTCATATGCTTTGAATATTCAATGCAGTTCATCCTTTCTTATTGAGTTCAGATCCAATATTTCTTCTAGTGTTGATATCTTAGGGTTGAATCTCATAGGAAGAGATCTTAGTACCTTTTGAACAATTACAAATTCTTCGATTTCTTCTCCCAATCCTATGATTGCATTCACTATTTTGTCAACTCTTAAGAAGTAGGCTGCAATATTCTCATCTTCCTTCATTTTTAGTTGTTCGAACTGACCTCTGTAAGTTTGAAGTTTTGCTTCTTTGAATTTTGTATCTCCTTCATAAATATTTCTAAGCTTGTCCCAAATCTCTTTGGCGGATTTACAATGTGCAACTTTGGTGAATATTTTTTCACTAAGACCATTCAAAAGTGAATTTGTAGCTTTGGAATTATTCTGACCAATTTTCACTGCCTTGTCATTTGTTGGTGGAACTATTGGTACTGTGTATCCATCTACAATTGATTGCCAAATTTCAAACCCCTGTGCTTGTATATATGTCTTCATCCTTATGCTCCAAAAAGCATACTTTTGTCCATCAAAGTGTGTTATTCCATTTTTATATGAGTTGGTACTCTCCATGATCTACCTTTCAGTGGTTAAACTAATTTATGAAGCAACCTGCTCTGATACCAAATGTTGGATTACTGAGAGGGGGGGTGAACCAGTAATAGCGTAATTACAATCCTTTTTCTCCAAATAATACAAGTTTTATATCAATGTAGACTTATTATTCAATGATGAAAAATAAGAAATGAACAATCACACACATACACAGTACACCAGTGTTTTACCGAGAAACCCAAATTGGGAGAAAACCACATAATGCTTTATCTTATATGTCTTGAAGAATTACATTCATTGGAAGCACCAACTTCCTTTGTTTTCCTACTGCAACTGGAAGGAGGCTCCAACCCCCTAGTTTCTCAAGATACAACCCAAGGGGAGATCCAAATCCCCAATTCTATGGCTACAACCAGAAGGAGGCTACAACCCCTTATGTTCTCCGGCTATAAACGGAAGGTGGCTACAAGCACCTGTCCTTGCCCCGTCCAACCGCCCTGAAGTAGAAGTAGAATGATGGAACCACTGTCACACTATCATTGTGAGATATACCGCTGTAAACATGTACAAATAAACCTGAACCATGTGTCAACCATGCATCAAACTATACCTCAACCTGTAATCAACATGTACCATAAACAAGTGCATCAACCATGCACCAACCTGTACCAAACAATATGTAATCAAACTGTACCATAAATAAGTGAAACCAACCATGTACCAAGTATGTACCAATTATGTGTCAAGTACTCATCAACTATGACTCATCAATATGTACCAACATCATCAACTATACACCTCATGTATGTGCCAACTCATCAACTACTTGTCTCAACCATGTACCCAACTTGTACCTCAACCAAAAGGCCTCATCAATTTCAACATGAAAATATGATTTATAACTCTATAATAGAACCGGTGTATATGATCACATACTTGCAAACCTTCTTTAACTTTAACAACAAGAGACTAGCATTTTCATCAAACGTTTCTTTAGTCTCACAAGACTAGTTTTGGATTAGTCAACAACCCTAACTTGAAAGAATCATAACTTTGTACCTGTAATGAATAAAGATCAAAAATTGATACACAATGTTGTTTAGTGTGTTTTATGAAATTTCTCCAGGTTTCACTACTTGGAACCTCTCAGAAAAGGAGTTATGGCGAAAATGGCACACCTTGTTGAATTCTGGCTTATTCTAGAGAGCGACCTTGTAGATCATGACCCACACAGAATATTTGTTGAATTGATCTAAAACTATTTAAAACATACTAAAGACTGTACTATAACCAACACATTTTTTATTACTGAATTTGGATCTGTTATGAAGAAGTTATGACATTTTTACCCAAAACACCTATTTTTGACTAGTTTCAGGACTAGCCACAAACCCTATTTTCCACGGAGTGTAACTCCAAAAATACAATGAACCATAAGCTAAATTTTTTACCACAAATACTTGGATATGTTTCCTCAATTAAATATCAATTTCATGGTCTGAATCATTCTAGAAAAAAATGTTATTGCGAAAATGGTGAGATGACCTAAAAAAACACATACCTTAGAAAGCATCATCAAAAGAATTTATCCTTCCTTGAATTCCAACCTTCTTTTCTTCACTTTCCTCAG
The DNA here is from genome assembly GCA_009831015.1 of Picea engelmannii. Classification (NCBI taxonomy): domain Eukaryota; kingdom Viridiplantae; phylum Streptophyta; class Pinopsida; order Pinales; family Pinaceae; genus Picea; species Picea engelmannii. The sequence continues at coordinate 295,495 of ML793606.1, forward strand.
AAATTTGGCTTAGATATCATTTTATTACCTCAAAAACTTATAGGTATTCAATATTCTTAAGTGTGTCTTAAATGAGAGAGCCTTGCCTCTTATTTATATTCTCCAAGTAGCTTCCTTAAAAACATCTTCTAGGTCACTTTGCCCACTTTCCTTATTTTAGGGTTAACCCACTTCTAATTTCTCAATTAAATTTATTATTGAATTATTTTATTTTTTATTCACTTTGAATTATAGTACACTCATCACTTCACTTTATTATTTACCTTTTAAAATCTCTTAAACCACTTTGACTACTTTGACCTTTTGGGGCTTCTAGATGACATATGAGGGTCCTCCAACTTCGTAAGGCCATAACTCTCAAAATGTGAGGAGTTATGTGAAGTTCCACATACCACCAGAAATGGAATGAAAATCACTATCCATCTAGGATAGTTTCACTGAAAATTTCACTGGCGTTCATCTCATTATTCCACAAATATGCACAGGTTCTCTAACTATACTTCTAGGATAACTCAATCTGTAAAGTGTCTTCCCGTGAGGGATTTTACCATAAGGGGACCACTTTGGATTTCATCCATTTCTAATTATTATCAACCATGAGAAGACAATAATGAGTCATCTTTACATCAAACAATCTTGGGTCCATTACCCAACCTTTGTGCTACGGGGCTTTCTTCAAGGGTTGACATCAATGACAACCAACCTTAATCAACAGTTTCACAACAATAGATCCTGTGTGTTCTATTTTTGTTTCTGGCCCAAGGGTTAGGGTATGCAGGGTGTCTACAGACAAGGGTTTTCCCTGTGATATATTTCTCTGGTATGCGTACAGGGTCCAACAGTAGTACTCAACCCAATATCTTTGGGCACCTACTAAGGAGGATAGATCATGCCCTTAGCCGTACTACCTGACTACCCAAGTACTAGAGAGTATCTTCCCAATTTTTTTTCTCGATGGCACTATAACAGCTAGACGATCGATCAATTTATCTATGGAGGGATTCAGGATATCTAGGTTGATCCGTATACAGGTGTTGTCTGATGCAATACCACTCAAAGGGTAACAACAGGGGTCACAAGGGTGGTCAACAGATGTGTGCTTAAGTACCATTTGTATTTCCTGCATGTATGACTCCTCGACCGCGAGTTTATTTGTGTAACAATAGATATGTGTAGCTTTAAAACACTAGAATATGTCTCTACCCTGAAAAAATTAACCCACAATTTTATGCCAAGGAAATTTCTTTGATACCACTTGTAGTATTCCAGATATAAATAGTATGTAGAACATAATTTTTTTTCTAGAAATGGTAGAAAAACAATGATATAACCAGAACAATACCATAATAATACCAGAATAACACCAGAAAGAGCACCTTGATTAGTGATAGCAATGTTCATTTGCCTCTTCGAGGGGGAAACCTCTAGCAGAGCAAAGATCTATTACGATAATATCCAAGATAAAACTTCTTATACCCTCTAATCCTATTTATACTAAATATGTCATCCAAAAGAACAATCTAGAGGAAGATCCTTCTAGAAGAAGAAGCTTCTATTAGGTATTCTTACATTTGAATTATTCTTCCTTATTGCTAGGCATTATTAATATTGGCCTTTGTTACATGGAAATCTATTATTATATCTATGTGAGGGGTTAGGGAGGTTAGGTCCCTAACACTATGGAGGAGGGGGAGGTAGGCCCCCACTTGTTTCGATTATGGAGAGATTGGTCAAGTGTCAATATTTTGTACCAAAATGGGCTCTGTTTATGGGTAGAACTTGTGGTATACCTAGGGAGGTAATATGGGGTACCTAGGGAGGTACCCAATGGGAATGCAGTTATGTGTTATTAGTGGAAGTCATTTAATATATGAGAATGTGGTCATTCAATGTAAGGTGGACTAGGTCCACTATATTAATAAAGGCC
>ML793606.1:310743-322841 GCA_009831015.1 Picea engelmannii
GTAGTGAATTCTGGTAGCACAAAGGTTTGGGTAATGGACCCAAGTTTGTTTGATGTATAATGGTATGAATTTTAATATATTTGAAGGTAAGAATATTCTAGATGGATAGTACATGTCATTCCATTTCTGATGGTATGTGGAACTTCACATAACTCCTCACGCTGAGAGAGTTATGGCCATGTGAAGTTGGAGAACCTTCATGAGTCATCTAGAAGCCCCAAAAGGTAAAAGTAGTCAAAGTGGTTGCAAAGAAGAAATTATTTAAATAATAAAGTGAAGTGATGAGTGTACTATAAGTCAAAGTGGATACAAAAGAAATTATTTAAATAATAAAGTTAATAGAGAAATTACTAAGTGACAAGTGGTTAGAATTGGGTTAGCCCTAAAATAAGGAAAGTGGTTTAAGATGGTTATAAGGTAACCCCTTGAGGAAGCTACATAAAAGTATAAATAAGAGGAAAGGGTCTGTAATTTAAAATATACATTGAGAATATTGAATATCTACAAGTGACTGAGGTAACCAAAGGATATCTAAGGCGAATTGCAGAGGGAAGGTGAAGTAAACAAGGCTGCAATTCAAGGGAGGATAAAGTATTTTGATGATGCTTTCTAAGGTATGTTATTTATAGGTCATCTCACCATTTTCGCAATAACATTTTTTGTAAAATGATTCAGACAACTAAATATGGAGTTTGTTGAGAAAACATATCCAAGTAATTGTGATAAAAAATTCATCTTGTGCGTCGTTGTATTTTGGGAGTTACACTCCGTGGAAAATATGGCTTTTGGCTAGTCCTAAAACTAGTCTAAAACAGGTGTTTTAGGTAAAAACGTCATAACTTCTTCATAAAAGGTCCAAATTCAGTAAGATAAAATTTATTGGTTAGAGTACAGTCTGTAGTATTATTTGTACCATTTTCAAATCCATACAACAAATATTTCGTGTGGGTCACACTCTACAAGTTCACTCTCTAGAATAAGCCAGAGTTCAACAAGGTATGTCATTTTTGTTATAACTCCTTTTCTGAGAGTTTCAAGTAGTGAAACCTGGAGGAATTGCTTAAAAGACACTAAAGAACATTGTGTACTATTTTTAGATCTTTATTCATTACAGGTACATAATTATGATTATTGCAAGTTAGGGTTGTTGACTAATCCAAAATTAGTCACGTGAGACTAAAGTAAAGTTTGATGAAAATGCTAGTCTCTTGTTGTTAAAGTTAAGGAAGGTTTGCAGGTATGTGATCATATACACTAGGTTTGTTATAGAGTTACAAATCAGATTTGGATGATGAAATTGATGAGGGATTTTGGTTGAAGTATGTTACAGATAGAGGTTGTATAACAATGAGGTTATGGCAGATGGTTTGATGTAATGGTTTATGGTATTTGGGTGCTATAGAACTTTTCGATGGTTATATTGGTATATGTATTGTGTATGTGGTTGAGGTACATGTTGGGTACATGCTTGATACAAGTAGTTGATGAGTTGGCACATACATGAGGTGTATAATTGATGATGTTGGTACATCTTGATGAGTCATAGTTGAACTAAGTTGATGAGTAGTTTATGCATGATTGGTACATACTTGGTACATGGTTGGAGGCACTTGTTAGTAGTATTGTTGACACATGGTTTATGGATGATGTAGCATACTTATATTGGTATATTATTAGAATAACATATTGATCTTGGTGATGATTATGAGTTGTTGTGATATGCTTTGTTGATGCACATCTTGGTGATATTGTGCTTATGGTTGAGAGTAGTCTTGGTGATTGATCTTGGTGAGTAGATCTAATTTGGTAGATAATATTGATGAGACATGTTGTTGTGATAGGTTGTTTGGACAAGTTGTTGTGACTGGTTATTTGTATAGGTTTGGTGCATGGTTGATGCACTTGTTTATGGTACAAGTTGAGGTATAGTTTGATGCATGGTACATGTTCGTACATGTTGTTATAGGTTTTTTGGTGTAGGTTGATTGGTATATGTTTACATCAATATATCTCACAGTGATAGTGTGACAGTGGTTCCATCATTCTACTTATATTTTAGGGTGGTTGGATGGGGCAAGGATAGGTGGTTTTATTCACCTTCTAGTTGTAGCCGAAGAACATAGGGGGTTGTAGCCTCCTTCTTGTTGTAGCCAAAGAATTGGGGAGTTGGATCTTACCTCAGGTTGTAGCTTGAGAAACTAGGGGGTTGGAGCCTCCTTCCAGCTGTAGCTAGATAATTGGAAGTTGGTGCTTCCTTGAATGTAATTCTTGACATATAAGAAAATAATTTTGTGGTTTTCTCCCGCATTGGGTTTCCACGTAAATATTGGTGAACTGTGCATTGTGTGGATGTGTTTTTTATTGTTTATTATGCACTAATGAATGTTAATGTTTATGATACAGTAATATATTGATGATGAACAAATTAACATGGTTGAATAAGTAAAATAATATACTTTGTGGTTTAAAGGATTAATAATTGGTATAATTGCTCATTACTAATTCACCCCCCCTCTCACTAATCCAACAATATCACCCCCCTGCTAGAAAGAGATGTGTGCTAGGTCAACAAGAAGAAGAAAACCAATAGAGAGTTCAAGATGACAACTGATCTTAGTGGTTATGACATGGATGGAGTCATGTTGGATATGGGTTCCGACATGAACATCCTGCCAAATAAGTCATGGAAATTGATGGGTAAACCGAACTTGGTTTGGTTTCCCATTTAGTTGTGGTTATCAAAAAATTATAGGATCTATCCTATAGACTAATTGGAGAAAGTTGAGGTGAACATAGAAGGGGTCAAGACAAAGGTCGAATTTGAACTCATAGATATTATGGACGATTCTGACCCCTACCCTGCACTACTTGGCATTGATTTGGCCTTTGAAAACAATATTGTGTTGAATTTGAAGAAGAAACAAATGTCATTTGAAACTAACACCTTATGCATGATTTCACCATTGGATCCTTATGAAGGGGATATATACAATGAGTCAGTGGATGAGGATTAGTGGATCTATGTTATTGAAAATATTTGCAAGATCACATGTGTCAATGTCTTTAATTGTGTTGTTAAAGCATCCAATACATCAATTATCAACCTGACGTAAGTATTTTATTGTAAGTTTATCATGTAATGTATATGCAGGCAACAACCCTCAACTAAAACTATCTTAAAACCTAAAGGAAAGCAAATTACCAATCAACTTGCAATGAAAACAAGCTACTGCTAAGTAACCCCTACTTATATAGATGAAAAGTACATTGTTGTAAATTGAATCAAAACCACTCTTATTGGAAAGGGAATTAATTGCTTGAAAGGGAACAATCCTCACTTTTTCTGAAATAGAGACAATTCCTCTACCTTTCTAATGTAAAATGAAATGTTGCATCTAAATCTCAATTAAATTGGAAACTTGTTGTCAATCAATCGAAACCTTACACATTGACTGTAATAAAAAGAAGAATAGATTCTCATTGCTGGAAATAAAATCAATTCACTCTTGCATTGAAATAAGAAACCCACTTCCTGGAAAGGAAATCAATCCAATATTTCATCGAAATAAGAAACAAACTTGTTGGAAATTAAGAGAAAACAAACCATTGAAAATGAAATCAATCCACTCTGAATTGCGATAAAACACACACTTGTTGGAAATGAAGAGAAAACACACTGTCAAAAACAAATCACCTACTGAAGAAATACAAATAAATCATGTTGCTGAAGATAAGAAAAAAAAACTTGTACTTATGAATAACTCTCAACAATGTCTATGGATTAATGGATTCATAAATTTCATCAATAGTAGAAATAATAATTCTATAGATAAAAAATGAAACTAGATTACATATGAGTTACAACACTTCGGATCTGCACCAAAACATAAATCTAAATAACAATAATAGTAAAGACAATCCAAGAAAAATAAATGAGGTACAACGACCTAGTATATAGTGGAAACAACCCTTCTAAATAGGAGGGTCATTCCTCCTTAGTGGGGGATGAAAAATCTACAGGAACTCCAACTTAATTGCACACAAGATAGAACCACAAACTTGCCAAATATTTATTACTCAAAATCAGGAGGTGCAGATAGAAATGTTGTTCTTCATCAACCAAAGGGATTGTTCTCTTTCCCAAAACCAAACCAACTCGAGAGCACATATGCTCTATCTCTTAAAAATCTCCCTTGTCTACCTAATCTTGGAATATTACAATTACAAATAGTCTTGAGAATATTTTGATTCTCAAGTTTTTCAATGTTATATTAGTCAAGAAAATACAATATTTTTTGTAACCGATTACATCTACATAATTACTTGATTACAATTTTTCCCGCTAAGATGTCCTATTATTCAAGTTGACGAACAACTCATGACATATAATAATTGTGACTTAAGAATAACCATGTCACTAAAGGGGAGAAATCATTTCCACGATCATTCATGGGTCAACGAACTAATCAATATCAACATAACGAGTTATGAATAACATCGACATTGTTAAGAGCAACATCATCCCAGAGTAGAAACACCTCAGAGTAGCAACATCTTGGAGTAGCTACACCTCATAGTAAAAAAATATTGAAGTAGTAGCACCTAAGGGTAACAACACTCGTGAAATAACAACATATATAGAGTAACAACATCTCGGAGTATCGACACCTCAAAGTATCAACAACTTGAGGTGGCAGTACCTGTATCAATTTATTCTTCTGCAAGGTTCTTAACAATTTATTAGTAATCACCCAAAACAAACATAATCCTTCCCATAATGTAAGCAAAACTTAAAGAATCAAGGCATCAATTGGACTTAGCATACCGAGATCAAAAGGGAAGGATTTTGGGCTATAATGGATATGAAAGAAAATGAATAATAGAGGAAGGATAGAGAATAATAACAAATTAGTGGCAAAAAGAGTGTCAGTTCCTAAACTCAACAACAAGGCGTAGATAATAGTATGTCAATCCCACGGTGGATGGGGAACAAAGCTGGAGGAGTGTAAAATATTATGATATTGATTCAAAAGACACCATACAAAGGTGGAAGAACAATCTCTTTGAAGTCTCGATGAGACGATGCACGCATATTACGACTAGATTACGTGAAGAAGAATTTGGATCTTACTGATTCGATGGGTCGGATTTTGTGGATGCATTTATTTCATGGATACAAAAAATTCTAAAACACCACTGGATATGTGTCATCAATATAGTGCTAGTAAGAATACTTGTGCAATGGTGGGTATCACATCAAGGCCCTTCCCATGAATGGTTATTTGTAGAATATTCATTGATGGAAGATTCAGACCAGATGTAGATATTTTCCGATACATATGCTCATGTGAAAAGTGATGGATAACCAAGCAGTGGTGTGGGGTTCATAGCTGATATCTAAAGGCTTAACGTGCCCTATCAAGAGAGTACTTTGTACCCCCGGTCCCTCGATTCCCTACTAGGAATATAAGAGATCCACATGCACAAAGGATGGAAATGGATACTCCATCTATGGTTACCAAAGAAACGTTCCCTACATTGTTTTTCACCAACCCCATTGAGAAAACAAATGAGTTGGGCATAACTGCAAAATATCTAGTTTATGAGTAACTACTACCAGAACCAGTCAAGCCTAGTCCAGTGCCTGCATGGAAAAGGCTTACTAGTTGGGCCTATATGGGGAAACATTGTGACCCACTAGGGCTCGCTATGACTAATTAATCCAAGAAATAACTGAGACATGGGTACGTAGGAACATGCATGGCACCCTCAAAGAATATGACTGACATGAAGTTATCTAAGTCATCATCAATTCAATAAGATATGACAGTGGAAAAAAACTTGTAATAGTAATGGTTGAAATGACAAGTAGTTACACTGCGTCAACTTCATCCCATTGTGGGAATATGGGATCATTAATGCTACTAAAAAGAGGACGATTTTCCTGATTGAGAATAAAGTAAGAGTTGATTTCAGGTACTAGTGGAAAGCTTGACATTAAGGTTACAATGAATAATCGTCCTCCAGCATGACGAATTCAACAACTAGGATGGAACATGGTACTGACCAACTCAAGGAAAAGATGAGACAAAAACTCCACATTTGAGGAAAGGCAGGTGTCATTATGGTTTCATTATCTTAAGGGAGAGTGGAGTATTTCACCTCCTTACTTCTCCACCAAATTTAGTTAGTGTTGTTTCATTCCTCACTTAGCAAGGTGTTCATGTAAAAAACTGTATAACCCTGTCAACTATTCTAGGGATGAATCATTTTTCTCTTATTGAATTCTAGACTAGTCATCACCATATCTGATATGGCATCCTCAAGAAAACCCCGCAAATGAAAAAAGTATAAATCCATGAAGGAACAATAGATTTTTTATCTTGTGCTAACATGCGGTGTATAATTTGACGGGTTCATGTTTGGGAAGGTTCCCCCGTTGAAATGTCCCGACTATTATGTCATGGATCCCAATCAGTTCCCTGAAATACAAACCGAAAAATATACAGAGGTCATCCAAAAATAATATGGAACTAAATGAGTAGTAACTCAGGAATGGGTGAAGCCTCTAAGGAAACCTAGTATTCTCCCCTTGCTCAAATGTCCACACTTCGGTCATGCTCAATTTGTTCATTCATGTGCCCATTTCTTCCTCACTAAATTTAATGGGGTATATTTATGGTTGGACTGACCCTATCTTATTGACCATAATGTCATCTATAGGATTTATATCCTTCCCACTTCCAACGAATATCCTACAAATACTCTTAGAACCAAGGATGTAGCGTAGGATGAGGTATATTCTTTATTTGGCACACATAGGGGAAAGTGAGGGGTTGTGATCCCCAAAATCAATAATCCAATAGTCTGGTTTTCCACACAATTATTGGCTTGCAAGCTCGTTCCCAAGCGATAGAAAGAGGAATGCACTATATGAGTCATCCTCACATCGAAAATATGTGTTAAATGGATTCATATGACTTAGGATCCATACTTTCTAAATGAATCCATCAACAACTATATTGATGTTCAATATTGGGGCAAGGAATTTCACTACAATTGGATCATCCTTTTTTTGGGTATGGTTCTATGAAAACCACCATTTGGATTTGAAATAGTCATGGAATGTGCTCTCTCATTTATTTCTCCCCGGTTCCTACCTCTCTAACATTCCAAGAATATAGAGTTCCACACAACAGTCTCTATAGCCTTCCACTAGGGGTTCATGCAGTTAATCATATCTTCCACTAAGAGGCTTCACATCCAAGAACACATCTTCAAAAATTATGTCGATTACCTTGAATTTAAGTATAATTTCCATAACATTTTAAAATCTCCCCACATATCCACATATAAGATGGAAGGAGAGATCCATTTTTGCATTACAGAAAGGGACATCATGGTGGGAGTTGTAGAGTGGTCGATCCACTATGAGACTCCCTTATCAGAGGTGCAAGACGAGTTTGATATAAGGAAAAAGAAATCCCAACAACAAAATAGGACCATGACTATTGCCTTGCAACAAGACAAAGATAATGTGTCTAAGGAACATGAGTCTCCCCTTTCAAGTGAACACATGAAAAACGATGGTGGATATGATGCAGAGGTTGAGGCTATCAGAAAGCATAAGAAAGTGTCCAAAAATCAGGTCCCACTTCCTATCGACCTTTTCTCTAGCCCATAGGAGGATCAACCATGTTCACCCCTCACAACTCTTATCAACGAAGAGGTTCCACCACCTTCATATCGATCAAAGGTTCGACCTAGTTCAGAAAAAATTCGACGTACAACTACTCTGAAGAAAGAAGATATTGGCTCCCCAACAAAGAGCCTACAAACCACCAAAGTGATGAAGGATCTTTGCGCTAAACTGGCCAAGAAATAAGTGTTCCAACACGATATGGTGAGGAAGGTGGACACCCTAAGTCAACAACTTGTTTTACCCTCACCATCATAATCTCCAGCCCCAACAACCCAATCCCTGGATGCTCCAGGATTGATTCAATGATGAATGCTAAGTGTCATCATGCTCGTTGTCAGGCTGCTATATTAAAGATTTTTAATTACCTGAAAACACTGAATTGTCAAACCAGGGTAAGTGAAATTAGAGTTGCTACACTGTATGTGTTGGTAAGATTCTAATTCCTATCTAAAGGTTATTCTGAGAAGAAAACACAAACTCACTCTTAAAAACTGAACCCTAATGATTATCTTGAAACTAATCATCTCTTGTTTAATTCATCAAAGGAAAACAATTATGTGCTTAAGTACAGGTACTTCTATTTTTGATCCAATGTGATCTCCCAAGACTAACTACCATTAGCTTAAACATCTAATCTTCATCATTTCTATCTAAGCCATAAAAGAAAGATCATTTTTGAAAACCTTTTAATCTAAACATAAAAATAATTCTGAATCTATCCACAAATAGAACAAATAAATGTCCTATTTACCCTACTGGTACTGGAAGCTTCCTTTAATCTGACTGTAACCTAACTACCCTAACAGAACAGAGTAAATCTAAACTCGCACTCCTTTTGAATCATGATCAAATTTAAAACTAGAAACAGACTATAAGCTAACTATCCTAACAAGACAAAGTAAATCTAAACTCACATTCCCTTTAAATCATGTTCAGATTGAAAACTAGAAACAGAGCAAATCTAGTTCATTCTTTAAGTTCTACAGGGATAAATAATGCATTCAACATTCATCAATATATGAGATGTTATCACACTGGAAATTGTTAGGATATTTAGACACTTAGGATTTAGTTAAGATCTACTTGGTCTAATATGTCGTTAGGTAAAAGCATGTTTCTTTAGTATGCATTAGTATGCATTTGTAGTTAGGAAATCTGACGGTCACGATATGTTCCCGACATAGAGTGATCTGACGGTTCATACTCTCCTCGATCTTAATGGCCATTGATCCATGGCTTAACACTCGATTGGTCCATGATCTCTATTTAAAGAGCATAGAGGGTCATTTTCCAATGATTGATTATGAGAAACTCTCTTGTAAAATCTCTCTGTAATCTTTTTCTTTGCATTAATAAACTGCTCCAAGTGGCCGCGTTGGTTGGGGCCATGGATGTTTCCTCGTAGGGGTTTTACCACGTGAAAACATCAGTGTGTTGATCTTTGATCTGTTTATGTGAGTGGTTACTGAAGGTATTCGTCCTCTGTTGGAATACCTGTGTTGTCGAACATGGTATCAGAGCCTGTTTGAAGACCCGCTCCTGTTGTAGATCGAGATCGTGAAACCGAGTTTCCTCATCTCCATTTTCTAGCATTTACGTACATTTATGGGCTGAGAGGACTATTCCATTGAGTCCAGAGCACTCGTTTCATTCAGGAACACTTTTTGTTTCACTCGAAAAGGTTTCCGTTTGCCCAAGATACGACCATTACAGTCAGATCCGGAAGTATAAAGTCTGAATACGCATTTTTTTAAAATTTTTGCAAAGTTTTGATTTTATTTCGGTTTGTATTTTTTATTTCCAGGCTGCTACTCTTTTAGATCTGCGTATTCTCTTTGCCCCACGCCTTGTGCCATCTTTGAAAATCATAAACAAATAGGAAAAGGTGCATCTTCCGGGTAAGCTAACCGAGATCTAACCCTTGTTGTCATCGAGAAGCAAAATTTTTTTCTTGTGTGAAAATAGTTTTTTTTTTTTGGAGCATGCTCTCCAAGGCCGTCTTCAACAACAACAACAACAATAATCCTCCTTCTGAACATTACAATATGTTTTGCTAGACCATTTGGTTAAAACTTGCCTTATTAAGTAAGAGGTCTTGAGTTCAAGTCTCTCTTTTGTTACCTTTTTTTGAAAAAGTTCATGCTATAAATTTTAAAGTGCATTTCACTTCAAGTATAAAAGTGAATCACTATAAGTAGCTTTATATTTATTTTAGAGTTATTTTGCATGCAACTTTTCTGTTATAAGGTAACCTCATTGTAAAAGTGATCACCACTTCTCTTTATAAAAGTGGGTCACTTCATAAAGTAGCTTACACTATCACGTGGTTATTTGGTTACCGTTTATGCCTTTTTAAAAGGGGCATAACTCTCACATCGGAAGTCCGTTTTCAGTGCCGTTTTTTTTAAAACTGCACAACTTTTCGAGATATTTCCATCCATGTCATTAGTTTCAATTTTTAAATCTACATTATCTACATATTTAATATGGCTTCTACAAGTACTGTCATGCTTACCGGCAACAACTACTTCCAATGGAGATCCCATATGGAAGATTTATTAAGAAGTAAAGGCATGTATCAGATAACCATGGGAAAGGAAACAACCCCCACTGATGATGATAAGAAAGCCAAATGGGATAATATGAATGACAAAGCACGTGGACTAATTGGAATGTTCATCTCTCTTGATCTAAGGTACCACCTTCAAGGAATTGATGATCCCGAAGCAGCTTGGGACAAGATTGAATCTGTGTTTGGTAAACTCAATATTATTCGAGAACAATAGTTAGAAAATAAAATACTAACCTTGAGTCCAAGTGATTTTTCTTGCCTTGGAGACTATCTATCTAAGTTTAAAACACTCAGAATTTTATGTGAAGAATGTAAGATAAAAATGGTTTAAGAGCGTTGCATATATCTTATTCTTTCTAAGCTAGGTAGTGCATATTCTGTGTTTTTATCTACCTTCTATGCCATGAAAGAGGCTATAGGGAAAGCTTATGTACAAACCACTCTTGAGTCCTTTTGTACTTCCTTGATTAGAGAGGAAGATAAGCTTGTACAACTTGGAGTGATCAACACTGCAGGTACTTCAAACAAAGCCTTAGTTGCCCAGCAGAAAGATAAACCCAAGTATCCCAAGAAGCAACATCCTCGCTACAAAAAAAAAAAACCTAAGGGTCCCAAACCCGCTCAGCTAGCTTCAGCTCCTAATGGTGACAAAGGATCAAAATATAAAAAGAATACTAACAAACATTGCAACTTTTGTAATAAACATGGTCATGATGAGTCCAGATGTTTCAAGAAGATGGTAGCCTTAGAAGTAGCGATGAAGAAGCACAACATCAGTATCGATTCTTTGTCTTCTTCTCATGGACATGCACTTTCTTCTTCTGGTTTTTCCTTCAATACACCTTCTACTACTACTTCTTCTTCTGATGAGTGGCTTATTGATTCAAGAGCATCTTATCATATGGCTAAGGATAAAGCCATATTTTCTACTCTAAATGAATGTAACACCAAGGAAATATTTGTTGGTGATGATAGATCTCTTAGTGTTGTAGGATCTGGAACAATTTAAGTAGAAAATGGTCATTTCAATGATGTATTATGTGTTCTAGATCTTTCTTGTAACCTTCTATCAATATATCAAATCACTCATTCAGGTGAAGGTAAAATCGTCGAGTTTTCACCTCACCAAGTTGTAATCAAGGATCTAAAAGATCATAAGCATGTTCTTGCAACTGGAATTGCTGATGATATTACCAGGTTGTACAAGTTTGAAAACTTTGGGTCATTGGCTTTTTCATTAGTTTTTGTTGCTCATAGCGATGACTTGAGCAAACCTTGGCATGAGCGGTTTGGTCATCTAAACTATCTCTCATTGCAACAACTATGTAATCAACAGATGGTGACTGGTCTTCCTCTTGTTTCATGTAGAGATGGTGTTTGTGCCGGTTATGTTCTCAGAAAACATCATCGGGACAGCTTTGAAAAACGTGCCTCTTGGAACGCCTCGGGTCCTTTGCAACTTGTTCATAGTGATTTGTGTGGTCCACTTTCTTCTCCTCCTTTTTCTGGGTGAAATTATTTCTTAACTTTCATTGCTGACTTTTCCTGACGTACTTGGGTTTACTTCTTAAAACTCAAGAGTGAAGTTTTTGACAAGTTTTTGGCCTACAAGGCCCTTGTAGAAAAGCAATCTGAACATCAAATTCAAAGGTTAAGAACAGATAATGGAGGCGAATATGTTAACAATAATTTTACAAGTTATTGTACTACACAGGGCATCCAAATGCAACACACTGTTCCATATACACCACAACAAAATGGTGTTGCTGAGAGAAAGAACCGCACATTAAAAGAAATGGCTAATTTTATGATCCAATCTAAGGG
>ML793606.1:324306-364586 GCA_009831015.1 Picea engelmannii
ATTGCCACTGGATTCTCTAGATGCCATTCTGATCCTAATGTCTATACCAAGAAAGTAGGAAGCCATCTCATCATCCTTGTCCTTTATGTTGATGACCTTATCCTTACTGGTAGTGACTCAAAACATTTAAACCATGTGAAAACTAGCCTTAAGAAGAAATTTGAAATGATAGACTTAGGATTTTTGCACTATTTCCTTGGCCTCCAAGTTTTTCAAACTAATGAAGGAATTTTTCTTTCCCAGTCTAAGTATGCTTGTGACCTTCTTCGTCGCTTTCACATGGATGATTGTAAACCATCCCCTTCTCCCTTCCAGTCTAGAGTCAAGCTTTCTGCCACTTGTACTTCTCTTGAAGTTGATGCCACCCTGTATCATCAGTTAGTTGGTAGCCTCTTATACTTGACTCATACCCGTCCTAATCTTTCCTTTGTTGTTGGTCTTGTTGCCCAATATATGAAAACACCCCATGAAAGCCATTGGAAAGCAGCTAAAAGGATACTTAGCTATGTTCGTGGTACTGTTCAGTTTGGGATACATTACAGTTCAGGGGGGACTCCCTTATTGGTTGGTTTCACTGATTCATATTGGGTTGGCGACCTAGATGATCGGAAGTCTACTACAGGTTATGTTTTCAGCCTTGGTTCAGGACCTGTCACTTGGGCCTGTAAGAAACACCAGGCTATTTCACTTCTTCAGCCAAAGCAGAGTACCGAGCAGCGGTAAATGCAAGTCAGGAAGCCTTGTGGCTTTGACAGATCCTTTCAGAGTTTGGATTCTAGCACCAGCATCCAACCAGACTTTGGTGTGACAATCAAAGTGCCATCAAGCTCGCCAAATACCCAGTTCAACATTAGCGTAGCAAACACATCGAGCTACACATGAACTTCATCAGAAAGCTCATTCATGATCAAGTTATTGAAGTGCTCTTTTGCCCTACAGAAGATCAAGTTGCAGACATTTTCACAAAGTCTCTTATAGAAGCAAAGTTTTCCAAAATTCGATCTATGTTAGGAGTTCAAGAAGCTTTCATTAAGGGGGGATAGGCTCTAATGCCTCCTTCCTTGTCCTATTGTGTCATTATTGTAAATCCTTCAATCCTATCCCAAGTTGTTCTTAAGGGGGGATGTTAGGATATTTAGACACTTAGGAGTTAGTTAAGATCTACTTGGTCTAATATGTCATTAGGTAAAAGTGTGTTTCTTTAGTATGCATTAGTATGCATTTGTAGTTAGGAAATCCGACGGTCACGATATGTTCCCGACATAGAGTGATCCAACGATTCATACTCTCCTCGATCTTAACGGCCATTGATCCGTGGCTTAGCACCCGATTGGTCCATGATCTCTATTTAAAGAGCATGGAGGGTCATTTTCTGATGATTGATTGTGAGAAAATCTCTTGTAAAATCTCTCTGTAATCTTTTTCTTTGCATTAATAAACTGCTCCAAGTGGCCGTGTTGACTGGGGCCATGGATGTTTCCCCGTAGAGGTTTTACCACGTGAAAACATCGGTGTGTTGATCTTTGATCTGGTTATGTGAGTGGTTACTGAAGGTATTCGTCCTTTGTTGGAATACCTGTGTTGTCGAACATAAATGATACAATCCGAAGAATGGTTAAGAAAGAATCTAACAAAGTAATTCACAAACTCAAATAAACTAACTTACATATAGATTCTAAAATACTGAAATAAACTAACTCTACTATGGAAAAGAGACAGTGACTTGAACTTGTTGGCGGGCCCAACCAAGAGGTGCAATCGCCGAAAATGAAACCAGAGCTACTCAGATCATTTCATGC
This sequence comes from Picea engelmannii, assembly GCA_009831015.1. Taxonomy (NCBI): domain Eukaryota; kingdom Viridiplantae; phylum Streptophyta; class Pinopsida; order Pinales; family Pinaceae; genus Picea; species Picea engelmannii. The sequence goes on from ML793606.1 coordinate 326,106, forward strand.
AAAAAATTTTCATACTTCACGCTCCATAATTCATAAAATGACTCAAATCATTTAACAACAAATAACATAACGCATAACAAATTTGTATTATCATAAATCATATCACATAGCATATTGTAACCAACATTTCTTGAGAGCGATCCTCTGTTTATATAGATCCTCTCCAAAATAGTTTTAAACATAGGTGCATTAATCTAAACGGATCTCAGATCCAAAAATGACTCATAGTCAGTTAAAACGAACTTCACAACTTCATGACACGCAGTGTCAAGAAGTGTGGATCATAAAGAATTCTAATAAATCGGTTCTACAATCTCGCCCTGAGTCATCATATTGAGTTATGACTCAATCTATCATATGAATCGAACTATCAATCCACTCTAGCCATGTCGTGCAAGTCTTCGGCAACATCTTTGGTATCTCCACTAAGTGCGAGCTGGTACCTGGTACTGATAAGTTCTGTTTCAAAGGAACAATACCTAACTCATGCCACATTAGTATCAACATTAGTTTAAAATATCAAAATAAATTAAAAATAACTTGAATCATAAGAATACCTTGAATAGCCCCATTTAGTTGTAAAAGGATGTCAAATGTGTCGTGGTAAGGCCAGAAGGAAATGATACTAGATATGAAAATGGAGGTCTATTTGACATGATATAGGAAAAAATATAGTCAAAATTGGAGACTGACATTCCCCCAAACTAAAGTCTTTTCCTGTCCTCAGACAACAAAAATTCAAAAACTGAGATGCATCAGAGTGTTGCAGCGGTTGCAACCAACATTTTCAATTTCTCATGCTTCTTCATGCTTCTGATTTCCTTCTTAAGAACTCGATTAATGATGATGTGTTTCCTAGCAATCTTCTACAGTCTCTTGTTCCTCTGGAAAAGACCTTTATTCTTTCGTTTTAATCGTTCAATATTGGACAAGAAATGAGTTTGCCTGAGTTTGATAAGTTCATTTTTTGTTTTGATGTGTCGATCCAATATGGTGTATTCATGTAACTTCTCTTTCAACCTGTGATTCCTGCTTTCTAATCTGGATACCATTGGTCTCAAGGATTTACTGGAGGAAATTTCACAGTAAGATTCAAATGTTTTACCATGTCCTTGTTGTGTTTGAGGACTAGATGCGTGAGTGAACTCATCTGGTCTTTGATCATGGGTGTCGACTAGACTAGGTTCAGGAGTAAACTCATCATATACTTGAACAGGGTTGTCAACTGGGCTGAGTTCAGGAATAAACTCTTTATACACCTGAGCATGGGTATCTACTGGCATTTGAATTGGCTTGTCCTGCTCAATTTCTTTGGGCGCATTAGATTTTTGATTGACTTTACGGACTTTTTGAATCAATTGGGAAAGAGTCCATGTCATTTCAGAGGAATCCGAAGCCTCCTCATGATCATCCACACTTTTTAATCTTTCCTGTGGTGGGTAACTGGGCACGGAGTTATCCATACCTGACAGTGTGCATGTGCATTTTCATTTGGGATTTCTCCTAGGTTTGTCAGTTAACTCTTCCAGTTGTTCCACATCAATAATATTCATAGAAGTTGGAGGAGAAATCAGAATTTCAACATTCGCTTCTGTAGGAACAGTGTTTTCCACTCTGTCATGGTTAGTTTCCACACCATCGGAACCATGGACATGAAATGAATGTTTTGTACCAGGATTGTCATCACTGGTTTCAATTGTGCAGTCTGGTGTATTCTTAGGGTCATCACAGATTTCGGTCAGGGTTTTAACACCCTTTTTCTTAGAGTTCGGCTTCTTCTGTGGAGGAGCGGACTTATCATTTTTATCTCTAGATTTGTCAGAGGCTAGGGTTCTTACAATGAACATATCCCAAGTTTCTTGTTTGTGGGATAACATAGACTTAATCAATATCTTGACAAGACCAAAATGAAATAAGCTACCTCTAAAATCTTTGACTTTGCGGACCTGTTCTGCCATTTTCTTTAAACTCTTCAACATAAAATAGGGTATGTTCATCAAATGGTTACCTTTGAAATGTAGCAGGAGTCGAGCATGACATGGAAACATGATCGTATACTATCCTTTGCAAGTGAGGTAGCGTTGGAGGATAGCTAGCAAGTGATCCCATTTTGGTTCTAACCATGACCTTGATGTGCTCTCTGACCATTGTAATTTCTGGTACTGTGGTTGCAGAAGATGCGTGCAGAGCTTCTTTTCGATGGGCTGGCCCTTCGTCCATTTCTGACCAGTGTTGGGTAATTAAATTGCTTCATAGATGAAATTTTCTGTGACTTCAAACTCTAGCTCACCCACCTTAGCTAGTCCACCATGAAAACGCAGAGCGAACTGAAGCGTAATTGAATCATCATACCCATCGAATTTCTTGAAAAATGGCTCCCGTCCAACTTTCTGAAAAAATGTGTTTGGTGGCTTCATACTCAGGAAGGGCCTCCAAGTCTGCAAAGGTCTCATGTTCATGACGATTTTCCACCATAATTTCACTCGGTATCACAGGAAAGGTCCACAGGTGAGCAGTGGAATTAGATGAGGGCAACAGAGGAATAGAGTATGATGTGTGAAGTAGTCGTGAGAGGAATCATAGAAGAACGTTTGAATTTTCATGAGGATTGATAGCATGTAAGGAAATGATGATGGCCATACACGCTTGCAGAATATTATCATATATGAATCGTGTCGAATTCAACCAAGATAATGTAGTGCATTTCCATGATATGAAATGTTGAGATGGATTGGTTTATTAGGTACAGAGTATAGGTATAATGAAACATTATGGAGTATCGAGGCATTCCCAGTTCAAATTATTAATATGTAATTTAATACATTAAACCAACATGAAACTAAGTGTACCTGAATTAGATTACCTATTCCCCTGTTATGCATTTCTTACTGTAGAGATATTTGAAGTCAAGTCTGTATCTGGAGAGCGCAAAAATTGTGATTTGAATTTGTATTTCTGATGACCACTGTAGCTGATAGATTTTGTTCTGGCACTGACTGGTACTGATGAAATAACCCGAAATCTGCAGAGAAATTTGAACCAATAATATCTTGCTGAGAAAAAGACTTTCTATTTATGAAAGCAAATTATCTGATGATTATCCCTGGACCTGAATTTTGTTCCTTCCTGAAAGGGATCAATTAAAATCATGTCTTCAACAGCTTCAAATCTTTAACCCATGGTACAATTCTTATTTGTGTGAGTAAATGTTCTAGAGTTGAACACAAAAAGAAATCATTGGATTATCGACCATTAATGAATGTCGTTGACCAATGCGAGATGACCCACCATTGACGTCAATGGGCCTCAAGGTACCTATAGTACATCCTAACAGGTACGAATAAAGGTCTTGGTGTCGAGTCACCTGTAGGATCTATCAACCAAGAGACATTGATGTATTCCCATGGTTGTTAGCAAGGAAATCTGCCATTGAGGCATGTAGAGTCCAGGGTACTAAATAGTCTCTAATCTCTACTCTAGATAAGGTGTTGGTGTCGATGGAGTGAGACTTTTTGGAAGGTGGACCTTAACGTATTCCACATCATCCAACGCGAGTGCAGATAGAAATCTTGCAGACATAATTTTTTTTGGAACAATAATCACTTACTTGTGGATTTTATGAGCCCAAGTTAGTATATGCTCATTGCTTTCTCATGTTTTGAGAGTTTGAGAAAAATCTAAAAGAAAACTCAAGGGGGGTTTCTTTCCCATCATAATTCATCAGGCCTGGTAAAGAATAATCCTATCCTTGATAAATTCCCCTTTCATACTTTAATGAGAAGTCAAAGGGAGCAAACAAGCCCAAATTTATTCATTTCAAAACAAGTCAGTGTATATTGATAAGAAAATTTCATGAAATAAAATGGTCTTACCTTCTTACTTGTTGCGAGAGAGTGATGAAGTTCAATTCTATACTTTCTTTGAAAAACCTATAAAACTGAAGACAATATATCAACATATCCAAAAAAGAAATGTTTTTTCATATATATTTTTTTATTATTTGATTTTTTTATTTTCTGGTAAAATTTTATTATTTACAAAATCTTAAAACAACATAAATGATCAAGGATTAGCAGGAGGAGAAGACTCTTCTCCTACTATCTTTATTTCTGTTTGTTTGGCAATTTCTTATAGAAAATCATCTCTTGACAAGGGTTTGTTATACACTTTTAATCGATGTCCATTTACTACAAAGGAATTCTGAGAGTCATCTATGGTCTTGATTCTGACAGAACCATTATCARAAAYARTTTCTACTTCATAAGGTCCCAACCACCTTGTYRTAAGTTTCCCTTTGAAAKTTTTGTATTTGGAATCGAAAAGCAATGCCCAATMCCCTGGTTGAAAATKCTTTTTCTTAATGTATTTATCATGCCATTTGMTACGTTGATTTTGTACAAGGATAGTTCTTTGAAGAGCATCTTGCCTAATTTCTCCCAATTCATTTAGTTGCATRACTCTYTGTTTYTGTGCCTCATCCAAATTCAAYYCCAACTCTGCTRCTRKGYRGAAGGTATGAATCTGAAATTCTATGGGAAGGAGAATTTKCTTGCCAAATACCAATTCATAAGGGGTATGACCAGTGGTATTTCTCCAYGTAGTCCGGTATRYCCATMAAKCCTHTGGAAKYCTATCYRCCMAATCTTTGTGATGTAAATGTATTGTCTTGRTCAGAATAGCTTCTAGAAMTTTATTCRTGGATTCCACTTGCCCATTGGCTTGTGGATGGTATGGGGAAGACTTACAGTGTTTTATCCCATATTTATCTGTGAGTTCTTTCATCAACTTAGAAGTAAATTGGGCACCTTGATCAGTAACAATCTCTCGCAGAAAACCAAAGCAGGTAAAGATATATTCATAAATAAATTCAACCACTGATTTATCAGTTGCTTGATATAAGGATTTTGCCTCTACCCACTTGGTCACAAAATCTGTGCAAACCAAGATGTACTTCTTCTTCCTCGACATTGGGGAAATTGGTCCTACAAAATCAAGTGCCCATTTATCAAATGGTTCAATCACAACCTACGGTTGTAAGGGCATCTCGTCTGCTACGGTAGGTCTTCCCATCCTTTGACAACTATCACAACTTCTCACATATTTTGTTGCATCCTTAAATAGTGTCGGCCAATAGTATCTTGATTGTAAGACTTTATATACCATTCTCTTATCAGAGAAATGTCCTTCACATGGCCCATCATGATAGGCCTGAAGGATATCGGGAATCTCGTCTTCCCGGACACATCTCCTAATGATCATATCAGGACTTGTATAGAAAATATCACTTCCTACCCAAGAGTCGTAAGCACTTTGCTGAATAATTCTTTTCTTTTGTGGTGGTGACAAATGAGCTGGTAATCTTCTTGTAGCTAAGTAATTTGTTGTATCTGCAAACCAAGGGGTTTTACCAGCTACTGCAAATATATGTTCATCAGGGAAATTATCATTCATTGGGATGTCAGTACTATATTGATGAATACAAGAAAGAAAATCCGCAACTACATTCTCTTTCCCTGGCCGATCAACTATAGTGATGTTAAATTCTTGAAGCAACAAAAGCCATCGTGTGATTCTTCTAGTAGTTATTGGTTTTTTCATCAAAACTCTGATAGCAGAATGGTCTGTATGTACAAAAACCTCATATCCAATGATGTAATAACAAAATTTGTTAATGGCATGAACTACTGCTAAAAATTCCTTCTCTGTTACAGTGTAGTTCAATTCAGGAGGAGTAAGGTTTTTGCTAGTGAAGTAAATTGCATAGTTTTGTTGGTTTTCTTTTTGTCCGAGCACTCCTCCTAAAGCAGTGTTTGAGGCATCAGTTGAAATATGGAAAGGAAGAGACCAATTTGTTCCTCTTAGAATAGGTGCCATGGACAATTTTGTTTTCAAATTCTCAAAAGCATTCTGACAATTGTTATCCCAACAAAATTCTACATCTTTTGCTAACAGTTTAAATATGGGGTTGGCTATCTTTGTAAAGTTTTCAATAAATCGATGATAATATCCAACATGTCCCAAAAAACTTCTCACATCTTTTTGGGTTTTTGGAGAGGAAATTTTAACTATCACTTCAATTTTGGCAGGATCAACTTTAATTCCTTCTGCAGACAAATGATGACCCAACACTATTCCCTCAGTTATAGCATTTTACATTTTTCGTGACTAAGGGATAAATTTTATTCCTAACAATGAATAAAGACTTTCTCAAGATTACTTAAGGATTCTTCGAAAGTGTTACCATAAACAATAAAATCGTCCATGTATACTTCCACACAATCATGAATTAAGTCAACAAAGATCCCAAGGACTACTCTCTAAAATGTAGCAGGAGCATTGCATAGTCCAAAAGGTAGCACTTTATAAGCATAAGTGTCCCAAGGACATGTAAATGTTGTTTTGTCCTGGTCTTCAGGAGCAATTTGAATCTGATTGTATCCACTATATCCATGTTGGCAGCCAATTCACTTTTTTTTATGATCCTATAAGCTGCCTACACCTATGTCTTGCAAACATCAAGTTTTTCGTCGCATTTTTGAAATAGATGACATTTTCATTTCTTGCAACATTTACACATTTGTCTTCATTAAGTTTTCACGACTGTAAGCGTGAAAACTTCTCCTTTCGAATCATTATCTGAACTGTCAATATCTTTTATGTCCTTACGCCTATTGCGCTTACCTTTTATTGATCATTATACAACTGGAAAGGGTCTCTAATCAGTTCTCATACTTCGATTGATTGTATAACCTAGTTTTATTGGGTTTGTAAGGCATTTAGCAGTTGGATTTGCACTTTATATGACTTGCCTGATCATTGATTCTATGAAAATGCATAGGGGTTTTGATTAAATTTTTTATATATATGTGATATAATCCTTATGTTAATCTTTTCATAAATATTGGCTTGTTGACTATATGAATACCGTTTGGCACTTTGATTAAACTTTTGATTATATACATTGGCACATAGCTGATTTTGGGTTTTGATTTATATGTCGGATTTTTAAACATTATGGTATAACACTTGCGCGCATTGGTATACACCTTTGATTTTATTGGTTGTACACATGAATTAATGGTTTAACTATTATTATGGAGTGAACAGCTATCAAAATTGGCGGTTGTACTTGGATAATCAATATTTTGCATGACAGACTCCACCACCTTCGCATGCTCACATTTATGTCTACCCCTTTTGATCGTTCATTGTTGTTGGTTTGGGTAGCTCTGCTCCTGTGTGTGTTGGTGAATACAAACCCTACCCATACCATGTGTTCGGCTCCATGGCACCAATCGTGCGAGTTGAGCCCAATGGCAATCAATCCCTATTGATGTTTGACAATGCCCGCCAAGATTTGGCAGATAGTGGATGGCTTACCTTCGTGAAACGATTTGAGGGTTTTAACCTTTGTGTAGCATGACAGTTTTCCATGACCTTGGATGGTTGTTGAGCCAAGGTGGGCGATATACAGTTAGACATTGATGAACAGTTTATCAGCTCGGCTACGGGGTTACCTCCTTCGGGACAACGTTGGTTTAAGAATTGCAAGGTCGAGGAAGTTCCATGGACATTGTTGTTTCAATCACGCAAAGTCACCTCTTGTGACAGAGGTATGCCCGTATCTATGCTCAAACCACGATGGAATGATTTATTGATTCTTTTCAAGCAGTTTGTGACCTATGAACATCGATACGGACTTGTGTTCCTTTACCACCTGCATCTGCTGATGATTTTTATAGGGTATCCTCTAAACATGCCTTTCTACTTTCATCGGAGCCTGTATAAGATGTCGAAAAAATATAAAAGGCACAAGGCTGACACCAGCCTGTTCCATCATGGGCTTATTAAGCTCATCGTTGTTTATCATTTGAGTTTTCTTGGTGATACTTGGAAGACTTTCATCGCCCGTAATGGCTTTGAGGACATCGACCCTGTACAGGTTGATAAACCTGTGGCAATTGAAACCAAGGCTGAACCGCCTGTACCCTTACACCTCCTACTGCCTAAACCCTTGGCCGACCCTCCTGTTGACTTACCCGACACTGTAACTAAGAGTGCAGAAGCCATTAAGAAGCCTATGAGCAAAAATCCCAAGGAAAACCTTACGGCTAATTCCAAAGGGAAAAGGAATGCCCAGCTCATTTCGAGAATGGCCAGAAACAAACTAAAACCCTCTGTCGAGTCTAACCCTATAGTTCTGAGCGAGGATTCTAATTCTAGTATTGAGCGTTTTCTGGTCAGCGAGTATCCCTACTCGCAAGGTTTATGTCCCGAACCCTCTTATGATTTTGTATCAAACCTACCCCCCTGCCTAAATAATGATCCTAACTACCCGGGTATTAAGTTGCCTCGTGAAACCCTCGATCATTTGGCCAAACCCTCGCCTGCTCTGTCTAAACCCACACAGTCACCCTGTGACCAATGCAATTCATGGTTAGAGAGATATTATATTGATGTTCCTATACTCCAATCAAAGATTCAATCTTTGGAAGACCAGATTGCATTGCTAACCAGTCAAAAGGCCAAGCTCCAAGCAGTGGATAAGAAACAGAAGACAACCGGCTCCATCCTGTTCAAAAATGTGGAATCAGCCATGGCTGTTGTAAATTCCAAGCTGGCATAATCAAGCAGTCTCGTCGCTACACAGGTATGGAAAATTTGATATCATTTTTTTTTGTAAATAATCTAGGTTGATGTAATGGTTTGAATTCAGTGTTTAAATGGTTATGTTTACATCTTGAATGGCTCTGTTATAATTGTGTGTATTCTATATATATTTTTGTTTTGAATAAAAGAAATCTCGATCTGATATACGATCCGATCATTCCCAGTATAGAGATCGATAGATTTTGATTGGATTTGAGTGGTATGCGTTTAGATTTGATTGACTGGTTTGCCTTATTTAGTTGACAAAATTAATAGTTTGTCTTCGAATGGATTGGTTTGTATCCGATTTGAAAAGGAAATTTTTTAGAACACAATCGTGTTCAGATTTTATTTTGTCATGATCTATATGTTATGGCTGGTAAATGATTTGATTTAGTTTGGTTGTTACGATATGCTCTGTCTTACAATTTTCAAAATTGAGATATTGCTCTGTTCAATTTTAATTTGGGAAACAATCTACTCTGTTTTTATAAAAACAATATGTTCATTTAAGTCTGTACAGGTGTGCCTGAATCATGGAATGGATTCGATTCATGAAAACTATGCTAAATCTCAGCCAATTGATTCGTTAATTAGAACGATTTCGTTTTGATCAAAGTCGATCAACCCTGTTTGCCCAATTGGCCATAACAAATTATGAATTCTACCGCCAGTCAATCAAGCCTGTTATGATCTTATTTTAAATTGATTCTTGCGTCGAATTTGAATTGATCTATTCGTGGCATGGACCGTTTTCTGTGTCAACTCAGTCATAACGATTGGAATGATCTTGTCGAAGACATATTTCCTGTTGACAGGGAAGCGTAATAGTTGCTTGCTGATTGTTTTGATTATAATCGTTTCAATTGATATCAAAAGATTACAAAACTGTTAGATTCGATTGGTTATGAAATGAATTTATTGACTGTGTTATTTTTGTTACCAAATTTGGTTACGATTCGTTTGAATGTAATCGATCTTGCTTACCCTAGTTTGCAAAAACGTGATCGGGTATCTCGTACGCAGTATGATACAACTTGTTTGCTATGTCGTTACAACGAATTGTAAACGATTCAGTTCGATTTGATCATATCTCTTGTTGGTATAATGACATAACAAATGCATTAGATTTGTTTTTATTGATTGCATTGGATATCAAACGGTTTCTCGACGGTTTGAATATGACTCTTTTAGACCCGATTCTGTGCTAATTAAATGAACAAATTTGAATGATTTTATGATTCTGTTTTGATTTCAAATGGTTTATCAAGCTCCAATTGAATAAATCATTTTCAAATGGCTGTTAAATGATAATTGAATTAAATCTCCGTCAAATATTTTCGATTAATTTCAATTCTAATTCTGTATCTTTATTTAGACTAGCTACAGAATCAGAGGATTCTGTAGCTAGTCTACAGAATTAAATTTTCTATCATTTATTAATAAAAGATCCTTCTAATTTGTTCATTTTTGGTCTTTTTCAGGTGAATTCGAATTGCATGGGATTTGATGGACAGTTTAGAGGATATTTGAAATATTTTGGTTTCATTTTAGTTTCCTAGTTTAGACAACTTTGGGATATCTCCCAGATTTCATGTAAACAGTTTTTTAACTTCCACAGGGAGGTTTTACCCTGTGGAAAACCTTTAAATACTTATTATTTTTTGTAATAAGGATCATCCTCATTTGTGGGAGAACAAGGATATGGAATTTTAATACAGACTAAGACAAAAATTGATGTTCTGCTACATCTTTAGCTTTTCATAATATCAATATTTTGTTTCATGTTTATGTGTATCAATTTGCATTTGGTTAATGACTACTTTAGCTATCTTAGTCTTTTGCAAATGATATGATTTAATCAATATAATCCATATCTGATTTCTTCCAGTATTTAAAAACATAGCAATTACTTGATTCAGTTTGTGAATGATAGATTTCTCTTCTTCATCAATTGAATTATTAAGTATAAGTCTTTGCATAACAGGTTTACCTAATTGTGGAGATTTATAAATCATATAATTGTTATGATTTTTTATGTCTTGTTTGTCCTGTAAACAAACTCAAAGAGCATTGCAACTATCGTTTACAAGAAGCTCCTGGATTATTCGATACGAGTTTCCTTCCTCCGATCTACTGGTACAGTCATCATACACAGGATAAATCTGGAGCGTATTTCTAGGTTAGTTCGTGATTATTTTCGTTGACTTGATTTGATATATTTGTAGTTCAGGTCAGTGATTTAGTTTAGCATAGCTTTATGTTTTATCTCTTGTTCATAAAACTATAAAAAAAATCAAAAATTATCTTTTACTGTCTTAGGGAAGAATCCAAATGAATTTTTCAGGTTTTAATTAAATCTGTAAATTGTCAATATTGTATATTTTGTGGATAAGTTATATTGCAGTTAGTAGTTAGATAGATAGTTAACTAGAGTTAAAATAGTAGTAATTAATAGATTATATATAAAGTTAGATTTTTTTTAGTTTGTTTTAATAATTAGTTTTAGTTTAATTTGTTTAGTAGTTAGTTTTAATTAGATTAGTTTATTTGTTAGTTAGTTTAGTTTGTTTTATTTAGTTATAGTTAGATTAGTTAGTTTAAATTAGTTTTCTTTTTGTTTTATTAGAACCTTAGATCGGCTAACGGAGCCGCTAAACCCATCAGGATGGTTCATCCCAAATGGATTGGGTTATTAGAAAACCTCAGACCGGTTCCACTCTCTCAGTTGACGGACGGTCAATTTCGCCCGTCAACAATCCATCGAGAAAGGAAAAGTATCTTTTTCCAGCCAAGGTATCCAAAACCTGATCTATAAAGGGCAAGGGAAAGTAGTCCTTTAGGGTTTCCTTGTTCAAATCCCTAAAGTCTACACAGATTCTCCATTTCCCTATCATTTTCTTAGGTACCACAACAAGAGGTGAAACCCACTTGCTGTCAGAAATTGGATAAATGAATCCAACGTTTAATAATTTCTGTAATTCTTCTTTCACAAAATATTTTAGGATTGGATTCATACGCCTTTGTGGTTATCTTACTGGGGTTATCCCTGGTTGGATATAGATGTGGTGAATGCAGGTGTCAGGATGCACTCCTCTCATATCAGTGTATTCCCATGCAAATGCCCCTGACTGTTAATTGTTCCTGTTAACATTTCTTGTTAACTGTTCCTGTTGGCTGAAACTTAATTTAGAGTTGATGTATAGACATTTTCCTGGGCTAAGTTCTACTAAGATAGTATATGACCCCAGATGCTCATCAATGGTGAAAACCATAGATGGTGAAAATGAGGAAAATAACTCACTCCGTTCTTGAAATTCCTCTCTGAAAATTTGATCGTATTGAAAATATGTTTGTGGGAACTCAACATTTTCTGTCATAGAAATAAATTGACTTAAATTGTCATCCTATGTAGGTTCTTGTAGTGCGTGAAACTCATCAATAGAGAATAAAGATTCTTCATCATCATTCTCATGATAGGGACATTTTAGCCACCGTAATTCTTCTGTAACTGGTTGAGCAGGTGGAAAAAGAGTAAGTTTTTGTGAAGAGATGCCATTTGAGATGAACATATCCCCACCACGACATCCTATGAAATCATTGTCCATGGCCAACCAAGGTCTCCCTAGAATGATTGGATGGCCTTTTGTGGGGTCCTTTGAATGAATAATCATGAAGTCAACAGGATATTCCCACAAAGCTAATGTAACAAGGATGTCATCACGGACTCTAGCAGGTTTTATAGTTGTTCTATCAGCAAGTTCAAGAACTGTAGGAGTAGGGCGAAGGAATTGAGTTAGTTGTAACAATTCTACTGTATTGATAGTCATTATATTAATGGTTGCACCTATATTGACTAAAGTATTACCAATAGAAACATTGTTGATAGTCATTGAAACTATTGGGTTCCCTGGGTTGTCATACTTCACAATTTTAGGCGTTTCAGAAATACAATTTGATGACTAGCCTACTAGGTATATCATGGGTGGATCTTTCTGTTTCCGACCTGGTTTCTTAATGCAGAGTTCTTTGATGGTTTTGGTGTAGATGGGAACATCTCTGATCGCTTGTAAAAATGGAATCTTAACACATACATTTCTTAGTTCATTCATGATGTCAAACTCAGATTGAACAATTGGTTTTTCAAGGAGAAACCTTTCAAGAAAAGGAGGTGTTTGGGGAACCTGAGTTTGTATGTTACGATGTGATTCAGATACTTTATGCTTTGGAATGATAACATATTTTAAAGATGACCCATTTGATAAATCATCTATAGGTTCTTCCTCATGTTCTTGGATAATTACCTTTGGTGTTGTCCTTGTTACAGGCTGAGTTTATTTAAAGTTTTCCAGATCTTAGCTGTATTTCTTGTATGGAAATGGGGTTTATGGTGTAAGCTGGGTAATTTTGAAAATAAACATTATGGAGTGGAAGAGGTGGTCTATTGTTAGGATTTGGAATGGGTTGAGCGGGCAAAATGGTGGGGCGAGGTGGATTCTGAGGCTGCTGAGGAGTTTGTTGAATGGGTGGTAAAGGAGGTGGAGTAAAACCAGGCAATAACTGATGTATGTTTGGAGGATACTAAGTACATGGATTTTGGGGAATTGGTACCACATGCTGCTGTTTGTTATTTCCAAAATTCAAGTCTCTCCATCCCTGGTACCAAGGTTGAGCAGGGACATTTTGCGGAGGCCAATTTGGCCAGTTCCATGGATGTTTTTTTTGTTGAGAGAAGGGTGGATGGTAGATGGAAGGTTGTGGGGGTGGTTCTTGATATGTATTTGAGTTCCTAGGTTTCCAAGGCCTCTTAGGTGTGGATGGAGTCCCTGGAGCTTCCCCTCCCTTGAATATGGCTTGCAATCCTGGTAAGGATGGGCAATCTTCTGTTTTATGATTTTCAGTACATATTGCACATACAAAAACATTGTCCAAAGGACATTCTCGTAAAGGATGCCTTTTTCTGCATTTTGGGCAGAATATGCTTAATACAGGGTTTTCTTCTTCCTACTTTCTCTTAATCTTCAAAGTGTCTAATTGAGAGCCAATTGTTCCTAAAATGTCTGTTTTAAAATTTTCCAAAAGGTTTCCCAATTCAATTCTAGTAACTCCACTAGATATGGGCACTTTGGTGTTTTTGTTGACAGGCTCTCTCACACTTTTTGCAGTTTCCCCCCTACTTCTTGAGTAAGTTCTACATAGTTCACTGATTGCTTCAAAGTATTTTTGATAAATGTCTCTTGAAGCCATTAAATTGAGAGTGTCAATATATTCATCTAAAACCCCTTTTAAGAAAAGATTCTTGATTGCTTCATCTTGGAGGTCGTTGTATTTAGATTTTTTAAGAGTATATGTAAATCTTTCTAAGAAATCCTCAAGGATTTCTTCATCTTGTTGTTTCATTTTAAAAATATCATTTCAAGAATCCTTGGGTCTACAATAGTCCTGGTACTTCTTTAAAAATTTTGCCTTCATATCTTCCCAAGATCTAATGTTGTACTCTCCTAAACTCATGAACCAACGTAATGCAAAATCTTTTAGGGTAGCAGGAAACAACTTCAGTTTATGTGCATCCTGGAGATAATTATAAATCCTGCACAGGATGTCAAACTAAAAAAGAAAGACATCTGGGTCTTCACTACTTTTCCCATAAAAGGTTGGTAGTGCCGAAGGTGGGATATTTTTCATATTGACATTCTGAACCAAATCCAAAATAGGAAACCCAAAGGCGGTTTCCGGTCTTAGCTCAGTCTCTACTTGTTCTTTTTCTTCATTTTCAACATGAATTTCCCCTCGTTCTCTTCTATCCAATTCTCTCCCTCTTTCTACCATGTTAAAAGGATTACCAAAAATTGTATATGCAATATGATCTTTCTTTGGTGAGGGTGTGAAATCCCACCTCTCTGGATTCTTTTTGACAGAATTGCTATCTCCTATTGGTTCTTTTGAGGATCCTATTACCTTAGATTCAATAGTTGTATTTTTTATTTGTGAAACTATAGTGTCAGGGTTCCTGAGAATAGCTTGCACTTCTTCTGGATTAACCGTGTCAACCAAGTTTGGATCACCAGGAATTTGAATTTGTTGGTATGTGATATGTCCTGGTTCTATGTTTTTCTCTATGGTTTCCTCAGCTAGAGTTCCAGTCTCAGTTTCTATTTCTTTTTGGGTGGAGTTTTATTCTTTTTGTTGTTTTGTATTTCCCCTAAATGTACCTCTATGATCTATATTTCTCATGAAAACATACTAGATGAAAGAAAAACTAAGATTGAGTTTCAGAGGAACCTGTGATAACTGATATGTCGGTTTTCACCCTTCGTTTCATAGCTCCTCTTTCATCAACCTGCTAACATACCACACCAAACCAAATAAATTTTAAGAAAATAACCAAAATAATTATCTAACTTACCTTCTAAACAGCTCCCTGGCAACGGCGCCAAAAATGTCAGGCTGCTATATTAAAGATTTTTAATTACCTGAAAACACTGAATTGTCAAACCAGGGTAAGTGAAATTAGAGCTGCTACACTGTATGTGCTGGTAAGATTCTAATTCCTATATAAAGGTTATTCTGAGAAGAAAACACAAACTCACTCTTAAAAACTGAACCCTAATGATTATCTTGAAACTAATCATCTCTTGTTTAATTCATCAAAGGAAAACAGTTATGTGCTTAAGTACATGTACTTCTATTTCTGATCCAATGTGATCTCCCAAGACTATATACCATTAGATTAAACATCTAATCATCATCATTTCTATCTAATCCATAAAAGAAAGATCATTTTTGAAAAAAATTTAATCCAAACATAAAAACAATTCTGAATCTATCCACAGATAGAACAAATAAATGTCCTATTTACCCTACTGGTACTGGAAGCTTCCTTTAATTCAACTGTAACCTAACTACCCTAACAGAACAAAGTAAATCTAAACTCGCACTCCTTTTGAATCATGTTCACATTTAAAACTATAAACAGACTATAAGCTAACTATCCTAACAAGACAGAGTAAATCTAAACTCGCATTCCCTTTAAATCATGTTCAGATTGAAAACTAGAAACAAAGCAAATCTAGTTCATTCTTTAATTTCTACAGGGATAAATAACACATTCAACATTCATCAATATATGAGATGTTATCACACTGGAAATGATACAATCCGAAGAATGGTTAAGCAAGAATCTAACAAAGTAATTCACAAACTCAAATAAACTAACTTACATACAGATTCTAAAATACTGAAATAAACTACTATGGAAAAGAGACAACGACTTGAACCTGTTGGCAGGCCCAACCAAGAGGTGCAATCGCCAAAAATGAAACCAGAGATACTCAGATCATTCCATGAAAAAATTGTTCATACTTCACGCTCCATAATTCATAAAACGACTCAAATCATTTAACAGCAAATAGCATAACACATAGCAAATTTGTATTATCAGAAATCGTATCACATAGCATATTGTAACCAATGTTTCTTGAGAGTGATCCTCTGTTTATATAGATCCTCTCCAAAATAGTTTTAAACATAGGTGCATTAATCTAAACGGATCTCAGATCCGAAAATGACTCATAGTCAGTTAAAACGAACTTCACAACTTCATGACACGCAGTGTCAAGAAGTGTGGATCATAAAGCATTCTAATAAATCGGTTCTACAATCTCGCCCTGATTCAGCATATTGAGTTATGACTCAATCTATAATATGAATCGAATTGTCAATCCACTCTGGCCATGTCATGCAAGTATTCGGTAGCTTTTTTGGTATCTCCACTAAGTGCGAGTTGGTACCTGGTACTGATAAGTTCTGTTTCAAAGGAACAGTACCTAACTCATGCCACATTAGTATCAACATTAGTTTAAAATATCAAAATACATTAAAAATAACTTGAATCATAAGAATACCTTGAATAGCCCCATTTAGTTGTAAAAGGATGTCAAATGTGTCATGGTAAGGCCAGAAGGAAATGATACTAGATATGAAAATGGAAGTCTATTTGACATGATATAGGCAAAAATATAGTCAAAACTAGAGACTGACACTCGCCATGATACTCTCCAACTTAGCTAGGATAGAACTTGGCCTATCACATATACCTACTTCTAAGATCTAGGGATTTATCAGTACTATGATCTACGAGCTAGGGGGGAGAAACCAAAATCTTACCAGAGAGCATGCTCAAGTACACCTTCAACTTGACTAGGAATTATTCATCCATTCAGACACAAAATTCTGATTGCACCAAGAATCTAGCACATGAAAAGAATTTGAAGTTGCTCAGTAAAACCTCCAAGAGTTGCACATCGTTGAGGTTGTTGTGCATACAGAATCTAAGGGCTAGTATGAGTTCACTCTCTCCATCCACGTAGAACTATGTACTTCCCTGGATGAAGCTTATATTCACATTAAACATCATGCACGGGTCCAAGCATAGATCCCAACACCTCATAAAATAAGGGTGCTTATCGAGTGGATACATCTCCTGAAATATCATACTATGGAATGTTGCATGACGATTCAAGAATTAACGCTGGAGGAGAAATTACAATGATAGATCGCAACAATAGAAGAAGTCATTCAAGATGGCCTAAGTAGAGTCTAGGAATTTTCAGGATTATTCAAACATAGCTTTAATTTGTGGAACCATTTACAAATTACCCCATAACTAACTGCTATTAATGATAGAGTTCGCACAAATGAAATTGAAGTCACCCAAAAAAAACGTAACTTGGTATCATTACCTCTTGGAGAGCATGTCGTTGCGATGGAAACTATTACCTCCAAGATGAAAGAGATTACTTCATCATGGGATGTGCAAAAAAGTATATCAGAGCTCAATACTTATGTGTTTTATAAATCCTTAATGTTTTATACCTAATTTATAGATGCGTAGGTTATTTCCTACCCCTTGATCGAGAAATTAGAAGAAACAAACCTGACAACCTCTTAGGTCAAAACATCTTATGCATAGGTTGTTTTTCAAATCATCCAGGAGATTCACGGTAACCTTAATGATCCCAAGCGTTAGTTCAAGGAGTTCAGTCAAGAACTCCTACAGACATTTATGTCCATCACTATGGTCACTCCATGATGAATTTCGTTCAAGGATGAGCCATGTAATAGTGGTGGGGGCCTTTTGGAACCTAAATTTTTGGGAAAATATTATGCACAAATGAAGTTGTGCATGCCTATTCTAGTTTTGTGCATGCTCAAGCATTTGTGCAAAGGATAAAAAGAGGTGTTTGTGCCAGAATGAGTTTTGTTATTTCACGCCAGTCTGAGTTCTGCAAGTGCACGTCGGTTTAAGTTTTGTGATATGCGTCAGAAATAATAATAAAACATCGCATGCATGATGGAATCAAGAAAATAATCTTTGGGACATATCATCGAATGATTATTTCTAGAAATATGAGGAAATATGGAATAAAAATAAGATGAGTTGGAAAGGTAGTTAATATTTCCTTGATTCTAGAAAGGCTACGTGAATTGCAGCCAGGTGATAGAATCATTTAGGACTGGTAGCTAGAGGAAATAGTGGGGTATAACTGAAAGAGACAGGGAACTAGATAAGAGAAGTAGATGAAAGGAATAAATTAAAAAATATTAAGGGATGGTTGTTAGTCTCTAGTTTCTAGAGAGTTATCTTGTCGATCTATGGATTTCCACCGGGCTCACTTTGATTTAGGGTTTTTTTAATGTATTTGGTTGTAAGTTTGAGTCTATCATGGTTATATATTCCAATTGAAAGTGCATGGCACTATGTAATGTAACACTGGGAAAATGTATAAGGGAGAAAGGTTTCATTGTTGTCAATGTATGTTTTTCTTAATATGTATCTGTGATTGATTAGATGATGATGAGAATAAAGATGCAGGGATTCTAGACACATGTTGTGTTAATTGTGTGTCTGATTGAATTGGATGTTTCTATTTTTCATTGTTAATTTTAAAGTAATTTTTAATGAACTATATGAATATCAACTCGGATGGATCTCTGTGTGGTTAGTCCTTCATCCTCGACACAAGACCAGATGGTCTATGTGATCCTCATAACATCTCGAGTGAGACTTTTTGTTATGATCCAAATGCTTAAAATATAAGAATAAACTACAAGTACAAACCATGTACAAAATGTGATAATGGAGAAAAACTCCAAGATATATAAGTTATACAATAACTCCTTAAATAATAGGAGAACCTCCTCCACATAACCAAATACATTTATACATCACAATTTACATGTCAACCATACTGAATACATGATCTCTATATATACATATTCACACCTACACATGAGGCCCATTTATTATTAGGCCGACCCTATTACATATATATTTACACAATACATGTACATTTATCCCCATATATGCCCCCCGTTGGGGTCATATCATATACAATAACCCTATATATTCCCCCCCTTGGTTCATAACATAGTACCCTCCAAAAATCTTTGTCCTCAAAGCTTTGCAATTAAAGGATTCACATGTGATGAACCCAAGTAATATGATTTTTTTATGTTCATTCTTTATTCTTTCATTTGATGATGATCTATCCATCAAAAATCAATTCTTTTCAGTCGTAATCCTTGGTGTCTAGTTGTTACATAATTTTCTTTCCCTTGATTCCATGTATTGTTGTTGAAGATTCTCCAATTTGTAATAGATTTTGGTATATGATAATATCTTGTGATTTCTTGTTCCATGAATATTGATAATTATTCCATATTCTTCCTTGATAATGTTGATGTCCACCTTATCTTCCTTGAAATATTTCATGATAATTAGGGTGTCAATATGGTTTCACATTTAATAGTTTTTCTTCACTCTGCACACCCATTTCATCTATATTATTTTTATAGACAATGGAATCCTTGATACTCTTTGCTTGGTATTTGATTACTCTAGCCTTGGAGATAATACCATCATATTTGGCATGTACATCCTATAGATGAAGTTAAAATTCTTCAAGTATCTTCTCATGACCTTCTTGAATCTTTTCTTCTTTCTCCTTTTGAACATACAATGCCACCTCCTTTATCAATTTTTGGCATCCTTCTTCAATTCTGTATTTCATTTCCAATTTTACCTCATCAGTATTTAGGGATTCCTAAACCTTCTTGCAAATCTCCTCTTCAAGTATTTTGGTATATTCTTCATCCAAGATCCTTATTTCTTCTTTATTTTGATAATTCTTCTTTTCTTCTTTCGATATCTTAACATCAACTAATATTTTTTTGTTATGGTTTCTTAATATACATATGTATTCATATTTATTTTTCAATTCTTCCCTTGAATCATCCTTTTCCCACTTTCATTTGCTACTCTTTTCTTTCTTTAAGTTGTTAACCTCATTAATGAGTGATTCTTTAAGGGATTGCATCTTGATGAATTCATCATTTTTTTTTGTAATATATTTTCTTAGATATTCATTATCCTTTTTCAATTTGGAGACATTTTTTTTTATTCCTTTAATTACACTTGAATTGTATACATTGCCTCCATTTTGGTATCCCTAATCCATTTATCTGAGAAGAGTTTTTCAAATTCTTCCCATATGAGGTTCCATCTAGTATATGTATCCATACTCATCCACCAATTTCAAGCTTCACCAAAAATATATAAACTTTTTTTTGAAGGATTCCTATCATACTCCTTTACAAACCTCAACCATTCCATATGATTCATTTCATATTTATATTAATCTCCTGTAAATTCATGTATTGTCATTGATTCTTAAAGGAGGTATAACCATAATCCTCAAATTCCAACCTCAATATATTAATAATAATGATCTCAAATATTTATAATCCTTTCTCCATTGTAATATTCTATTTTTTCTCTTTCCAATGTATTTTGAATCAGCTTAATCAGACATTCGAAACAAAAGTTATGACAGTTTTAAGTGGCCATACCTTTACAACCCTGATTTGGAGTCTATCATCTTGGCCAACCTTCCTTATGATGTATTTCTAAAATTTATGCCATTATGAGTTTGAAAGTTTGTCTTGTAGTACTCTAATTTGTCTACTCTGCAATGCCATAGGTCTGACCAAAATTGAGGTGCCAAGTGAAAGTTATGATAACTTTCCCAAACCTTCCTGATTTTTGGACTATTTTGGAGAGAAAACTTGTATAGAATGCCACACATCCAATATTTGATAAATGATTATGAAATGTGTACTGGAAATACTATGGACTATCCTCTTTCAAATTCAATAGGCCTCATATAATTTGGATACTCTCTAAAGAAAATATGATTGTTTTACATGGAACACTTGTTTTAGACTAGTTATAGGACTAGTAAAACACCCTATATTCCATAGGGTATACCTACAAAAATATGACTTCCTAGAATATGAAATGTTTACCAAAGGTACCTCTCTATCTCTTATAAATAACCTCCAAGTTTCACTTTCTGAAGTGGCCCCAAAAAACAGTTATAGTGAAAATTTCAAGACGACTTTCTTAAGGAAGAAAAACCCTAGGATCGATGCTTTGATACCAAATATTATGATCCAAATTATTAAAATATCAAAATAAATCAGAAGTACACACCATGTACAAAATTTGAGCATGGAACACAACTTCAATATAGATAAGTTATTTAATAAATTCTTAAACAATAGGATAACCTCCTCTACATAACCAAATACATTTACATATCACAATTCACATGTCAACCATAATGAATACACGATCTCTATATATACCTATTCACACCTACACATGAGCCCCCTTTAATATTATGCCAACCCTATTACATATATATTTACACATTACATTTAAATTTATCCCCATGTGTTCCCCCCCTTAGGGGCATATCATATACACTTAACCCTATATATGCCCCCCTTGGGGTCATATCATATACATTTAACCCTAGATATGCCCCCCTTGGGTCATAACACCTTCTTCAACCTTGGTTTAGGATTTATATGCCTATTCTTTGGGGTTTTTATTGGTCACCTATGTATAAACCTTGAGTATTAATCCCCCAATGTTAATAAAGATGTGTGAAAGTGTGAAATGACCCAAGACATATGAATATGATTGACCTAGAACCACCAAGAGAAAAAGTGGGTAAGACACCAAGGGAAAAGGTAGGAGAAGAAGAGACAAACAATCCTTGAAAGATGTGGGCCTGAAATCCTATTCTATATCATAGTCGATGACATATTGTTATGAATATCCTTTTGATGTTTGAATGGAAGAAGTTACATGTGTTTATTTGGAATAAGAACCTGTGGTTTCATTCGTTGAATATGATGATATAATTGTTGCATATTAAATTAAAATTATCAATTGTTTCATAACAAATATAAATGTGTTATAGTAATTATTTAATATTTAATGTGATAAAATTAATAGTAATGTGATAATATTACGGGTAGCAGGAACAAGATGGATGATCTATGACCTTGAAGGAGAAGAAAGAATAGTTTTTTCTTGAGTATTAGGTTAGACCACTAATAATCAGGTCGAGGTAATGGATTTATTTATGGGCTTGAATTTAATCAATTCAAAACATTACAAAGACATGATTGTCATAGGGGATTAAAAACTTATAATCAAAAGTATTTTAAAATGGGCAGGATACAATCACCACAATCTAAATAGAGCAATTTGGAGAATTGTAAAATAAGAGCAGTGACTTCAGAAAGTAGAATACTACCATGTTCTAAGGGATATGAATCGCAAGGTGGGAACTCTCACCAAGGAGGATTGCAATATAGAACAAGGCATATTAAAAGAAAACCAATCTCAAAATAGAAAATATCTCCCATAAACTTATGATTAGTTATAAAAAATAATTGGGGGCCAACATATACATTTAATCATATTTCTGAATACCATCGATAACTGAATCCAAATCAAGTGTCAATCATACAAGAACTTATAGTGCATGATGACCAGATCATACTGTTACATGCTATCCCCCAACTCACATTTAGGACAAGGAGTGAGTGGCCTTTTCCATCGTATCTTCATATGATTACTCATATGAGTGGGAAATTTCTCCCACACTTGCATCCCAAGGTTATCATGGTGGTTGAGGAGTATCATGTAGGTCTTGATACTACAGGAAGAACTGTTCAAAATTTCTTTGGAGGTGGATGAATTTTTGTGAACTAGATATGGTGGGATTTGGTTGAATGTCGGGCGCTTCTATGTGCCTTTTTTAGGATTGAAGCTCTTCTTTGGAAATTATGTTGGCACAAAAACTAGTTTATTTTGTTAAATTTTGTGGAGGATGTGGCTCTGTGCAAAGTATTATTGGTGTGCATTCAAGTGGTGATAGAAATGTGGAAAAACCACAAACCTATCTACCCCCAAAATACACGTGATCTAAATGAAATAAAAAGGAAGCTTTGGGTCCAAAACACAATTCTCTTGGCCATAGAGCATGATTTTTCTCACTTTGATGATAAAATTTGGGAACAAGAGTGTATAAAAATCAGACACCAACCTGGTTTCAAGTCTCAAAGAGAAACATCATAGTTTCATGCCCAATCCACATTGCATTTTTTGCTGCAAATTGCTTAGCATGAAAATAACTCATAACAAGAAACACAAGAGGTTTTCTACAACCATTAATTCAAAAATAAATGCACACCTAGAAAAATTTGACACAAGAATTTTGGTCAAAAATAGACCCTAGAAAAACCCGCAAGGGAAAAACTAGTGAGAGAGGAAAGCCTTTTATTATTCAGATCTTAGAGAGAAATTTATTACAACAATCATCTTCAGAAAACTAAAACAAAAACATATTTCATTTTTTGTGCCTACAAATATCCTTGAAATGCATGCTAACAACTCCTCAATTTTTGTGCTTAGAAATCCTTACAAGGTATGAGTGTCATAGAATTAAATATTGTAGGATCACCTAGAAATTTGTGCATGTCTGTTGAGAAAAATATCCAAAAATTTGAGGTTGCTCTCTTCCTCAAATTCTATTCCAAACTCTCCTAGAAATCCATGCAACATGTCTCCTCGATTTCTATGCATTGTTACTATTGTACTACTTGCTCAGAATCCATATGGTACAGACTAGTACTTGTTGTACCTACTTCCTTGATTTATGTTACACAATCTTTTCTTGGAATTCATGCCACGTCCAACAAACTTTCTTCTCTTCTCAAGCTCGACTTCTTTCTCTCATACACACTCTAAATTCTCATGAAGAATGAGGAAGGGTGCACCCTCTTTCCCTAATTCGACTCAAGGAGGAAATGTGAAGAGTCACATGATATAAGGGTTGAGAATATATCTCGGGCCTCTTATATCAACGGCGATGATTTAATGACCTTTAAGTCACCCACTTCACAAACATTACAAAATTCACTTTTAATTTTATATCTTGATCCCACCAAAGTGGATGCGCAAGTTCTTACCTCTAGTCTTACCGCCTTCTGTCCACCCTTAGGTCGTCCTTAAAACCAATCCAAAACCATCAAACCAATCTAATTCAAACACTACCAATCTAATTTAAACACCACCTTAAACCAATCTAATTCAAACACTACCTATTACAATTTAAAACTCCCCGGCAACGATGCCAAAATGTTGGGGCATTTATATGTTTAATATATAACCAAGAATTAATTTATCGACCGGAATTCATAATCAATAGAGTTGTTACACTATATGTGTCAGAACATGTATTCTAACTATGATCAATTGGTATAGTGGGAATTAAACCAATACTAAAATCAAAATCTATTTTAATCAAACACTGATTATAATCTGCAAGACTCAGAAGTAACACTTCAATTACAATGAAATTGACATCTTCCTATCCTATTCTTCACAAACTCCTCATGATTTGAAGAACATTACTTAAATAAGGAAAACTAGTAAATAACATGCAATCTGGAAACTATTTTGTCTCTGCAAATAAATAGTACAGGAAACATGAATTGTGTCAAGGATTTCCATTTACTGACTCATGGAATACGAAATATGGAGTCATGAATTGTCCCTGTAATGACACACTTAGATATTAAATCTCAAGCAATCTCTATATAATTCTGCACACACTCTTCAAAATCAATTAATGCCAAGTACAACAAGAAATATAATACATGACTTGCAATTATGGAAAACTACTATGTTTCTACACAGGAAGTAGAAATATTATCAAGACCTTCCATTTATTGGTTCATGTAATACAAAATATGGAATCTTGATTCACTCCTGTATTAACACACTTACAATACAAAAGTAAATCTTGTAAAGAAGACATGGCTTTTCATAATGCAAGAAGAGAAACTTCATAAATCTTTGTAGCTCACTCTAACACACATTATTGGTTATAAAACCAAATAAAATCATTAAAATATCTGGTGCGCCACACACTTATCAAAATAAAAACAACGTGATTAATCCTACAACCTATTCATTTCTCATAGCTATGAAGATATAACCATCATAGACATTCATTACGATACTCATAAAATATAGATTTGATTTGGGAATTGAATTAACAACATGTACTAGATGAACACTAAACAAATACAGGAATCAAAAAATTACATTAAAAATATACAATAGGCTTACCAAGATGGATCAGTGGGCCCTTGCCGACACCAACAAGGAAGCATTTAAAAATCATAGGATATAAAACTAAGGAAAGCATGAAATCATGGAATCAAACTTATATTAATCTTCAGCAAATGAGTAACAATTTACAACAAATTCATAGTATTTATTTGATAGTGCAACATTACATATCATCTCTCTTTATGTTTGACTACCTACATTCCCTCTTTATAAAAGAGAAACAACCTGGTACAATGGAAACTAAAGATATTTCAGATTCAAATAAATACACCATTCTTATCCAAATATATATTCATCACTCAAAATAGTTGATACTCTATTTCTTTCGTTGAGATGCCTTTGTCCTCATAACACGAAGTGCATGAGGAAGAAGGAATTCATATCATGCAAATATAGAATGGGTGATGTCAATCCCCAATTTTTTCCTCGAACCCATCGAAAATATTTCACTCAACTGACATAATCTAAATTCTCAGGAATAGGTACCAGACGCCTGTAAGATGTTATGGTACCGGATGGTTGTAACATAGTATGGTACAAGAAGTGTTGGATGTCTATGTAGTCCACCTTGTTTGAGCTGGAGTCTTGTATTAAAGAAGAAAGTCACAACAAGTTAGTTAGAGGGATTAAAGCGTTAATTCATTGTTTCAAACCATAAAAATAATAATTGTATTCTCTTTACCTTTATACCCAAGGAAGTGACTAAATGAGTATGAATACAAGTAAAATGAGTGGATTAATTCTTATACTAGGAAAATTATCAATATAAGAGGAAAATTATGGTGGCTAAAGGCGGAAAAAAGGAGGCCCAATAGGTAGCCATAATGGAAGTCAAGTTTGGTAAAATATTGAGCCACACTGAGTTCATCCAGAAGGTCATCTATGATGAGAATGGTGAATTTTTCCTTGATGGTAATTTTTTAGAGGGCACGGAAGATCAGGACACATGTGCCAAGTTACTTCCTTCTTGAGGAGCATGACAATAGGAGAAGGATAGGGGTTGATACTAGGACAGATAACACCCACTTCTAACAATTCATGGACAATTTTCTCAATTTCACTGTTTTGAGAAGAGGGATGACGAGAAGGGTGAAAATTGGGAGGAATATTTCTCGGTATTAAAGGAATGGAATGGCCATGGTCGTCGCGGGAGGGGGGAAGGCCCTGGGGAGTTTGGAAAACAATGTGATGGTGGGAAAGGATAGCTTGAAGTTCATGGTGTACTGGGGGTGTCTTAACTGATTGAATGGAATGGAGTTGGGAAATCATGCCATAATAAACTTTTTTGAGTAACCTTCCCATGCATTGGGAATTGATGATCTTTGGAGAACCTGTTGTAATGCCTTGCAATTTATATTATCGGCCTTCATGTTGGAATTGCATGGTTAACTCCTTAAAATACATGAGTATGGGGACAAGGGTGAGTAACCATTAAACACCAAGAACAATGTCACAACCACCCATGTCAATAGAAAACATGTGAGATTTCAGGTTATACTTACTAATTTGTAGGAGAGAATTTTCACAATGCCCCCCACTTTTCATGGAACCACCATTGGTAATCATGATTTGAAAATTTTTCACAAATATAGCAATTTGTTTTTTGGGTAAGGAAGTGATGAATGAAATTATGAGTGTTGCGACTGTCAACTAGGATGATGAATTTCCCATGCTTAATGTAACCAATTAATTTTAGGGTTTCAGGAGAAAAAAAACTAGGGAGAGCATGCATTGAAATAAGTAGTTCAACTTCGGTAGGATCAAAGGGCGACGTATTATCATCATTTTGGGGTAGTTTTGCTTCAGGTGAAACCTAAACATCTTCATCAAAATCATCCTATGAAATGACCATAAAAAATTTATGTTCTTTACACTTTTGCTCTGGAAAGTATTTAACATCACAATTATAGAAAATACCCTTGAGTTGGCATTCATCCATTTCCACCCATGTTAATTTTTGGAACTTGAGAGGAGTAGCTTGAGGGGAAAGGATGGTGATTTTAGGGTAGGGAAAAAAAGTGGGTTTTCTTCTCTAGGCTAAGATGACCTGTTGTGCCTACTTAGCACACTTAGTTTCTTCCAACCAAGTATGGGGGTGAGCCATGAGGACCTGGGTGCAGATTTCATCCTTGATGCCACTTATAAATAATTTCTTGAAGAAATCATCTTTCATGCCCTCCGTTCGTAAATCCAAGTGCTCAAAGGAAATGATAAAATAGTCCATTGTTCCATAATATTTCAACTTGGTCAGATGACCTAAATGGTGGGTGTCCGTGTCAAAGCGTTCATACATCTATGCAACAAAGTGTGACCAAGAAACATACCATTGGAAATTATTTCAACAACATTTCCACCATTTCCATTGTTCCGGATCCAAATAGATAATTCCATAAGGAATCTTGGTTAACTCATCAGTGATTCCATGCAGGGAGAAATAATGATCCATCTAAGTGACCCAGGCGGTTGGATATGAGCCATCAAATTTGTTTACCTCAAATCAGCGAATATGGGGGTCAAGAGGTAGGGATTTGGATTGGAGAGGTTAATGGAGTCAACACCTTCAGTATAGAGAGGTGGTTCTGAGGAGGAAGGACCCTGGAATTTGTTCATGAATTGATTGGGAGTGGAAGTGACTTCATCAATTTGGCTGCTTAACTAGTCTTGCACGTAGTCCATTTCGGCATGGATGGAAGAAATGCCATTATTCACATTGTCTTAAAGGATAGTAAAGTCAATATGCATTTTTTAAGTGGTTTCTTCTTTGTGGGTGGGAGCCATGAGGGGATGAGGAGTGGGTCCATGAAAAAAAAAAATATAAGTGATATATACCAGTACTATAAATGAAACAAGAGGAATTCAATGGGATAGGTGGAAAATAATGGTGTCAAGAAGGGTATGGGTCCATGGGGTTAAAAAAAAAAAAAAATGATAGGTGTCACAACGATGAGGGAGAAAAGGGGAATCCAATGAGATATGTCTTAAATAAGGGTGCATGTGATCCAGATTATTTTTGGCACAAAATGAGAGCGGAGATATAAAACATAAATATACAAATATGTTGCAAGAGAGACAATAATATAATAGAGATATATCGGATATATAACAAGAGGAACGCATATACAGTAATACACAATTTATATTAATGAGCAAAATGTACAAAATTGTAGAAATACTCACTAGAATAGTGGAAGCTTATCTCTGAGAAGAGATGTGACGACTACTGACATTCACAAGAAGATGATTGTTACAATGAGGCTCCAAAGTCCTTTTCAAGATAAATAAAATCCAAAACCATAACCTCGGAAGATGAAAAGCCAACAATTTTGTGGACCCTGTTTTGGGTAGTTTGGTGTATCAACTTCCCGAGGGTGTAACTTCAGAATACAATCTCTGTTTGAGGTGCACGATAACTCGTTGGAAAGGTATTGATGAGGAGATTAATTTTTGGGGATAAATGAGAGCCTTTAGATATCATTTAGGTTCCCAATCGTGAAAACACATCGTTTAGGCATGTTATCCCCACTTTTAGGGATAACTAGGAGATCATGTCTCAAGGCCCATAGGTCCTAGACATGGAGTACCGAGAGCCAGATCGACTTGAGAATGGCCCTGGAGGGACCATATTTTCAACCTTTCAACGCCTCCACTTTTTTAGCAGTAGCAACATCCATCACCTTTGGCTTGGTCCTATATCAAAGATGGTTCTTGATCCATGAGGTAATGAGTCTGGGTATCATGGTATGTGTCACTCTGATCCTCAAAACATTTGAATATGTGAATTTAATTCCTTTTGTTTCTAACAAATGCTTGGATCTTATACTTTCCCACTTGAACATGTCTGGGGGGAATGACAGGATGCCCTAGGAATCCCATGTCTGTAGGTTTTGGTTTTCCACTGGGGGGATTTATGAAAATCCATCGTCCACTCCCATCATAACACCACTTTTCCATCTTGTTTCCTGATCATCTATCCCATTACACTTATCTGAGCATTGGGGTGACCTATCATTTGAGGATTTCACCTTACCTCATGGGAGGAAGGGGCTAAAGGTTAAGAAGGTAAAAGCAATCTAGAAAAAGATAAAATTTTAAAAATAAAACCTCGAGATGCTTCGCCCAGGGATCCCGGAGAAAGTAGTAAAAGGGTTCTCTGTAAGGAGCAAGAGGGACCCAAATAAAAATAATAAAACAATACCTAATCAGAGCATAAGAGGTCTCATCATGAGCCAACCTATTAGGTTCATGGGTATCTAGTAGTATGACATTACCACCAGCTGGTTACCATGCTAGGGTAGTGAATCTTGGTTGCATGGCCAAGAGAAAGGGGGTCTCATCACGAGACAACCTTCTCATTTCCGTGAAAGTACTTGTGGGTGATGCTGTCACCACTGGTCACCATGCCAGGGTAGTGTCCCCTGATTATCTTCTTAAAGAAAAAGAAATAAGAATAAAGAATAAAAGGCATGAATTGGGCTTGGAAAATTTTTCATCCAGGACAGATGCAACTCAACTTCTACAAAGGCACCCATAGGTAAAAATTTTCATTTCCTTTATCTCACTGCACCCATTTTCCTGGATATCCCTTATCCATGTCACCCACTTACATGGATCATATGAAGTCTCTTCCGAAAACTTTCCTCTTCCAGTGGACACTAGCCTAATAGGACGCCCTGTCGCTTTCCCCAAACTTGTATTACAAGCTTGTATAATGTATATGAGATTTTAAATGGGATAATAGGGGTTTTATGCATATGTTTAATAATATTGATGATGATATGTGATTGATATTTCTATGATCCCTATGACTTGTGAGCCCCTAGAGGGCGTAGCTGTTGATGTGCAGGATAATGCCCGATGGACAGGTACCATGTTTGATAGGTACACATGGGGAGATGATCACTTTGGACCTCCATGGGGCTGAAGATCCCACTAGATGGATGCGGAGACCCCAACAGGGGACAGAGGTGGGACAAAGGGGTTTGCAAAGGAGAGGAGGAGGGTGTCTTGCAGAGGCACCCAAACAGATCTTGAACTAAGGGGCTTGTGCCCTTTTCAGTGGAACGTTGGCCTTGGAAGGCCTAGGACATCACCCTTCATGACCATGATGTCACCTAGCAACATGAACATTTTGGGAGATAGCTGGGGTAGTTTTGGCACGTGTGGAAGTTTGGAAAATCCCAAGGGGGCTAACGTTTTGATCCAGGATGCTCCATTTTCCCTAAAGGGGCTAACATCACCCTAAAAGGGGCATGGAGTCTATCTATTGCTTGATTAGGTTTTAATTCTAAGAATTTAATGTAAAAACAATATGATTTTAGTATTTTGGCCTTGTTGGCCTTTTTATGACCTAAAAGTGAAATTAGGTCATGGTACTGTATAAATGGAGGGTTTTAACCTTCCTTTTTTCATCATCTCTCACTCACTCATTAGTGAGGTCTGAAATTTGCACTACACTTGGTGTTCTTGGCTGAAATTGTGAGGCACACTTGTTGAAGGAAGGCATTTTTGGAATTATATTGGCATTTTTGGCATTTCTCTTGATGGAAGGTGTTACAACTAGGGTTTTATATGTTATTTCTTGGTGAAATGTAAGTAAATTCTGCAAAACATATTAATTGAATGGTTGTATTGTTATTTCTTGCAAATATTGTTATGATTTGTTGAATAAACCCTAGGTGACAAGTGTTGGTCACTATAATTTCTTATTTAACTAAACAATCAAGTGCTACATAAATTGTCAACCCAGGGAATTCTGTTTATTTCAAAGGTAACCACGCACTATATATGCTCAATCTCAAAAGCAACCTAGAGTTGTAGTAAAAATATATTAATCACACTTTTCCTTGAACAAACTAAAGTTCTAACTTGAATTACAGGAAAGCAATCTACCTATTGTAGAGTTCAATGCTTAAAGAAATAAAGAATCCTAGATTACATTAAAGAAATAACAGACTGGAAAAGAAATCATTCAAGACACTGCAAAAGGAAAGACCACTATTCTATAACCAGAGAACAGGAACCTATTCCCAAAGCAGGAATCTTCAGCACCTGTTTCCGATCATCACACTCTCCTGAACTCATTACTGATTGAAATGATTAACACACACTAAAGTTTAACTAACTCTTAATAGAGAACATGACCCTATTTCCTAAGCAGGAAACTTCAGCACCTATTTCTGATTAGCACACTTTCATGAACTCATTAAAATAATTGACATGCACTGAAGGCTAACTATTTCTAATAGAGAACAGGACCCTATTCCTGAAGCAGGAACCTTCAACACCTGTCTCTGATTATCAAGATCTCATAAATTCACCAAGCAGGATTGCTAACTAGAATGATTAACATTCACCCAAGCATGAATCATATGAAAACAATGTAACAATCAGTAAAGAAGAGTTTCAACAAAACAGAGTTCAGTAAAGTAGTGTTTCATCAAAACATAGTTCAGTAAAGTAGTGTTTCAACAAAACAGAGTCTAGTAAAGTAGTGTTTCAACAAAATAGAATTTAATCAAGGCATAAACAGAAATAACACTAACACTCTACAAAGATAATGGGTGAATCTTTTGAAGAAGGTGGGCCCTCCCTTTTCACAAGATTCCCCTGAAACGAAAGGAACTAGAGAGAAATGCTCAGAACAATATTTTATTCATCTGTCAACTGTGTTACATTACAATCTGAAGTAAAACACGTCCCTCTTTGTAAATCCTTTCTTTGTAAAAATAGGAGATTAAGATCCTCTCTAATGATGATTTCCTCTTATTTAAAGAGGAGAATCCCTTCGATACAATTTGATCACGAATTACAGGTGTACATCTGAGTCCTATTCTTAGTCAGATCGACTGGAATAGGATATCCTAGTCTCCCGCAACAGAATGCTATTACAAGTGTTGAGTGAGGTGTTGTTGTTGCAACTAGAGTAACAACTTATTTATTTGTCTTATGTTGTATGTTGTTTCAGCATCGCAAATTGCGGGCTGTTTCAACCACGGGATTTGCGTTCTGACTATTTCAGTAACTTGGTCTCAGGCAACAACGATGGTTAGAGCTAGCTCAAGGTGCGGCTGTTGTGGTCAATGTATCATTGACCATGGACTGTGTAATAGCTTCTGTTAGTTGTTGTTTCAGCATCGTTGACCATGGAATGTGTAACAACTTCTGTGAGTTGTTGTTTCAACATCATAGACCACAGAGAGTGTAGAATCTTCTTCTGTGTGAGTTGATGTTTCAACATCGTTGACCACAGACTTTGTAACAACTTCTGTGAGTTTTTGTTTCAGCATCGTAGACCACGGACTGTTTCAGCCACAGGGGTTGCGTGCTTTAACTGTTTCAGCAACAGGACTTAATGTGAATCTGCAGTTCGAACTGTTTCAGCACTTATACATTTCTGATCAATGGTTAAGCACGAGAGTAATGTAAAATTATATGAAAAATAGATTAAACATATAGTAAAGAGAAGAGACATTGTATACCTTTGGAAAGATAGGGTAAGGTGATAATGTGAGTTTAAATGTGAGTGAAACAAGGTGTAAAGGTAGCAAAAAGTGTGAGAAAAAAGGTACATTGTATGGTCCTAACATTACCCCCCAACTTAAAATGTTGTATGTACTCAGGCAACTTCACTCTGAATCAGAATTTGAATACCGACTCTGAGCGTGCAAGTTACTCAAGTAGTAGCTGTGGAAGGTGATGTCTGTTGGAGCTCTGAACCCTTGAACGCATTGTAACCTTTGCCAAGATGTTGTTTCAGCCTTCTTGGGTAGCTTATAATGGACTTGATATTTCTCTACTGGCATCCAGAGGATAGAAAAATGAAACTGGTACCCTATCTAGCTCTCAGCACATTGCTGAACACACTTGATGTAGCTAGGTACCCTGGAGATTGCTATCTTAAGATTAGTGGGGCTAAAAGGATTGCGTTCCTGTCTTTTCTCAGTAGATTGTTTCCAAAACATGTTATTTTCCTGTAGGGAAGCAATCTCTATTGATTTAATGAAATGTTGACACTCCTACAACATTGATGTCTGTAATTGCTGAATAAGTTGAGTCATCCCTGGTTTCTTTAAAAACTTATAATACTCTGTAACAAAGGTGGCAGCATTTTGTGGTTTTGGCCTTATCCAGAGAAGGTGATTATCCTCATTGTGCTTGGCAGCTAGGAAGTAATCCTTCCATATAATCTAATTGTTAAGGAAGGATGTGAGTGCCCTAATCTGGATGTCACTGACAAGAGGGTTAAGGTTAAGCTGTCGGTTC
Source organism: Picea engelmannii (assembly GCA_009831015.1). Taxonomy (NCBI): domain Eukaryota; kingdom Viridiplantae; phylum Streptophyta; class Pinopsida; order Pinales; family Pinaceae; genus Picea; species Picea engelmannii. The sequence continues at coordinate 359,575 of ML793606.1, forward strand.
TCAGAGATGGCCTCATTATGAAAATATGCCTCACAGAGGAGGTGTTGATCCATAACAGAGGCTTCTGCAAAGGTTTTAATAAAATCTGTTGGATTTAATACTGCATGGGGTCTGCCTTCTTTGAAAGATTTGATCTGAAACCATGTAAGTCATTCCATGAGGAATAGAGAGTAATTGCAGGATGGTTTCCTTGCAGCCAATAGCTTTTGTGCCAAGTCGAATATCAGGAGCAATTTGCCTTTTAGCTCTTTATTCTGTTTCTTAAGGGCACAAGATTCCTGGCGTGTTTGATCCAAAGCTTCCCAATTTGAGTAGATATGATTTATCCAAATTTGTCTGTGTTCCTGTAGGCTTTTGTCCTGTATAACAACAAACTCTTTTTTCCATTTCTGTATTATTTCCTGCTCATCCCATGGTTGAGTTTGTGTTTCAGTGTTGCAAGTAGTAGGCTGAGGGAGGGTCTGAGTGGCTTGTTCCACAAAGGTGTGGGTATTGATCTGGCTAGGAGGGGCATATTCATCAATAGGAAATGTTTGTACAACTTTATTAACAAAAGAAGGGATTTCAGATTCGACATTTGTTGCAGGCCAAGGCTCAGTCTTAATTTTGGAAGGTCCTGTTGGTTCTTGTGTAACAGTAGGGTGTTCTTCTTTGATTGCAAAAGTTGAAGGTGCAGGGGAAGCTCCTGGCATTGGAATTTGAGTTACTTTGTAAGATGCTTGATAGTAGATGTCCCCACATTGACTGCACATATATTCTCTATACGGATTCTCTGTTGTAGTTTCCTCTGACATGGTCGCTATGTGAGCTAGGGTGTACAAATTAAGTTCCTTCTCATAGGCTTCCTTTTTTGCGGCTAGCTCTTGCTTGTAGGCTTCCAGTTCAGACTTTAGGAACTCATTTTCTTGTAAGATAGAGGCCATTGTTGGTTCTGGTTGAGGGGTGACTAGTTCTTGTGTAGCAGTCATAGTTGCACTAGCTGGTTCTTGTGGAGCAACTACAGGATCGACAACTGATTCTTGTGTTTCAGCTTCTTGATGTAAATAAAGTAATGTTGTAGCACCCTCGGCCTCTGATTCTTGTATCTCAGTATCAATATCAGTAGCTGGTTCTTGTGTTTCAGCTGTAGCTAGTTCTTGTGTGGCAGCTATGGCTGGTTCTTGTGTTTCAGCCACTAAATGAGTAGCTGGTTCTTGTGTTTCAGCTACTAAATGGGTAGCTGGTTCTTGTGTTTCAGCTACTGAGTGAGTAGCTGATTCTTGTGTTTTAGCTACTGAATGGGTAGTTGGTTCTTGTGTTTCAAATACAAATTGGGTAGCTGGTTCTTGTGTTTCAGCTACTTGATTTGAAACAGATGATGTCGCAACACCCTGGGCATCTGGTTCTTGTGTTTCAGTGCCCATGGGTGGAATAGGCAAAGATTCTGACATTTGGGAGGTTGGAGGTATACGGGGTATTATTCGGATGGGTTGAGGGTCTAGGGTAGTGGCAGTAGTGGCTGCCCTTGTTGAGGCCCTTGTTCATTTCCTTTGTAAAAAGGGTGGAAAGAAAGGAATTTTCTTTCGTTTTCGTGGGGGTTTTCCTCAATGATGGGACAGGGAGAATTGTCTGGCTCAGAATCATCGCTAAGAATATGAAGGGTAGGAGTGGATGATTCTGGTAAAGTGTGGGGCGGGCTTGGTATGGTAGAGGGGTTAATTGAACTGATTGGTTCTGTAGGTGGACTGTTAGGTATTTCTGGAGATTCTGGAGGGTTTTGTGGTTGTTGTTCCTGAAGATTTTCAGGAATTTCAACGGCTTCTTGGGGATCTATGGGTAGGTTTTTTAGTGGAGGGTTTTGTTGGACAAAACCCTTTTGGATAAGCAGTTGAACAAGACGGTGAAGGGTGAGTGAAAGGGCGGGATATTTAGCCTTTTTACAGTAGTGCGACATATTTATAAGACAACCGAGCAAATAATAAGGAATTTTCACCAATCTATTATGCCGTAAATGAGACAACAGGACAAAATTGTGCTGGTAGACTACCTGGTATCGACCTTCGTAGGTAAGGTAGTGTTTGACGAATTTTTCAACTTCTGGCCATGGAGGCGGCAACGAGCTGAGTCGGACACCTCGGCCTTTAGGTTCAATTTGTTCCCCTAGCAAGAAGAAATCCTGCTGGGCATTCAGGATGATATGTTTGCGGTTGAACAAGCGAAGGCCATTGGTAGGGAGACCTAAAACCTGTGCTATATCCTCTTCTGTAACTAAAATCCGAACCCCTTGAACAATGGAATGGTCTTCCTGGAGATTTTGAGAAAATTGGAGAACCTGTTGTTGATCATACCCCTGGAGTCTTTGAAAATAACTGAGCCATCCTGCCTACAAAATAATTTGATAGGCTTCTGGATATAGTTCTAATAGGGCTGTCATGGCGGGTTCATACCGTATAACAGAGCCTCCCATAGCTAACAGCTCAGTAAAATACATCGTCAAAGAGTCAAGTAACAGCTTATGTGCAGAGTAAGTTTTTCGAGTGAAGGTATGCAAATGGTGGTGAAACAAACGAAAGGATGGTAAATAGGAATGGTGGTGGTTAATTCATGTGCAATGATGGTATAAAAGTTTGATATTTCCTCCCCCCCTGTTCAAGTGTGGTTAATAATGATTTTACATGAGTGGTAATAATGATTTGGAATCTTCTCATTAACTATAGCTTAACTGTAATACATAGAATTTACATACCTCGTATTTACCTTTTGATTCGTACTTAAACAAAATATAATGTCTATCCGTAGTAGTTCTGTAGTGGCCGTGGTGGAGATTTTTGATTTGTTAGATGAATTGTATCAAGGATTTGTTGACTGAAAGGACAAGATGTAGTATGAGAGCGCAAAAGCTTATTGACAAAAAATGTCGAAAGGTTGGTGTTTCAGTCGTAGGAAGAACAGAGAAATGTTTGCTAAAGAGTGATATTGCAGAATAGTACTAAGGAAGTGGTGTTTCAACAATAGAAAGAAGGGAAAAACAATTGCTAGATGATGTTGTTTCGTCAATGGGTAAATGCGAAGAATTGTTGAACCGTGGCAATGGGAAAATGACGAAAGGTTGCTGACAGTGGTGTTTCAACAATGGGGAAATGGTGAAAAGTTGCTGACAATGGTGTTTCAGCAATGGGGAAAATGGTGAAAGGTTGTTGAACAATGATGGGGGAAAAATGGTGTGAGGTTGCTGACAGTGGTGTTTCAACAATGGGGAAAATGGTGAAAGGTTGTTGAACAGTGATGGGGGAAAATGGTGTGAGGTTGCTGACAGTGGTGTTTCAGTAATGGTGTTTAATAGTTTTGTACTGGTCGTGGCGGAGATTTTTGATTTGTTAGATGAATTGTATCAAGGATTTGTTGACTGGAAGGACAAGATGTAGTATGAGAGCGCAAAATCTTATTGACAGAAAATGCCGAAAAGTTGGTGTTTCAGCCGTAGGAAGAACAGAGAAATTTTTGTTGAAGAGTGATATTGCAGAATACTGCTAAGGAAGTGGTGTTTCAACAATAGAAAGAAGGGAAAAACAAGTGTTGGATGATGTTGTTTCGTCAATGGGGAAATGCGAAGAATTGTTGAACCGTGGCAATGGGAAAATGATGAAAGGTTGTTGACAGTGGTGTTTCAGCAATGGGGAAATGGTGAAAAGTTGTTGACAATGGTGTTTCAACAATGGGGAAAATGGTGAAAGGTTGTTGAACAATGATGGGGGAAAATGGTGTGAGGTTGCTGACAATGGTGTTTCAGCAACGGGAAAGCTTGCCTCTTCTTGAAGTAGGATCGTCCTTTCTTAATGGGCCTGTTCTTTGATCAGGAATTTGCAAAAATCAATTGTAACATGGCATTTCTTGACAGGGATTATTAGTAAATGAAATCTAATCTAATACTAAAGAAATTAACTTAAAAAGAATTAATTGCAATGAGGGGTAGGAGCCCCCTCTAAAAAGAGGTAATGAGAGTCTGCCATACATGTGGCCTTAAAATCTTCTTTGGAAATAGGGCGCTGGTATAGACGGAGTCGATGACCATTCAAAAGTAATGGTGTTTTAGAGTCATCGATTGTGAGGAGCCTTACTGTTCCATTGGGGAAAACAATGTCTACTTCGTAGGGTCCAAGCCATCTTGTACATAGTTTCCCTTGAAATTCTTTGAACCGAGAGTCATACAGTAGGGCCCAATTACCTTTTTGGAACTACTTATGCTTGATAGTTTTGTCATGCCATTTTGATCTTTGTTGTTGAATCATAGTTGTCTGATGAATGGCATCTAGTCCTTTTTCATCCAATTCATTAAGCTGCTGCAATCTGGCTGTCTATGCATCGTTCAAATCAAGGTTGACAGCTAAAGCAGTCCTTAAGGTTTTGATTTCAAATTCCACAGGAAAGACAACGCTCTTTCCATAGACTAATTGATAGGGAGAGAATCATGTAGTATTTCTCCAAGTAGTTCTGTAGGCCCATAATGCTTCAAGGAGCCTGTGAGATCAGTCCTTTCTATTTTCCTTCACTGTTTTTGTGAGAATGGCTTATATTACTTTATTTTTGCTTTCCACCGGTCCATTGCTTGGGGGTGGTATGCTGTAGTCATTCTATAATGAATATGATATTTTTTAAGGGTGGCTTTAAAACCATGAGAAGTGAAAGGAGGTCCTCCATCTGTAACTAATTCTCTTGGCACTCCAAATATGATGGAGATGTCTTCAAATAAGAAATCTATAACTGCTTCTTCGGTCTCTCTATGGAGTTCTTTAGCCTCCACCCATTTGGTCATATAGTCTGTGCAGACTACTATGTAAACTTTTTGATTGGATGGGGGATTAATGGTTCCTACAAAGTCTAAGGCCCATCTTTCAAATGGTTCAAGTACTATCTGGGGGTTTAATGGCATTTCATCTCTATGATTAGGTTGGCCCACTCTTTGGCAGCTATCACAGGCCCAGACATATTTCTTTGCATCTTTGAAAAGTGAGGGCCAATAGTACCCCATCCTG
>ML793606.1:365412-377503 GCA_009831015.1 Picea engelmannii
TGTAGATAACTGATGTTTAAGTGTATTAAATGCTTCCTGGCAAGAATTAGTCCATTTGAATTCAACATTTTTCATCAGTAACACAAACAAGGGAGAAGCTATTTTGGAATTTTTTTTGATAAATCTTCTGTAGTATCCAGCATATCCTAGAAAAATTCTTACCTCTGTTTGGGTTTTGGGAGTAGGAAGATCCTTAATGACTTGTATCTTGGATGGGTCTACCTGAATTAATTGAGATGAGATAAAATGTCCAAGCACTTATTCCTTCACTCATCATCATATGACATTTTTCTGTACTTAAGGAGAGTTGGGCTTGTATGCATCGTTTAAGCAATTTCTCAAGGTTTTGTAGTGCTTCCTGGAAAGAAACATGATAAGGGGTAAAGTCATCCATAAAAATTTCCATAGAGTCATTAAGCATATCAGAAAAGATTCATGTAACTGCTCTTTGGAAGGTTTCTGGTGCAGTACATAGTCCAAATGGGAGAACTCTATAAGCAAAGGTTCCCCAAGGGCTAGTAAAAGTGGTTTTATCTTGACCTTGGGGTGCAATTTTGATCTGGTTATACCCACTGAAACCATCTAAAAATGAGAAAAATTTCTTCCCTGACAAATTGTCTAACACCTGATCAATGAATGGTAATGGAAAGTGATCTTTTTGAGTAGCTTTATTTAAGGCTCAATAATCCACACATACTCTCCATTTCTCGTTTTTCTTAGGAACTATTACCAACGGGGAAACCCATTCACTGTCTAATATAGGATAGATAAACCCTGCATCAAGCAATTTTTGAAGTTCTTCTTTAAGGATTTCTCTCAAATTAGGGTTCATTCGTCGTTGAGATTGGCAGATTGGTCGACAATCTTCCTTAATATATATTCTATGAGTACATAATTCGAGAGAGATTCCTTTCATATCTGTATAGTCCCATGCGAATGCTTCTTTATTTTCCAGAAGTAACTTCATTAATTGTTGTGTTTCAACATCTGTCAGGTTAGGGTTTATGTTCAGTGTTTTTCTAGGTTCAATTTCTACTGGTATGCTTTTAGAGATGGTGGAAGATGTTTGAGGTGGGTTTTCAGAGTTAAGGTTTTCCTGATTTTCTGACTCCAACAGTGCAACTAGATGGTTGTGAGTTTCTGGAGTCACAGAGGAGGGTTCACAAATAAAATTATTAATTACTTCATCCTCGGTGTTGTCTTTAAGGCTTAGAGCTTGTCCGATAGTCAAGATGGGTTGAGTAAGTTGATCATCAAAGTCTACCCATACAGAATTATCATTATTAATTAGGGGTGTAGCGTGAGGGTAGAAGGTAAGCTATTTAGTTTTGTAACCATTGGAAATTGTCATTGATCCTGATCTACAGCTGATAAAAGCATATGTTGTGGCTAGCCAAGGCCTGCCCAAAATTAGAGGGTGGCCCCCAAACTTTGTTTTAGGTTGTAGTACCACAAAGTCAGCTGGATAATTCCAAGATTCCATTGAGATAATTAGGTATTCAATGACTCCCTCTGGTTTAATTGTGGATCGATCAGCTAATTCTAGGATAGTTGGGGTGTCTCTAACTTCATTTTGCAGTTGTAGAAGTTGTAAGGTTTCCAGAGTCATGATATTGATAGCAACACATAAGTCTACCAGAACTCAAGGGATTATCATTTTTCCAACTTGTACTGAGACAGTAGGGTGGCTGGGATCACCATATTTAATTGGGGGGACTTTACCTGACATTAGTGCAGAAATGTCACCCATAACATGGACTGTGAGGGGATCCTTAATTTTCCTACCAGGTTTCTTAACACAAATGTATCGCATAGTCCTGGCATAAATTGGTACATCTTGGAGTGCTTGTAGTAGAGGAATTTTGACATAAAGATTTTGTAATTCCCCTAGAAGATTGAAAGCAGGTGGCTCAGGTGTTTTATTCAAAGCTAAACGCTCAGGAAATGGTGGTTTTGTTGTTTCAGCAGCATTGTTAGAGGATGATTGTACCTCTTCAGGTATATCATTCCCTTTTGTTTCCTCTTTATCAGAAGACGTAACATCAGCTATGATAGGTTCTACTATTCTCCCAGATCGTAGATGAATATCGTTGCATTGCGTAGGGAGAAGAGAAAATGTAGGCTGGTTATGAATATCAATGCACTGCACAACTTTATTATTGGGGTTAGGGTTAGGTTGTACAGGTAGTTGGGGTCTCATCATTTGATTGTTTGGTGGAGTACCTGATGGTAAGGAGAGTGGTTGTAGAAATTGTGATTGAGGTAATTGATTTGGGAAGGGGAGTTTTTGTCCTCTCCAATTTGGATTCCATTGGTTCTGTTATGGTTGTTGTTGTTGTGGAGGCCAAGGAGTCCACATTGATGGATCAACAAAGGGTGGGTTAGTTTGTTTCATGGGTGGGTAATTCATTTGATTTGGATATTGCATTTGATTATAGGGAGGGTAACTCATTTGATTGAAAGAAGGATAGTCATTCCAACGATTAGAAGATGTAAATGGCATGTTAGGATTCATACCATGTCCCTGTGGTTTCCATTGCCTTATCTATGTCAACAGATAGACAGCTTCAACTTCTTCATCAGTTGGTTGTAATGTTGCCTTGATCCTGGTAAAGATGGACATTGTTGAGTTTCATGATCTTTATCACAGATGGTGCAGATTGGCTTTTTGTCCAATGGACATTCCCTTCACAGGTGCTTGTCTCTGCATTTAGAACAAAAGATGGACAAGGCTGATTCTTCTTCTGCTTGCTTCTTTTGGATCTGTAGGGTGTCAATTTGTGAGGAAAAAGAGATTAACATTTAATCTTTAAAACCTTCAAGTAAATTACCTATTTCGGCTCTTGTTGCTCCCCCACTGGCTGATTTTTGGACTCTTGAAAATGTGGTGTCCCTGCTATTTGATCTATTTCTTGAAGCTCCTCTTGAACATCTTTTACATAGGTTAACAATTTCATCGTATGATTCCTTAGATATGTCCCCTTTTCCAAGCATATTCAACATATCTATACAGTCATCCCTTACTCCTTTTAATAATATGGTTTTAAGAATATCTTTACTTATAATGGGGTGACTGGATCTTTGTAGATTATACTGTAGACTTTCTACAAAGTCCTCCTGATTTTCATCCTCTTTCTGCATCATCTTAAATAGTTCCTCCCTTTTTTCTCTTGTTCAAAAATAGTCCTGGTACTTATTCAGGAATTTCTGTTTCATTTGGTCCCATGTTGTGATTACATGGCCTCCAAGACTCATGAACCATCTTAGTGCATTTCCTTTCAATGTTGCTGGAAATAGTTTTAATTTTTTAGCATTGGAAATGTAATCATAACTTCTACATAATATATCAAACTCAAAAAGGAATTCATCAGTATCCTCTGAAGACAAACCATGAAAGTTAGGTAGTGCTGAGAGTGGAATGTTCTTCATGGGGGCTACCCCTCTAGCAAGATCACCAATAGGGAATCCTAATGTGGAGAAAGAGTTTTCGTCATTTACCTCTCCTTCGGGACCTACCTGTTCTTCATGATGCAATTATGCCTGTTCTTCATGATGCAATTATGCCTGTTCTTCATGTTTTCTTATGTATGCTCCCCTACTGCACTTACTCTGTCCTCAATGTTTCCTGCTGGTTTCTAGACTATCTCAAGACTCCAAACTTCTTTCCCTGTCTCAATTTTTTCTTGAAATGAAGGTTGGGATTTTGGTTTCCAAGAATTTGGTCGTTGAGCAGCAAATTCAGACTTTGATATAATCTCGTTAATATAATTCTTTCTTCCTCCTCTTCCTCTACCCCTGCCACCTATAGGGTCAGTGTCTTTGGGGTCTCTGCGTCCTCTCATGCAATATTTGTATCTAAAAAATCATAAGTGCTTTTGAAATCTATAATTACCTTCCCTGACAATGGCGCCAAAATGTTGGTCACTATAATTTCTTATTTAACTAAACAATCAAGTGCTACATAAATTGTCAACCCAGGGAAGTCTGTTTATTTCAAAGGTAACCACGCACTATATATGTTCAATCTCAAAAGCAACCTAGAGTTGTAGTAAAAATATATTAATTACACTTTGCCTTGAACAAACTGAAGTTCTAACTTGAATTACAAGAAAACAATCTACCTATTGTAGAGTTCAATGTTTAAAGAAATAAAGAATCCTGGATTACATTAAAGAAATAACAGACTGGAAAAGAAATCCTTCAAGACACTGCAAAAGGAAAGACCACTATTCTATAACCAAAGAACAGGACCCTATCCCCAAAGAAGGAATCTTCAACACCTGTTTCCGATCATCACACTCTCATGAACTCATTACTGATTGAAATGATTGACACACATTGAAGGTTAACAAACTCTTAACAGAGAACATGACCTTATTTCCTAAGCAAGAAACTTCAGTACCTGTTTCTGATTAGTACACTTTCATGAACTCATTAAAATAATTGACATGCACTGAAGGCTAACTATTTCTAACAGAGAACAGGGCCCTATTCCCGAAGCAGGAACCTTCAACACCTGTCTCTGATTATCAAGCTCTCATAAATTCACCAAGCAGGATTGCTAACTAGAATGATTAACAGTCACCCAAGCATGAATCATATGAAAACAATGTAACAATCGGTAAAGCAGAGTTTCAGCAAGACAGAGTTCAGTAAAATAGTGTTTCAGCAAAACAAAGTTCAATAAAGTAGTGTTTCAGCAAAACAGAGTTTAGTAAAGTAGTGTTTCAGTAAAACAGAATTTAATCAAGGCATAAACAGAAATAAAACTAACACTCTACAAAGCTAATGGGTGAATCTTGTGAAGAAGGTGGGCCCTCCCTTCTCACAAGATTCCCCTGAAACGAAAGGAACTAGAGAGAAATGCTCAGAACAATCTTTTATTCATCTGTCAATTGTGTTACATTACAATCTGAAGTAAAACACGTCCCTCTCTGTAAATCCTTTATTTGTAAAAACAGGATATTAAGATCCTCTCTAATGATGATTTCCTCTTATTTAAAGAGGAGAATCCCTTCGATACAATTTGATCACGAATTATAGGTGTACATCTGAGTCCTATTCTTAGTCAGATCGACTAGAATAGGATATCCTAGTCTCCCGTAACATAATGCTATTACAAGTGCTGAGTGAGGTGTTGTTGTTGCAGCTGGAGTAACAACTTCTTTATTTGTCTTTTGTTGTATGTTGTTTTGGCATCGCAAATCGCGGGTTGTTTCAGCCATAGGATTTGGGTTCTGACTATTTCAGCAACTTGGTCTCAGGAAGCAGCGATGGTTAGTGCTAGCTCAAGGTGCAGCTGTTGTGGTCAATGTATCATTGACCATGGACTGTGTAACAGCTTCTATGAGTTGTTGTTTCATAATCGTTGACCACGGACTGTGTAACAACTTTTGTGAGTTGTTGTTTCAGCATCATAGACCACGGAGAGTGTAGCAGCTTCTTCTGTGTGAGTTGTTGTTTCAGCATCGTTGACCACAGACTGTTTAACAGCTTCTGTGAGTTGTTGTTTCAGCATCGTAGACCACTGACTGTTTCAACCACAGGGGTTGTGTGCTTTAACTATTTCAGGAACAGGCCTTAATGCAAATTTGCAGTTCGAACTGTTTCAACACTTATACATTTATGATCAATGGTTAAGTACGAGAGTAATGTAAAATTATATGCAAAACAGATTAAACATATAGTAAAAAGAAGAGACGTTGTATACCTTTGGAAAGATAGGGTAAGGTGATAATGTGAGTTTAAATGTGAGTGAAACATGGTGTAAAGGTAGCAAAAAGTGTGAGCAAAAAGGTACATTGTATGGTCCTAACAACAAGCACACATTGTAGGTCCTTGTCTCATGTCCCTGTCAAGATTTTGAGCCATTTATTGAAGAGAGATAGATCCTTGCCTTAGCAACACTCTTTTCTTCCTCTTCCATTCTATTCATTTTTTTCTTATTGAGCTAAGAAGGAGAAAACACATCAAGGCCTAGTTCCCATACACCTTGTTGAGCCGATTTTCCCCAGGGTTTTATTGGTAAAGCCTTGCTATAAAAACACGTTACTTGCAAAACCTCTTGTCTTAGTCTTATGCAATCGTTTGAGCTAGCATATTTTCCATTTAAGCTAAGGAAGGAGGAGAGAGCACTGAGGCCTAGTTCCCCTACACCAAAGTGAGCCTCTCTCCCCTAGGGTTTCATTCTTGAGGCCTTGCCTTAGAAACACCTCAAGGTCTAACCCTATTTTCCTTAGTCTTATTACCTTCACTTGATCCTTAAACTTTTGTGTCCTCTACTTTTCACTCCATTAACCCTAAAGGCACTGATCTAAAGACCTCCTTTGTCTTGAGTAACTTGATCACAACTTCAATCAAACACTTTGAACAAACCCTAACTATTCTAATCGTAGCCTAAGACTAACCCTACTAACTAATTGTTGCCATCATCTTTTGTTATTAACATCATTGTGTAGCTTATGTTTTACCTTTTAAGCAATTGGATGGTTGTTTAAGGAATTACCTAATGAAGTGTTGATTTTTTATATTGAATGTCAAGTTTCTTTAAAGAATTTATTGAAGAGGTGATATTGTAAATTGTTGCTATTATAGAAACATTGACTTCATCAATATTTATTTCTCAAATTGTTTATATATGAGATAGTCATTGATTATATGAAGTACTAACCAAGTGAGTAAGCTTGCATATATATATATATATATATATATATATATATATATATATATATATATATATATATTTCTTGTTGCTTTGTCTCAGGCAGGTACATCTCTTTTTGGTTATACTTCTCTTTATTGGCTGGTTAGCTGGACTATCTTCTCGGTGGTGACTTGTGAGGGGGGAATTTATCTCTTAGCCTTCAATCCTTTGCCTTCTCAAAACCCCAGGTCACCGGGGATGTCTCCCCTGGGCTTTACCTTCCTAAATAGAAAGAACCTTCCCATTGAGGTGACATTGGGTGGGATTGGTTCATTTACGCCAGTTTGTCTCTTTACATCTATCTTCTTTCCTAACTACAAACTGCACGATAACATTTTGGCGTCCTTGTCGGGGAACACTGAGTCAATTCTCCTCAAAGATGACATTTTTCGGTAAGCCTTGCCTCAGAAGCCTTATCTTACAAGCTTACCTGACGACTCCACTTAGGGTGTTTTCCCTTATCCTTTGATATTTTCAGGCAAATTATCTGGCGAATCCACTGACCTTTTCTAGGGTGCCACCTTACTCTCAATTCTATGATATTTCCAAATTATGGGATCATGGCACACTGAGAACAAATGTATCTGACTATTGATTTCAAAAGTTTTCAAGAATACCCAAATTACTTTGATACAAAATGGCTAAACAACTCTCCAAGATTTTGGGGCCTACCAACTCCTGACATCGTAAATGTTTTGGACTATATGAGTGAGATAGAATTGGGAGGAGAGGATGCTCTTATAAAATCATTCATACTCACTCTGCCATCCTTCTTGCAAGATTGGTTTAAGGTTTGTTGCAAATACAAGGGTATATCATCTTTCATACACCTCATCAGTAGGTTTATTGACTTCACCAAGCCACATTTCCAAACCTCACGATAGCCTTGGAAGATGAAGGATTCACCACTGATATTGTAGGAGATCTCAGGAATGCGTATCATGTTCAATACCAAGAATAGATTTGTGAGGGAAATTATCAACCCCTTGAAGAGGAGCAAGATTTCTCCCATGATTCGATAGAATATAGTGAAATAAAAGAAGTAAATTATGAGGATGAAACACTGGTAAATGTTCCTCCATCCGACAAATCTCTCCAAGATCCCATTCCTCCTGCGCAAAATGAAGAGAATGAGGTAAGTTGTTTTCCTTTCCAAATTTTTGATGATACCTTATTCTATGATTCAAAGAGCAAAGGAGAAATGGAGCCTCTGGACAAACTAGAATATGTAGAGGTGAGTATTCTATTTGATGAAGATATCCGAGTACTTGAATCTCCTGCACAGGAAGAAGTGAGCAAGGTGAGTTACTTCCCTTTCCAAGTTTTTAAATATTCTTTGTCTTATGATATATAAAGTGAAGAAGTGTTGGATTTTCTAAACCCTTCATGTTACGATGAAAATAATGACTTTGTTGATAATATTAATGAGTTCATATGTGTCGAGAAGCGCAAATGGGATGTTATTGGATATGATGGGGATCCCATTTATGACATTGAGAGTCATTTCCAAAAGTTGCCTTTACCTTTATCACATGAAGTTACTAATAATTCTCACATTTTGCAACAAGAAATGATTACCAATTTTGTTCAGATGCCCAAGGATGACTTGATACTATTCTCTCCTACTATCTTTTGGTCATACCTTGAGGACTTTGACAATTGTTTCTCTGAGCACTTGGATTTGTTCTGTGAAGAAAGTTATCAACCAGTGTTGTGCTCAGATCTTGATAAAAGTGAGGAAGTTACTTCCTTGAAATAGGATACTTGTGATAAGACTTTCCACCTCCCTTTGATCACTTTAACTCACTATGTCACTAAAGGTGTGGTTCAAAAACATGTCGATTATCCCAAGTCTCCTGTAAGACAAAACCTTGCTCTAGATTTTAGGGGAAAGTTGAGTGCCTCAAGAAAAGGCTTATTACCTTAGTTTTCCATCTTCCCCTTCAAAAAATGTCAACTATCCTTTCAATTCTTGCTAATCCCATCTCAAGCTTCAATTTGTGAGAACATTAAAGGTAGCTAGCATCCAGATTCCTTGAGTTGGTCTTCTGAGTCTTTGAATTTTCATGATCCTTTCCTGAGATGTATTGAGCACTCTCCTGAGAGTATGTCTTGGCATCACCTTTTCCCTCCCACCCGCCTCCATGAGATAGGCCTTACAACTTCCATAGATATAATGCATTTTCTAATTCATGGTATTGTTGTTCTTAACTTATCACTATTTGGGCTTATGCTGAAGCACAAAGGTAGGTATTGTGGGACATTGTTGGATTGGTTACACTGGTCGTTTGACTACATCCAACATCCAGCCAACAGGTTAGATGCTAGAGTAGATTGTTTTCACATTCACACTTAATATATATAGGCATTACCACCCCAATTGGTTACTTATAGTTTCTATTGAGATTAAGAAGGTTATAGGTTATGGTAGAGATGTCAAAGTTCTCATGCGCTCTACGGTGAGAACATGTCCCTGAGTTGGAGCCAGATGTTATCCCCACTTTTAGGGATAACTAGGAGATCATGTCTTGAGGCCCACAGGTCCATGACATGGAGTACCGAGAGCCATATCGAATTAAGCATGGCCCTGGAGGGCCCATATTTTCCTCCTTTCAATGCCTCCACTTTGTCAACAACAACAACATCCATCACCTTTACCTTGGTCCTGTATCAGATATAGTTCTTGCTCCATGAGGTAATGAGTCTAGGTATCATGGTATGTGTCACTCTGATCCTCAAAACCTTTGAATATGTGAAATTAATTCCTTTTGTTTCTAACAAATGCTTGGATCTTATACTTTCCCACATAAAAATGTATTTGGGGAATGATAGGATGCCCTAGTAAGCCTGTGTCCGTAGGTTTTGGTTTTCCACTGGGGGGATTTCTGAAAATCCATCATCCACTCCCATCATAACACCACTTTTTCATCTTCCTTCCCACTCATCTATCCCATTACACTTATCCGGGCATTGGGGTGACCTATCATTTGAGGATTGCACCTTACCTCATGGGAAGAAGGGGCTAAAGGCCCAGAAGGTAAAAGAATGATGGAAAAAGATACAATCCTAAAAGTAAAACCTCGAGATGCTTCACCCAGGGATCCTGTAGAAAGCAGTAAAAGGATTCTCATCAAGAAACAAGAGGGACCCAACCAAAAATAATAAAACAAGACCTAATCAGAGGATAGGGGCTCTCATCATGATCCAACCTATTAGGTCCATGGGTATCTAGCAGTATGACATTACCACCAGCTGGTTACCATGCCAGGGAAGTGGCTCTTGGTTGCATGGCCAAGAGAAAGGGGGTCTCATCATGAGCCAACCTTCTCATTTATGTGAAAGTACTTGTGGGTAAAGTTGCCACCACTGGTCACGATGCCAGGGTAGTGTGCCCTGATTAGATTCTTGAAGAAAAAGAAATAAGAATAAATAATAAAAGGCATGAATTGGGCTTGGAAAAAATTGTATCTAGGACAGGTGCAACTATGCAAGGAAGGATAAATTCTTTTGATGGTGCTTTCTAAGGTATGTTAATTTCAGGTCATCTCACCATTTTCACTATAACCTTTTTTATATAATGCTTCAGATCCTGAAATTGCTATGAAAGTGAGAAAACATATCCAAGTATATGTGGTTAAAAATTCAGCTTGTGGGTCGTTGTATTTTGGGAGTTACACTCTGTGGAAAATAGGATTTGTGGCCAGTCCTGAAACTAGTCAAAATCAGGTGTTTCGGGTAAAAACGTCATAAATTCTTCCTAACAGATCCAAATTTCGTGAGAACAATTTTTTTGGTTAGGGTACAGTATTTATTATTCTTTGTAACATTTTCATATCATTTCATTAAATATTTTGTGTGGGGCACGCTCTACAAGGTTGCTCTCTTGAATAAGCCAGAATTCAGCAAGGTATGTCATTTTTGCTATAACTCCTTTTATGAGAGGTTCCAAGTAGTGACACTTGGAGGAATTGCATAAAACACACTGAAGAACATTTTGTATCATTTTTAGATCTTTATACATTAAAGGTTCAAAGTTATGATTACTTCAAGTTAGGGTTGTTGACTAGTCCAAAACTAGGCATGTGAGACTAAAGAAAAGTTTGATGAAAATGCTAGTCTCTTGTTTTTAAAGTTAAGGAAGGTTTGTAGGAATGTGATTATATACACCAGGTCTATTACAGAGCTAAAAATCAGATTTGTATGATGAAATTGATGAGGGATTTTGGTTGAGGTACATGTTGAGTACATGGTTGAGACAAGTAGTTGATGAGTTGGCGCACATACATGAGGTGTATAGTTGATGATGTTAGTACATATTGATGAGTCATAGTTGATGAATAGTTGACACATGATTGGAACATACTTGGTACATGGTTGGATGCACTTTTTTATGGTACAGGTTGATTACAGGTTGGTGCATAGTTGACACACTTGTTTATGGTACAGGTTGGTGCGTGGTTGATGCACTTGTTTATAGTAAAAGTTGATTACAGGTTGGTGCATGGTTGATGCACTTGTTTATGGTACAGGTTGATTACAGGTTGATGCATGGTTCAGATTTATTGGTACAGGTTTACAGCAGTATATCTCACAGTGATAGTGTGACAGTGGTTCAATCATTCTACTTCTACTTCAGGGTGGCAGGACGAGGCAAGGACAAGTGGTTGTAGCCACCTTCTGGTTGTAGCCAGAGAACATTAGGGGTTGTAGCCTCCTTCTGGTTGTAGCCAGAGATTTGGGGAGTTGGAGATTCCCTCAGGTTGTAGCCTAAGAAACTAGGGGGTTGGAGCCTCCTTCCAGTTGCAGCTGGAAAACAAAGGAAGTTGGTGCTTCCAATGAATGTAATTTTTCAAGACATATAAGAAAAAGCGTTCTGTGGTTTTCTCTCGATTTGGGTTTCCACGTAAAACATTGGTGTAGTTTGTATGTGTGTGATTGTTTATTTATTATTGCACATTATTGGATAATAATTATACATTGATATAACATTTGAAGAAAAAGGATTATAATTACGTTATTTCTGATTCACCCCCCTCTCAGTAATCCAACAATTGGTATCAAAGCAGGTTCCTTCATAAATCAGTTTAACCATTGAAAGGTAGATCATGGAGAGTACCAACTCGTATAAATATGGAATACCACAGTTTGATGGACAAAAGTATGCTTTTTGGAGCATAAGTATGAAGTCATATATACAAGCACAGGGATTTCAAGTTTGGCAATCAATTGTGGATGGATACACAAAACCAGCAGTTCCACCAACAAGTGACAAAGCAGTGAAACTCAGTGAGAATAATTCCAAATCCATAAATGCACTTTTGAATGGTCTCAGTGATACGGTATTCACCAAAGTTGCACATTGTAAATCTGCTAAAGAGATTTGGGACA
>ML793606.1:377553-391422 GCA_009831015.1 Picea engelmannii
AAAACAACAAAGCTTCAAACTTACAGAGGTCAGTTCAAACAACTAAAAATGAAGGAAGATGAAGATATCGCAGCCTACTTCTTACAAGTCGATGAAACAGTGAATGCAATCATAGGATTGGGAGAAGAAATCAAAGAATCTGTAATTGTTCAAAAGGTATGATGCAGGAGCATCTCAAGCGAGCCAGTGCGGAGATAAAAGACAGTTGAAAAAGCACTCAGCGCAAATTTTGAAAATGTCTTGAAACATTAATGAAGTCATCAAGTGGAGGCACACTTGTAAAATGTAAACGGACCTTGAGCGATCCGCTCTCGTCCTTAGTAGGTAGAAGGAATTTATAATAGTTAATTTAAGTAGACAGAATCTAATGCGTAGATTAGACAGTTTAGAATGAAAGAGGGAAATGGGATATAGACACCCTCATTGTGTATTGTAACATAGATAGAGATTATGCCAATTGAGAGCATAGGGCATAGAAGAGAAGAAGCAGAGAGTTGTGTAGCCAAATTCCATGTACAGAAGTTCTGGATTAATACAAAAAGGCTTTGATTCAAACTCATGGTGTTCAAAAACTCTCTATGTATGCATTTTTCAATGTTATGCTCATGAATTTTTTACTCTTTCTGTCATGCAATTACTTTTATGCTATGTATGAATGATTTCTTGTTGAATGTTTGAAATCTGAGAGGAAAGGGTAAAGGAATGAGTTTCAATTGTTTCTCTATTTGAGCAAGAGTTACTGCAAGGAGTGCAGTTGAATTGTCCACAAGGAGTGCATTGAAAAAGGGTTCAGAGGTTTGTCCTTGGAAGCTTAGATAGGTAGATTTTGTTCTCATTCACAAAGAAGTGTAAGTTAAGCACAGGAGCCGTGCAAGGTGTGCGCAGGCTGAGTAGAGTTTTAGGTTTTGTAACCTGAACGACTTGTTGAGAGACTATTGTTGTAGGTGGGTGCAGATTTCCTGAAAGGAAAATAGAAGAGCCAATTTTTGAGAGCTCTACGGGCTAGTGGAAGAGGAAAGATCCTGTGTGCATGGACTTCTGACCTGTGAGTTGGGAGGGCTATGTCAACTTGTTATCAGAGCGCAGAAAGGTTTCTTTGCTTTCTATAGCAGGGAAAAGGAGAATTCACCATGTCGCCGAGAAGAAGGGATAGAAAAACACCCGATCCACTAGAGGATAGGGAAATGTTGAGAAGAAGGGGTAGGCAGATGCCTGATCTAGCCATAGAAAGAGAAATGTGTGATCTACGCGCCAGAATTGAAGACATGGAGACAACACAGAGGGGCACAGTCGGTGCTGGGGATCTTAGTGATTCTGAAAGTGACAATGAAGTTGAACATGAAGGGGAGGAAGTTGCAGCCGAAGATGCAGCAAACGAACGTCTGATTAGGGCTATTGCAAGAATGGGTGCAAGAGAGAAAATGGACATTCCAGTTTATGAGGGAAATCTGGATGCAAAGAAGCTTCTAGACTGGATTAGAGCTCTAGACACATATTTTGACTATGAAGATGTCGAGGAAGACAAGAAGCTCAAACATGTTGTCACGAGATTAATGGGACATGCAACATTGTGGTGGGATGAGCTACAAGCTGACAAACACTGCCAAGGCAAGCAAAAGATCAAGAGTCAGGACAGGATGATCGTAAATATGAAGGAAAAATTCATCCCTAGAGATTATCAAATTACTCTATTTCAAAGGATGCAGAACTTGAGACAGAAGCTGATGACAGTGAAAGAATATACTGAAGAATTCTACAGACTGAACATCAGGGCAAGTCATCGAGAAAGCAATGATGAAAAAGTTGTCAGGTACATGAATGGCCTGAGATATGAAATTCAAGATGAGATGAGCATGATGACCATCTGAATGGTGGAAGATGCTTATCAAATGGCTCTAAAGGAGAAAGAGAAGCTAAGCCAAAAGCAGGGTCAAAGAGGTCGAGGCAGAAGTCATCCAAAAGGCAAATCAGTTGCCCAGGATAAAAATCAGAAACCCAAGGAGGACTGGAAGAAACCTCAGACTCGAACTGAGAGAGGTGGAAGCTCACAGCGAGGGCAATATGCTGAACAGAGAGGGTAGCATACTGATCAAAGAGGAGATTATGCTGATAATAATATTTTTCCTTGTACCAGATGTAGAGGGAGAGGAAGAGGTGGAGTAATAACATGCTTCACATGTGGAAAGAATGGGCACAAGTCTTATGAGTGTCTAGACAAAAAGAAAGAAAGTGGAGAGACTCACATCATCAAAGCACAAAGGAAAAATATTGAGGCAGAAGATGCTGAAGGCGGAAGATCATTGATGATGCGAAAATCTCTTTTGACACCAGAGAAGGAGGTGGAGAGTTCAGTCCAAAGAAACAGACTTTTCCAAACTACTTGCAAAACCAAGGACAGGGTATGCAAGGTCATTTTGGACAGTGGTAGCACAAATAATCTCGTTTCTACAGAGATGGTAGAAAAGATGGAGCTGGAGACAATTGATCATCCAAGTCCATATAGAGTTTCATGGCTACAAAAAGGACATCAGCTAAATGTCCCTAAACAATGTTTAGTTGAATTTAAGATAGGAGGATATAATTATACAATACTTTGTGATGTTATTCCCATGGATGTTTGTCATCTATTGTTGGGTAAACCGTGGCAATATGACAGGAATGTGATTCATGACAAGAGAATGAACACATACACCCTAGAGAAGAATGGGAGGACTCACATGTTGCTTCCAATCAAGGATAAGGAGGTGAAACCTGAAGTAAGCAACACTGTACTTCTCATGAGTGGGAAGTAAATTCTTACAGAGGTCAAGAAGAAGGAGGATTCACAATTCATTGTGGTCAGGAAGCCTAGAATTGTTTTAACCAGCACAAGAGTGGATGATTTACCAGAAGAAATCTACAAGCTACTGGAAGAGTTCGCTGACATAGTAGTGGAGAAACTACCTCGTTCATTACCACCGATCAAAAGTTTGAGTCATCATATTGATCTCATACCAGGAGCTAGTTTTCCAAACAAAGCCGCGTATAGATTGACGCCGCAGGAAAATGAAGAGGTCAAAAGACAAGTCTAGGATTTGTTGGAAAAAGGTTTAGTTAGGGAAAGCTTGAGTCCGTGTGTTTTTCCAACAGTACTCACTCCGAAGAAAGATGGAGGCTGGAGGATGTGTACTAACTTGAGGGCCATTAACAAGATAACCATCAGGTACATATTTCCATTGCCAAGGATGGATGATCTGATGGATTGCTTGAGTGGAGCAAATTTTTTTTCAAAGATTGATTTGAAGAGTGGTTATCATCAGATTCATATGAGAGAAGGTGATGAATGGAAGACTGCATTCAAAACAAACGAAGGGTTATACGAATGGCTTGTCATGCCATTTGGTTTAACAAACGTGCTGAGTACCTTCATGAGGTTGATGAACGAAGTCCTGAAGTCGTTCATCGGAATTTTTTTTATCGTATATCTTGATGACATATTGATTTTCAGTAAAATAGAGGCAGAGCATCTGAAACATTTGGCTACAGTGATGAAAAGGTTACAGCAGGAGAAGTTGTTGATAAACATGAAGAAGTACCCATTCATGAAGATAGAGCTCATTTATTTGGGTTTTGTTATTTCTGCAGATAAGTTGAGGATGGATCCAGATAAAGTGGAGGTGATCAAGAATTGGCCATCACCAAAGAGTATATTTGACGTCAGAAGTTTTCATGGATTGGCTAGTTTCTACCGGAAGTTCATTAGGAATTTCAGTGGAATTAGTGCATCAATGATGGATACAGTGAAGAAGAGAAATAAGTATTTTCACTGGACAGAAGAGGCTGAGAAAAGCTTCAATTTGTTGAAGAAGAAGATCACGGAACAACCAATTCTAGTGTTGCATGATTTCCAAAAGACATTTCAAGTGAAATGCAATGCAAGTGGATTTGCAATAGGGATAGTCTTGAGTCAAGAAGACAAGCCGATAGCATATTTCAGCGAGAAGCTGAATGAAGCGAAAGTGAAAAACTCCACTTATGATAAGGAGTTATATGCTATTATATAGGAATTGAAGAAATGGAGACATTATTTGATTCCTAAGGAGTTTGTCTTATACAGTGACAATCATGCACTGCAATTTGTGACTCAACAGGAAAAGTTGAATCAAAGACATGTAAAATGGGTTGAATATATGCAAAATTTCACTTTTGTGATTAAACATATTTCTGGTATTGCTAACAAAGTTGTTGATGCTTTGAGCAGGAAGTGTTTTCTATTGCAGGAGTTCAAAGTCAAAACATTGGGTTTTGATGATCTCAAGGAAATGTATCAAGTTGATCCAGATTTTAAAGAGGCATACGAAGCAGCTGAGAATCCAATTCTCAGGGATAGAAGCCAGTGGGTATATTACATGATCCAGGAAGGATTACTATTTAAAGGTAATCATCTTTGTATTCCAAAATGCTCCATGAGGGAGAATTTGTTGAAGGAGAAACACAGTGGAGGATTGGACGGGCACTTTGGTCATGACAAGATGTTCGCAAAGTTGAATGAGTCATATTTTTGGCTGGGAATGTGAGAAGAAGTTAAAAGATTCATGGACAGATGCAGAATTTGTCAGCATTCGAAGGGGAAGAGACAGAATGCAGGGTTTTATCAACCATTACCCATACCTAAGAAGCCATGGGATGCAGTCAGCATGGAATTCATATTGGGGTTGCCAAGAACAAAAAGAGGGTTTGACTCAATATTTGTGGTGGTGGATAGATTTTCCAAGACGACACACTTCATTCCATGTCAGAAAACCAATGATGCAACTCACATTGCGAATCTATTTTTCAAAGAAGTCATTTGACTTCACAGCTTACCAAGGAGCATAGTTTCGGATCAAGACACTAAGTTCATAGGACACTTTTGGAGGACCTTATGGAAGAAGATGGGAACTAACTTATCATTTATTTCAGCTTATCACCCTCAGACGGATGGATAGACAGAAGTGGTGAACAGAAGTCTAGGAGACTTGTTGAGGAGCTTGGTGATAGAAAACCATAGCCAGTGGGACAACATATTACCACAGGTGGAGTTTTCTTATAACGACTTAGTTAATAGAAGCACAGGGAAGAGTCCATTTCAGACTATCTATGGGATGTAGCCAAGAGGAGTTTCAGAATTGAGACATTCAGAACAGAATGCAACTAGAAGTGCTAGTGCAGAGGATTTCGCAGAAGCGATGAAGGAACTTCACAGCCAGGTGAAGGAGCATTTAAAGAACTCGAGCCAGGAATATAAGCGCAGAGCATATCAACACAGGAGACAACTTCAATTTGAGGTTGGTGACTTGATTCTGGCACATTTGAGAAAGGAAAGGTTCCCGAGAGGAACATATAATAAACTAAAAATGAAGAAAATTGGACCATGTAAGGTCTTGAAGAGATTTGGGGCGAATTCTTATGAGATTGAATTACCCGATGGGATCGGAATTTCTCTGATATTCAATATCTCAGATTTGTACCCATATAAAGCTGAGGAAGCAGGGACAAGAAATGAACAGCCAGAGGTTCACTGGCAAAAACAGATGCCAGTTACAGAGAATCCACAGATGGAGCACATACTGGAAAAAAGGGTCAGCAAGAAGACATGGCGAAAGCAATACTTTGAATATTTGGTCAAGTGGAAGGGCCATCCAGTTGAAGATGCCAGCTAGGAGAATGAAGCAGAGATCTAGAGGCATGGACAGACTGTTCACGTGCTCATGGATAGGATCCCATGAAAATTTTCAAGCAAGGGAGTATGATGTAGGAGCATCTCAAGCCAGCCAGTGCGGAGATAAAATACAGTTGGAAAAGCGCTCAGCGCAAATTTTAAAAATGTCTTGAAACATTAATGAATTCATCAAGTGGTAGAAGGCATTTATAATAGTTAATGCAAGTAGATAGAATTTAATGCGTAGATTATATAGTTTAGAATGAAAGAGGGAAACGAGATATAGACACCCTCATTGTGTATTGTAACATAGATAGAGATTATGCCAATTGAGAGCATAGAGCATAGAAGAGAAGAAGCAGAGAGATGTGTAGCCGAATTCCATGTACAGAAGTTCTGGATTAATACAAAAAGGCTTTGATTCAGACTCATGGTGTTCAAATACTCTCTGTGTATGCATTTTTTAATGTTATGCTCATGAATGTTTTACTCTTTCTGTCATGCAATTGATTTTATGCTATGTATGAATGATTTCTTGTTGAATGTTTGAAATATGAGAGGAAAGGGTAAAGGAATGAGTTTCAATTGTTTCTCTATCTGAGCAAGAGTTCCTTCAAGGAGTGCAGTTGAATTGTCCGCAAGGAGTGCGTTGACAAAGGGTTCAGAGGTTTGTCTCTGGAAGCTCAGATAGGGTATCTTTTGTTCTCATTCACATAGAAGTGTAAGTTAAGCATAGGAGTCGTACAAGGTGTGTGTAGGCTGAGTAGAGTTTCAGGTTTTGTAACCTGAATGACTTCTTGAGAGACTGTTGTTGTAGGTCTGCACAGAGTCAAAGGGAGTTCAACACTTGAAAGTGTTTGAAGGTTTTCCACAAGGAGTGTGAGCAGGGGTTTTCTAAAAGACTCGAAGTCATGGAAAATTTCAGAAGGATTTGAACCTTTGAAGGGGTTGAAGGGAGGCAAGAGGCCAAGTACCTTGAAAAATTGAAGGAATGTGTAGCGACATCATGCTGGAGTAGGACAAGTTCCACGGAGAGAGATACTTTTTTTAGTTTGTGCCAAAGTTCTCAAGGGAAGAGACGGATGGTTGAATTCTCTGTGGAGAATTCGTGAAGTCCCATGAGTCGTCAGATCTCATGAAGAAGCAGGGGAGTTACGGTGAGTGTTTTCGAGGGGTTCAAGCTCAGGAGAAGTAGAACCGTAGATTTCAAGTCAACAGGAGCCGTTGGATTTACCCATGGATTTCTATTTTGAGGTTTCGTGAGTTGGAGTCCTGAAATCTTTGCATCACGACTCACGAAATCATGAAGTGCGAAGTCTCGAAGGGCCGAAAGGAGCGTTCGGGGCCATAGGAATCCGCAGGGCGGACAGGTGGCGCACTATCGACACGAAAGTCAATTTCGTTGACTATTTCAGGTTTTCATGGGGTGAAGTCCCAAAATATTTGCATCAAGATTCGTGAAGTCTGAAATCCTGATGGAATGAAGAGCTATTGAAAATTCAAGCTTGCGAGCGCATCAGAGTTTCGGTAATTCGGGTTTCGGGAGTTGAGGGGACGAGTTTCTTGACATCGCAACTCCTGAAATTGCAATAAGGAGAAATCTGAAATTGGCAAGGGAAAGGTCAAGTGTTGACTGTTTTTGGGTTTTGGAGATTGAGAGACAAGGCGCTTGACCACCGGATTCGTGAAATCATGAAGTCCGATCTCCCGAAGTATAAAGGGGGAAATTTCTCAAAGTTATTTGTGGGTGCATATTTCCCTAAAGGGAAATAGAAGAGCCAATTTTTGAGAGCTCTTCGGGCCAGTGGAAGAGGAAAGATCCTGTGTGCATGGACTTCTAACCTGCGGGTTGGGAGGGATGCGTCAACTTGGTATCAGAACGCAGAAAGGTTTCTTTGCTTTCTATAGAAGGGAAAAGGAGAATTTACCATGCCGTCGAGAAGAAGGGACAGGAAAACACCTGATCCACCATAGGATAGGGAAATGCCGAGAAGAAGGGGTAGGTAGATGCCTGATCCAGCCATAGAAAGAGAAATGCATGATCTACATGCCAGACTTGAAGACATGGAGACAACACAGAGGCGCACAATCGGTGCTGGGGATCTTAGTGATTCTGAAAGTGACAATGAAGATGAACATGAAGGGGAGGAATTTGCAGCCGAAGATGCAGCAAACGAACGTCTGATTAGGGATATTGCAAGAATGGGTGCAAGAGCGAAAATGGACATTCCAGTTTATGAGGGAAATCTGGATGCAGAGGAGATTCTAGACTGGATTAGAGCTATGGACACATATTTTGACTATGAATATGTCGAGGAAGATAAGAAGGTCAAACATGTTGTCACGAGATTAAAGGGACATGTAGCATTGTGGTGGGATGAGCTACAAGATGACAGACGCTGCCAAGGCAAGCAGAAGATCAAGAGTTGGGAGAGGATGATCGCAAAGATGAAGGCGAAATTCATCCCCAGAGATTATCAAATTACTCTGTTTTGAAGGATGTAGAACTTGAGACAGAAGCTGATGACAATGAAAGAATATACTGAAGAATTATACAGACTAAACATCAGGGCAGGTCATCGAGAAAGCGATGATGAAAAATTTGCCAGGTACATGAGTGGCCTGAGATACAAAATTCAAGATGAGATGTGCATGATGACCATCCAAATGGTGGAATATGCTTATCAAATGGCTCTAAAGGTGGAAGAGAAGCTGAGCCAAAAGCAGGGTCAAAGAGGCTGAGGCAGAAGTCAGCCAAAAGGCAAATCAGTTGCCCGGGACAAAAATCAGAAACCCAAGGAGGACTGGAAGAAACCTCAGACTCGAACTGAGAGAGGTGGAAGCTCACAGCGAGGGAAATATGCTGAACATAGAGGGAAGCATACTAATCATAGAGGAGATTATGCTGATAATAATACTTTTCCTTGTACCAGAGGTAGAGGAAGAGGAAGAGGTGGAGTAATAACATGCTTAACATGTGGAAAGAATGGGCACAAGTCTTATGAGTGTCCAGACAAAAAGAAAGAAAGTGGAGAGGCTCACATCGCCGAAGCACAGAGGCAAAATATTGAGGCAGAAGATGTTGAAAGTGGAAGATCATTGATGATGCGAAAAGGTCTTTTGACACCAGAGAAGGAGGTGGAGAGTTCAGTCCAAAGAAACAGACTTTTCCAAACTGCTTGCAAAACCAAGGACAAGGTATGCAAGGTCATTGTGGATAGTGGTAGCACAAATAATCTCGTTTCTATAGAGATGGTAGAAAAGATGGAGCTGGAAACAATTGATCATCCAAGTCCATATAGAGTTTCATGGCTACAAAAAGGACATCAGGTAAATGTCACTAAACATTGTTTAGTTGAATTTAAGATAGGAGGATATAATGATAAAATACTCTATGATGTTATTCCCATGGATGTCTGTCATCTATTGTTGGGTAGACCGTGGTAATATGACAGGAATGTGATTCATGATGGGAGAATGAACACATACACCCTAGAGAAGAATGGGAGGACTCACATGTTTCTTCCAATCAAGGATAAGGAGGTGAAACCTGAAGTAAGCAACACTGTACTTCTCATGAGTGGGAAGGAACTTCTTACAGAGGTCAAGAAGAAGGAGGATCCACAATTCATTATGTTCAGGAAGCCTAGAATTGTTTTGACCAGCACAAGAGTAGATGATTTACCAGAAGAAATCGAGAAGCTATTGGAAGAGTTCACTAACATAGTAGTGGATGAACTACCTCATTTGTTGCCACCGATCAGAAGTGTGAGTCATCATATTGATCCCATGCCAGGATCTAGTTTGCCAAACAAATCCGCATACAGATTGATGCCGCAAGAGAATGAAGAGGTCAAAAGACAAGTCCAGGATTTGTTGGACAAAGGTTTGGTCAGGGAAATCTTGACTCTGTGTTTTGTTCCAATAGTACTCAATCTGAAGAAAGACGAAGGCTGGAGGATGTGTACTGACTCGAGGGCAATTAACAAGATAACCATCAGGTACATATTTCCATTGCCAAGGATGGATGATCTGATGGATTGCTTGAGTGGAGCAAATTGTTTTTCAAAGATTGATTTGAAGAGTGGTTATCATCAGATTCGTATGAGAGAAGGTGATGAATGGAAGACAACATTCAAAACAAATGAAGGGTTATACAAATGGCTTGTCATGTCGTTTGGTTTAACAAATGCGTCGAGTACCTTCATGATGTTGATGAACGAAGTCCTAAAGCCGTTCATCAGAAAATTTGTTATCGTATATCTTGATGGCATATTGATTTTCAATAAAATAGAGCCAGAGCATCTAAAACATTTGGCTATAGTGATGAAAAGGTTACAACAGGAGAAGCTGTTGATAAACATGAAGAATTCCTCATTCATAAAGTGGAGGTGATCAAGAATTGGCCATCACCGAAGAGTATATTTGAGGTGAGAAGTTTTCACGGATTGGCTAGTTTCTACTGGAAGTTCATCAGGAATTTCAGTGGAATTAGTGCATCAATGATGGATACAGTGAAGAATAGACATAAGTCTTTTCACTGGATAGAAGAGGCTGAGAAAAGATTCAATTTGTTGAAGAAGAAGATCACGGAACAACCAATTCTGGTGTTTCCTGATTTCCAAAAGACATTTCAAGTGAAATGCGATGCAAGTGGATTTGCAATAGGGGCAGTCTTGATTCAAGAAGATAGGCCGATAGCATATTTCAGCAAGAAGCTGAATGAAGTGAAAGTGAAATACTCCACTTATGATAAGGATTTCTATGCTATTATACAGGCATTGAAGAAATGGAGACATTATTTGATTCCTAAGGAGTTTGTCTTATACAGTGACAATCATGCACTGCAATTTGTGACTCAACATGAAAAGTTGAATCAAAGACATGTAAAATGGGTTGAATGTATGCAAAATTCCACTTTTTTTATTAAACATATTTCTGGTACTGCTAACAAAGTTGTTGATGCTTTGAGCAGGAAGTGTTTTCTATTGCAGAAGTTCAAAGTCAAAACATTGGGTTTTGATGATCTCAAGGACATGTATCAAGCTAATCCAGATTTTAAAGAGGTGTACAAAGCAGCTGAGAATCCAATTCTTAGGGATAGAAGCCAGTGGGTAGAGTACATGATCTAGGAAGGATTACTGTTTAAAGGTAATCAGCTTTGTATTCCAAAATTATCCATGAGGGAGAATTTGCTGAAGGAGAAACAGAGTGGAGGATTGGCCAGGCAATTTGGTCACGAAAAGATGTTCGCAAAGTTGAAATTGTCATATTTTTGGTCAGGAATGCGAGCAGAAGTTAAAAGATTCATGGACAGATGCAGAATTTGCCATCATTCGAAGGGGAAGAGACAGAATGCAAGGTTTTATCAACCATTACCCATACCTAAGAAGCCGTGGGATGTAGTCAACATGGACTTCATATTGGGGTTACCAAGAACCCAAAGAGGGTTTGACTCAATCTTTGTGGTGAAAGATAGATTTTCCAAGATGGCACACTTCATTCCATGTCAGAAAACCAGTGACGCAACTCACATTGCGAATCTGTTTTTCAAAGAAGTCATTCGACTTCACAGCTTACCAAGGAGCATAGTTTCGGATCGAGACACTAAGTTCGTAGGACACTTCTGGAGGAACTTACGGAAGAAGCTGGGAACTAACTTATCATTTAGTTCGGCTTATCACCCTCAGACAGATGGACAGACAAAAGTGGTGAACAGAAGTCTGGGAGACTTGCTGAGGAGCTTGGTGACAGAACACCACAGCCAGTGGGACAACATATTACCACAGGCAAAGTTTTCTTATAATGACTCAGTTAACAGAAGCACAGGGCAGAGTCCATTTCATATTGTCTATGGGATGCAGCCAAGAGGATTTTCGGAATTCAGACATTCAGAACAAAATGCAACTAGAAGTGCTAGTGCAGAGGATTTTGCAGAAGCGATGAAGGAACTTCACAGCCAGGTGAAGGAGCGTTTACAGAACTCAAGCTAGGAATATAAGCACAGAGTAGATCAACACAGGAGACAACTTCAATTTGAGGTTGGTGACTTGATTCTGGCACATTTGAGAAAGGAAAGGTTCCCGAGAGGAACATATAATAAACTAAAAATGAAGAAAATTGGACCATGTAAGGTCTTGAAGAGATTTGGGGCGAATGCTTATGAGATTGAATTACCCGATGGGATCAGAATTTCTTCGATATTCAATATCTCATATTTGTACCCATATAAAGTTGAGGAAGCAGGGACAGGAAATGAACAACCAGAGGTTCACTGGAAAAAATAGATGCCATTTACAGAGAAGCCACAGATGGAGCGCATACTGGAAAAAAGGGTCAGTAGGAAGATCAAGCAAAAGAAATATTTTGAATATTTGGTCAAGTGGAAGAGCCATCCAGTTGAAGATGCCAGCTGGGAGAACGAAGCAGAGATACAGAGGCATGGATAGACCGTGCGCGAGATCATGGATAGGAGCCCATGAAAATTTTCAAGCAAGGGAGTATGATGTAGGAGCATCTCAAGCGAGCCAACGCGGAGATAAAAGACAGATGGAAAAGCGCTCAGCGCAAATTTTGAAAATGTCTTGAAACATTAATGAAGTCATCAAGTGGAGGCACACTTGTAAAATGTAAAAGGACCTTGAGCGATCTGCTCTCGTCCTTAGTAGGTAGAAGGAATTTATAATAGTTAATGCAAGTAGATAGAATTTAATGCGTCGATTAGACAGTGTAGAATGAAAGAGGGAAATGGGATATAGACACCCTCATTGTGTATTGTAACATAGATAGAGATTATGCCAATTGAGAGAATAGAGCATAGAAGAGAAGAAGCAGAGAGTTGTGTAGCCGAATTCCATGTACAAAAGTTCTAGATTAATACAAAAAGGCTTTGATTCAGACTCATGGTGTTCAAATACTCTCTGCGTATGCATTTTTTAATGTTATGCTCATGAATTTTTTACTCTTTCTGTCATGCAATTGCTTGTATGCTATGTATGAATGATTTCTTGTTGAATGTTTGAAATCTGAGAGGAAAGGGTAAAGGAATTAGTTTCAATTCTTTCTCTATCTGAGCAAGATTTCCTGCAAGGAGTGCAGTTGAATTGTCCGCAAGGAGTGCATTGACAAAGGGTTCAGAGGTTTGTCTCTGGAAGCTTAGATGGGTTAGCTTTTGTTCTCATTCACACATAAGTGTAATTTAAGCACAGGAGCCATGCGAGGTGTGCGCGAGCTGAGTAGAGTTTCAAGTTTTTTAACCTGAATGACTTGTTGAGAGACTATTGTTGTAGGTGTTCGCAGAGTCGAAGAGATTTCAACACTTGAAAGTGTTTGAAGTTTTTCCATAAAAAGTGCGAGCAGGGGTTTTCTAAAAGACTCGAAGTCGTGGAAAAATTCAGAAGGATTTGAACCTTCGAAGGGGTCGAAGGGAGGCAAGAGGCCAAGTACCTTGAAAAATTGAAGGAAGGCGTAGCGATGTCATGCCGCAGTAGGACAAGTTCCACGGAGAGAGATACTTTGTTTAGTTTGTGTCGAAGTTCTTAAGGGAAGAGACGAACGATTGGAATTCTCTGTGGAGAATTCGCGAAGTCCCATGAGCCGTCAGATCTCATGAAGAAGCAGGGGAGTTACTGTAACACCCTATTTCCCCTAGCTTGTAAATATAACTGGACTGGCCAAGAACTATGGAAAACTCATAAATGTGAATATGTGATGAAAATGGACCTTGAGGAAAAAGGTCAATGAATCTGAATAACATTTTGAATTTATTCTTGGACTGCTGAGAGGGGATGTGCAGAAAACAGACCACGATGGTGGTGGAAGGCACCTGAAAAGGTGGCATTAACTTTCACTGAGAATTAATATCATATTTGGACTCCACTGGCCCGGAGAACCAAAAGCGGCTCACTGGCCCCGAATTAAATGCCTCGCAGATTGGTAGGTAGATGGATCCTAAGGAATTAATGAGGGATGGGGAGGTGAACTGCCCATCCGTAGAGCCATCATGACTGGCCAATGCAAGGTAATTGCACCACATGCAACCTCGCAAGAGGATAAGGTGTATGGTAGAAGTGATTGGGGGGAAGACGCGAGGGGAACTCTAGCATTACATAGAGTGAGTGATAGCAGAGAGGAAGGATTGCAACCTTCACTCCTGGTCACTAGCAGACAGAGAGACGCAGTCTCACAGC
>ML793607.1:0-23361 GCA_009831015.1 Picea engelmannii
TATATACATTATAATTTATTTAAATATAAGTGTCCCAACTCTTCCAAACTCTCCCCATAAAAAACACAATAAATCCTATGTGTACCCAAAAGAGAAGGTAGTGCTTACCCATATAGGCATCCCCTCCAATTGGATGGATAAGCCATGACAATATGGATCATAAACATGTTGGAAATGATGGAGAGAAAGATTGTAACAAAGAGACCAGCCACGTTTGCCTTTAATGGAAAGCTTTTCAACTTTGTAACGTGGTCCCACCAAATTTGATCTCTTGAAGAATCTTTTGGGCACTCCTTGAGGTGATTTGTCGGTGTATTGCGAGACTATCTTATGTCTAAATCATAGATTCCTAGTATTTATTTATAATCTTATCTTATTTAGGTTTTAATGAGGTGGGTTATGCAATATATTAAAATTTTTATTTTCATAATAAATATAGTTTAGAGGATTAGTTTAATTGATAATTAGTTTCAAAAAAATATAAGCAAATTTATAATAAATATGTAAATATAGTTTAGAAGGTTAGTTTAATTGATAATTAGTTTTAACAATATATAAATAAATTTATAATAAATATGATTTAAAGGATTAGTTTAATTTATTATTGTTAATGTTATTGGGTATTTTATTAAATTATTGTTAATATTATTGGGTATTTTGTTAAGTCATATATGTTTGAGTGCAAGGTTCATGCACCCCTGGTGACATTCTATAACATTATATATTTAAGGATTGAATAATAGCTTAATGATACAGAGACCTCATATTGGTGAATAAGTCAGTTCATAGGCATAATGTTTTAAGCAAAGATTTCCAATAGTCAGACCCTTTGTCATTTGGCCATAATTTTGTGGGTTATCGTAGGAGCTAAGGTTTATCACATTCATTGCAATACAAGTGAGCTAGTTCAACATCACTAGAAAACACAAAAACCCTAGGTCTTTAGAAGCAATAGATGTAGAATGGGCTTACACTTGCACCCAAATTACAGGACCATCATTAATGACTTATGGGACTTCTTATATTACAAGCAATACTAGGGATGGCCCCAAAGTACAGGACCATCATTAATGACTTACGGGACTTCTTATATTACAAGCAATACTAGGGATGGCCCCAAAGTACAGGACCATCATTAATGACTTATGGGACTTCTTATATTACAAGCAATACTAGGGATGGCCACTTAGAGTTTATAAACTCAAAGCATGAGTACAAGAGCAGTGGAGGTCATGCTCCCCTTAGTGATTGTCAAAGCCATGGGGATTTGGCTACTAAATGTCCAATTTGAATCTCTATGGGTGAGATGCAGTAATGTATGTCAACAATTTTACTAGAGATGCCATTTATGAATGTGTGAAGCAACCCTTAGATTTTCTTTGAAAAATTTTCATTCAGATTTTTTTTTATCATAAATATAATTTTTTAAAATTATTTTTTTGGATGCCCCGGGAGTGTAGAACAGTTGATGATGGAGTGTACCATTAAGACACTATGTTATATGAAGTCATCGGTTCGAAACACTCGACTTGCCTTGTGTGTTGCATGAGGGGTTGCATTGGCATGCCTGGAGGTTATAGTGGTAGCAATTGGATAACACGACCTCGTGTCACGTGAGGACATACCCAACTAGTTGTTGATTTTTCCAGTAAAAAAAATAGATAAATTAGTTGATAATTATTAATCAATAAACACTAAGTTTATGTTGAATGTTAAAATATTCAAATTTATGCACAAAATATGGTTGTAGAGATTTAAAGTTATATGGAAACGTTTTACACTAAAGTCTAAAAATGTTGACTATGTTGTTCTTGACAAATGTTGTAATAATTGGAAATCCGGCTGAATTGTACTCAATCTAAAAAGAAATAAATTTTCAATTACTTGTTCTAGTATTGCAACTTTGTCAAAACAACTTGGGACTAGGTATACAACTTTTATAGATGATTTCTTCTCTCCATAACATTTGTTGTGTTAAGTAACATATTTCTTTAGGCCATTAAGTTCAACATGACATTGCAAATTATTATAATTGAAATTATGTATCATATAAAACAAAAGGAATGTATATTTAAAATTGTTTAGGATAATGAATATTTTATTTGGTATGATGAGGACTTAATCTATGAAACCCTTAATTGTGGAGTCTAATACAAATGAAAAAGGTGGAAATGGAAGTGACATACTTATGTCAAGAAATATAA
The DNA here is from genome assembly GCA_009831015.1 of Picea engelmannii. Taxonomy (NCBI): domain Eukaryota; kingdom Viridiplantae; phylum Streptophyta; class Pinopsida; order Pinales; family Pinaceae; genus Picea; species Picea engelmannii. The sequence continues at coordinate 2,205 of ML793607.1, forward strand.
TTTTGAAAGTGATGGGCCTCGTGAATAAGAAATGTGTCATAAGTAAGAAGCCCTTATGACAATTCCTTAACTCATTCTACCTAATTTCAAACATTTTAATGGTATCATACGCATTAGCATTCTCTAAATTTTTGCCCCTTTTATTAGCAATGCAATCTCTAAATGTCATTAGCAATGCAATCTCTAAAATAGAAAAACCTCTTAAATCTAAATCTATGTAATGGAATAACAATTAATCACAATTTTTGAATTAATGGTTAAAAGTTAGGAAAACACCCATAAACATAGATAACCCCGCACCCAATACAACCTTGTTTCCTATTACAATTTAATGCATTGGACACCATGCAATAATTTTTGCTATAGCAAATGCTCATTTTATGGCTTACATAACTTTTTTATTTCTCTATTCCTTTTGAATGAATAATGTAAGTACTTGTTTTCAAAAAAAAAAAACTAATTTTCTTTTTAATGTAAGTATTTTTTTTTTCATATTTTATAAAAGAAAAAAAAAAAATTCTTTTTGTTTTGAATAATATATGTGTTTTTTTATTTGTTAGAAATGTTTGTCATTTACGAGGTTGGTATGGGGATCACATTTGGTTTGGGTCACATCAACTTTTAATATGGATAGATTTTTAGGTGTTTCCTTCCAACTAAACACATCTTAAGTGAATTGAACTCAAGTCACCTTAACCGATTAAACTAGAAAGTATTGACAATAATACGAATATTTTTTTCATATATAATATTTTTGTTTTTCTCTCTATGTTTTAAATAATACAAATACCTTTCTTTCATATAAAATATTTAATTTTTTAATAGAATGTTTCATTTTTTTTCATATAAAATACTTAATTTTTTAATGGAATGCTTCTTATTTTTATTAATATATAAATGATATCTTAATTTTAAATTTTAAAGATGTATTATATATTAATTTTTTAAGGTTTAGTTTGTTAAATATAAAATTTATTTTTTAATGAAATGTTTTATAATAATAATATAATCTAATTTTAAGAAAGTTTATTAAGTTTTACATAATTTATATTTCTATTAATTTGAATTATACTTCTATGAATTTGAATTTATGATTAAAAGAAAACACATATTCTTAACTATTAAGTCTATTCAAACTATAAAATTCTATATATAAATTATGAAACACTCATTATATATTATAATCAAAAGTTAAAAACATTTAACTAATTAAAATCGATTATACAAAATCATCAAAATTAAAATACCATAAAATAAGATAGAAAATAATAAATACATAATCAATAATTCATAATTCATTAAAGTCAAAATGAAGAAATAAATGTAGAAATCAAACCCACAAAAACATAAAGTTGTTTGTTTTTAAAGAAACACCTCATCTTTCTACGAAAAGCTTAACATTGAAAACTTTCCTCCATTGTTGACTTTCCTCCATTGTTACCGTGCTTAAATTTTTAAATAAACAAACAATAAACATTTGTCAAACCAAAAAACTTCCAAAATTTTCACTAAAAACTAACAACTTCATCTCTCGCCACTCTCCAAAAGTTGAGTTGTTTCCATACATATCTATTGTATTAATAATGAAACAACAAATTATAATTATAATTATAATTTTATATATATATATATATATATATATATATATAACTCCGATTTGTATGACTTCTCATCTCATGCTATAATATTATTATCTTTTGATAATGATGACTAGATTTATATGTTTTTGTATGACTTCTCATCTCATGCTATAATATTATTATCTTTTGATAATGATGACTAGATTTATATGTTTTTTTATGACTTCTCATACAACTCATGTTATAATATTATTATCTTTTGATAATTTTGATAACGATGGTTAGATTTATATGTTTATTGATATGGTATTTTATTTTAATATATATATATATATATAGATAGATAGATAGATAGATAGGGTTAGTTTAATTGATTGTCATTAATGTTATTAGGTGTTTTGTTAATTCTTATTAATATTATTGTGTAGTTTGGTGTTATCGTATAGGTTTGAATGCAAGGTTCACACACTTGTGGTGGTATGCTAGGAAATTTATATATTTAAGGATCACATAATGACTAAGTGATAAGGAGATCATGTCTTGGTGAATGATGTAGGGATTTCTCGCGAGTCATAACTTTTGACTCGGTTATTTGTTCGGGCTGAAATTTTACAGGGAGTTGCATCTCAAAGAGTTCACTGTCGTGTTGATCTAATCCTTTAGATTGGACATAATTTCGATATTTTTTGGGGTCAAAATTCCTTCATATAAGGCCTCAAACTGGGGTTTTAGTGTTTTTATGGGAATTTTTGAATTTTTAATTATCAGTTATCTCTTAGTTTATGAACTTAATCAGAAAAGTGAGTTGGCAAACAGTGTCACTCTAGTTAGCAGTTATTGGTCAATTTTAGAGTCATGTGAGAATTTCCTAAAATTAGTTGTTTTCGAAAATCTTAGATAGTACTTATAAGGGGTTGAACTTCCATTGTAATAGTTGGGATGGAGAAGGAATAAAAGAGAGTTATTTTTCATTCTCGTGTGTTTGCATGGTTTTTAGATCTTGTGAATGAATCCAAGTTTATTGGTTACATCATCTAGTATCAAAGCAAGAAGATGGTTGGGAGAGGAAGAGGAAAAGAAGAGTATCTTGCTAAGATGTGCGAAGATATGCAAAACCTCCAAAGGAAAGTAAAAGATATTACAAACGTGTTGGCTAGTCAGAGAATACTACAAAGAGAAGTGTATGATGAGGGGACAATCCAAGGAGATGTAGATCAACATACAGAACATGAAGAAGAACAATTAGAGCGCATGACTTTTGAAGAAAGGATGCTCGAGGTTCTAGAAGGGAGAAATGATAAGATCAAGATGGAAGTTTCAGAATATGCAAGGAATCTTAAATCAGAAGAGTTAATAGATTGGTTGAATGCCATGGATTTTTTTTTTTAATGACAACCTATGCCAGAGGAAAGAAGGTGAAAATTGCATGCACCAAGTTGAAGGGTCACGCCATGATCTGGTGGGATAATGTGCAAAAAGACAGAGCAAAAAAATGAAAAGAAAAAATTAGGACTTGGAGCAAGATGGAAAAAAATTTGCAAGATTTTTTTTGCCTCTGGACTATGCCCAAACCCTTTTTCGTAGATTTCATAACTTGAAGCAAAACATGTTCACTGTGGAGGAACTCACAAACGAGTTTTATCAGTTGTCCATTCACGTGGATCACCAGGAAACTGATGAGCAACTGGCTACAAGGTATGTGAATTGTTTAAAATTTTATATTCAAGATGAACTGAGCATGCATAGGGTTCGCAGTGTGGAAGAGGCATACCAATTAGCCTTAAAAGTCGAGGAAAAACAAAACTGACAATTTTCTCAAAGTAATAAAGGAGTAAGGAGGGGCACATGGTGGTTTTAATTATGGTAGAGGCGAATAAGCCCAAGGAGATGAGAAAGTATAAGATACTCGACAAGGTAATATGAATTAGCCACAAGGAAGAGGATTTTAGAGGGGCAGAGGTTATGATGGTGGTAGAGGAGGACCTTATGTGTGTTAAGGTGTGGTGTAGAGGGTCAACGAGCATTTGAATGCCCAAATTATAACATGCAAGAGATGAAGCAAGGACAACAACCTAGTTTGAACTTGGTCCAAGCTGAGAATGAAGAAGAAGGAGTTGAATATGAATTCCCTCCTGATATGGGGGAGATGATCATGATAAAGAGGTCAATGGTGATTCCGAGAAAGAGCAAAGTCAGAGTAGTGGCAATGAAGATTCTTGGCTTCAGACAAATATTTTTCGAACTAGATGCACTTCCGGGGAAAGGTATGTCAAGTTATTGTTGATAGTGGTAGTTGTGAGAGTATGGTTTCCAAAGAGATGGTAGATAAGTTGAAAATATGTTGTGAAAAACATCCCCATCCTTTGAACCAGATTTATGAGCAGAAAGAAATGAAACAACATATTTATAATGTTAACACAGAGAAACAATGAACAATAACAAAGATATAGTAAAACTTGACTTCTATTAAATAAGAAATATGTTGAAAACTGTATAATGTTGACTGAAAACATGCTTGCTAGAATGGTGGCAGCTTATCTCTAAGAAGAGATGTGACGACTACGCTCATTCGCCAGAAGATGAGTACAATGAGGCTCTGAAGGCATTTTTACAATAAACATGAATGGAAAAACCCTAGACATCCAAAAACCTAACCCTAGGAGATGAAACATCAAAAGTCATGTGGGCCCCATTGGGATAAGTTAGTACATCAACTTCCTGGGGTCATAACTTTTGCATACGATCTCTGTTTAGGGCGCACGATAGCGCATTGGAAAGGAATTGACGAGGAGATTCATTTAGGGGGCTCAATCAGAGCCTATGTCTATAATTGAGGTGCATGATTGTGAAAAAGCATCGTTTAGACCCTCAAAATGGCCCCAAAAATCCAGGAACCAAAAAATTGCTAAACATAGTAAGTTGCCAAAAATTTGTTTTGAGCCAGTTGGACAAGGTGGGTGGCCACAAAGATCCTCCTGGATCAATCCTCCCTCCTTAGGAAGCAATGGTCTCCATTGCATTGATTTCCCCCATCATATGAGGAAATTTCTGTTGAATTTGGCCTCGGGTGAGCCACTTGCCTTGGTGCAGAAGCCACCCTGCTGTAACAACCCAATAAAGTTGGATCCTTTGCTAACGAGTGCCCTTGACCTATGTGTCCACAATATGATCAGTGGATGTCTGACATTCCATGCAGTTAGGGTTTGCTCTGTTGGTTTCAATTGTTCTTCTATCTCTGAGGTGTCCAATAATGGTGTAAAATAAGGCCGAAGGAGGTCCACATTGAACACTAGGTGCAAGCCAAGGAAGGGGGGAAGGTTGAGCTCAAAATCATTGTCACCCACAACCTTGGTGATGGTGTAATGTCCATAACGAAGTGAACTAAGCTTCTGATGAGGCCTTGTAAGGTGTTCTTTCTGCAAGTGCAACCAAACTTTGACGCCCACTTAAGACTAGTGTGGCACCCAATGTTGATCATGGCGATGCTTGTACTTGGCATTGGACTTTTGTAAAATATCTTGAACTTATTGGCAAGAGTGTTGGATTCACTCAATGAACCGGGTGGCTTTTTCATCTTTAACTGGAGCATGCGACGAGTCTGTCTGGGTAACCGCAAGGGATAATGCAACATCCATGAGACCCAATGGTTGAAATCCCAACCCAGCCTAAAAGGGGTTGTGGTCAATTGAGTTATGTATGGATCTATTGTATATGTGTTGAACATAGGGAAGCCACTGCCACTGCCACTGTCATTGTAGCACTACCACTGTATTTTCCACGCCGAAGTGTCCTTCCACCCGACTGTAGTGGGCTTCCCAAATCATCTTCGCTCGCTTGCTTGATGGAACGTAGAGATGGCCCAGATGGCACAACAACCCGTCTTGAAGAAAAAAAAATTCAACAGTTGTGTTTGCGCCCAACAGCTGGTAGGTGTTGGCAAAGTCGGGATCTGTCTCGTAGAGGTGGGGCCATCAGGAGGTCCCGTGGTTGCAAGAGTCTAGCATTGTGGTGAGTGTCGTGACTAGAGGTCGGTTGAGGCAATCAACGACTCGGTTGGTACTTCATGTTTTATACTTGATGTTGAGGTGGAAATGTTGTAAATATGTGGACCACTTATGATGGCGGTAATTTTGCAATTTTCCTTGTGTCTGCATCAACTGCAACGACTTATTATCAATGTGGATGATTGTCTCCTTCCTGAGAATGTAATGCCTCCACTGGTGGTAGGCTTGCACAATGGATTACATTTCTTTGTCATAATTAGGGTACTTACAGACAACATTTGATAATGTCTCACTATGATAGGCCATGGGGTAGTCATGTTGAGTGAGGACTGCGCCCACAACATAGTCTAAAGCATCTGTCTCGATCTCGAAGGGTTGTTTCAAGTCAGGTAATGAAAGCACTAGTGTTGAGCACAAGTGTTGCTTCAAATAATCAAATGATTTATGTTGGGATAGGCCCCACACAAATTTTTTCTTATCACCACCCTTGGTTACTTAGCTGAGGGCCCATGCAATATGGGAGAATCCCAACATGAACCTGGGATAGAAATTGGCAAGGCCTAAGAAGCTTTGAAGCTCAGGGAGAGTGGTTGGGTCTGGCCAGTCACAGATGACTTGGATCTTGGATGGATCAACATGCACACCGTGTGCATCAACAATGTAGCCTAGGTCCTGGACCCTGTCCATGCCAAAGGAGCATTTTTCCAAGTTGGAATATAACTTGTGTTGTTGAAGAGTGTGCATAACCTGTTGAATATGTTGCAAGTGTTTTGCCCAAGTATTGTTGTAGATGACGATGTAATACAAATACACAACCACAAAATAATTAGTGAAAGGTCGCAAGATATCGTCCATCATCCTCATGAAAGTTGTTGGGGAAATTGTCAAACCAAAGGGCATGACTAGCCATTCAAAAATACCTTCTTTTGACTTGAAGGCAGTTTTCCATACATCTGTCTGTTCTATTGGGACCTGATGGTAGCCAGACTTGAGATCAATCTTACTAAAGTATTTGGCCCCATTGAGTTGATCAAGGAGATCGTCGATTAAGGGAATCAGGTACCGGTTCCTTACTGTGATTTTATTTAGGGCCTAATAATTAATGCAGAGTTGGCAGGTCCCGTCTTTCTTCTACACCAGCATGATTGGGATTCCACAAGGTGATGAGCTGGGTCAGATGTGCCCTTTTTGGAGTAGTTCTTGGATCTGATGCTTGATATCCTCATTTTCTAGTAGAGAGAGGCGATAGACTTGCCCATTGGGTAGCGGTGCACTGGGGGTCAGAGCGATGGGATGCTTAACCTGACAGTGCAAATGTACCCCAGTAGGTGATGAGAAGATGTCTTTGCATTCTTCCACGACCTTATACACTTGCTTTTGATGCATGGAGAGGTTGGTTGTGAAGGCCATGGATGTGGAAGAAACCTTTTTTTCACTCTGAGAGCAAATCACGAAGAAGACAAACTTCCCGGTCTAAGAAATGACCTTCCGACATTGCTTGGCAAAGATCAAGGAAATAACACTAGGTGGGACTACCTGGGTATCCTATACAATTTCCTTTTCAAAGTAATAATAACACTGCAAGGCTTAGACTCATATACAACATGGTGTTTCCATAAATAAGGTTAGACCAAAAGAACAATACAATCTTCAAGGGGAGTAACATCACACAATACCTCATCTTTGAATGGCTTGATGTCGTATGACATGAGACACTGTTGGCTAACGTGAAGATCGCTTCCTTGACTGAGCCATTCGATGGTGTAGGGTTGTTGGTGCGATGTTGTCTATAGGGATAGCTTCTTGATGACCTCTGTTGAGATGAGGTTCTTCTAGCTACCGGTATTAATGATGAAGTGCAACGGAGTGCCTTTCACCCACATCTGTGAATGAAAGAGGCAATTACCTTCCTGTGGCTCATCAGGTTCCCCGGGTTGTATCTTGGTGGTAGAAACGATGGCATTGGGTTCCACATCAATGATCCGTCTCCCCTTTTGTGGTTCTGACTTAGAGTTAGAACCTACATCTGATTCAGAGACTTTTACCTCAGCCACCAATGACTGCTTTGAGCTACAATCAACATTGTATGCCAAGGGCTCTTATGGAAGTTGCACCACTTCCTGGTATCTTTCTTCATCCTCTCATTGTCCTTCTTTTCTTGCGTCTTGGACTGGTTGTCCTGAGGTTTCCCATGTTTTCTCCATCCTTCGTTCTGCGGGTTGGGGCTGTCCTTGCCCTGCTTCTGTTATGAGGGGTTCCCAGACCCAAATTGTCTCGTCCTTTATTTAACCTTATGCTATATTTTGACGACATAATGATAGGCCACACCCACGGATGAGATGTCCAAAAACTCCATTTCTATCTGGATGTATCTATGTAGTTCGTTGCAGTACTTGAGCACCAAATGCCGGTCATAATATTTGATACCCAGCTTGGTGTGCAAGGTATGGAAGACATTGGTGAACTCTGGTACTATTTGGTCTCTTTCCTGCCACAATGTGGTCCATCTTGTATACAAGTTGTCATAACTTCCAACAGGGTAGTATTGTTCCTTAGTATCATCCTTGAAGGAACTCCAAGTGGGTGCAACTACAAATAATGTGGAACCCTCTATTTCCTTTTGCTCACAAAAAGTCTCCCACCAATCTTTGACACGGGGGACGATCTTGAGGAGCGCAAATGTAATCTTTTCTCTATCAGAAAAGTTGTGGACAAAAAAATACCCTTCTAGAAAGCTTAACCATTTATCTACGACATCTGCATCTATTTTACCTTCAAATATAGGAATATAAAAATTGATTTGTACCTTGAAGGGGGTGGCGCCTCTGCTTCAGGTGGATGAGTCGCTTGTCGGCAACCGTTGAGGGATTTGTGCAAGTTGTCCACAATCTTGTTCCTCTGTCGCTCAAGGGATTCCTCGAGCAACATTTTGAAAGGATCTATTGTCCTGTCGTCTTTCTTTTCACCCACCATAGACGCTTTCTTGGGCGTGCGAGAGTAGTTGTCCTCAAAAGAAACAAGCCCGAGACCCAACTCTCTATACCCTGACAGCGTCAGGCACATGCATCAAAACAACGAGAAGGAGCAGACCGCTCTAATACCACTGATACAGATTTATGAGCGGAACAAAATGAAATCACAGGTTTATAATGTTAACACAGAGAAACAGTGAAAAATAACAGAGATACAATAAAACTTGACTTCTATTAAATAAGAATATGTTGAAAACTCTAAAATGCAAACTGAAAATAAGCTTTCTAGAATGGTGGAAGCTTATCTCTGAGAAGAGATGTGACGGCTACGCTTATTTGCCAGAATATGAGTACAATAAGGCTCTGAAGGCCTTTTTACAATAAACATGAATGCCAAAACCCTAGACATCCAAAAACCTAACCCTAGGAGATGAAGTGTCAAAAGTCATGTGGGCCTTGATGGGGTAAGTTAGTACATCAACTTCCTAGGATCGTAACTTTTTCATACGATCTTTGTTTAGGGCGCACGATAACTCATTGGAAAGGTATTGAATAGGAGCTTCATTCAGTATATCATGAAAAAACATCGTTTAGGCCCTCAAAATGGCCCCAGAAGTTCAGGAACCGAAAAACTGCTAAAAATAGTAAGTTTTCAAAAAATGTTTTTAGCCAGTTGGACAAGGTGGGTTGCCACCGAGATCCTCCTGGATCAATCCTCCCTCATGAAGCAATGGTCTCCATTGTGTTGAGTGCCCCCATATGATGAGGTGATTTTTGTTGAATTTGGTCTCGGGTGAGCCACTTTCCTTGGTGCAGGAGCTGCCCTGCTTTGAGAACCCGATAAAGCTAGATCCTCTGTTGGCAAGTGACCTTGACCTGTGTGTCCATGATCTGATAAGTGGATGCTTGTTCCATGTAGTCAGTGATCCGGATTATTTTTCAACACGAAATGAGAGTGGATATATAATAAAGAAATGCACAGAGATATTGCAAATACCCAATAATATAACAAAAATGTATCAGAGATGCAACCATAAATACAGAGATATAGTCATACACAATTTTCTATTAATGAGCGAAAATGTAAAAAAACTGTAAAAATACAGAGTGAAAGACTTGCTAGAATGGTGGCAGTTATCTCTGAGAAGAGATGTGACGGCTACTCGCATTCGCCAAAAGATGATTTTACAATGAGGCTCCAAAGGCCTTTTTATCATAAAGAAAATCCAAAACCCTAACCTCGGAAGATGAAAAACCAATAGTTTTGTGGACCCCGTTTTGGGTTGTCTGGTGTATCAACTTCCCGAGGGCGTAACTTTGGCATACAATCTCCGTTTGGGGTGCACGATAGCTCGTTAGAAACTTATCATCAAGGAGATCCATTTTGTGGGCTCAATCAAGGCCTTTGGCTAACATTGAGAAGCTCAATCCTGAAAAACCTTCATTTAGGCCCTCAAAATGGCCCTGGAAGTTAAAAACTGCTAAAAATAATAAATTACCAAAATTGCCAGAAAATTGTTTTAAGCCACAGTTGGAAAAGGTGGGTGGCCACCGATATCCATCTAGATCAGTCAGGGTTGATCTATGTTGGTGTCAATTGTTTTGTTATCTCTAAGGTGTCCAACAATGGTGGAAAATAAGGTCGAAGGAGGTCCACATTGAACACTAGGTGTAAGCCAAGGAAGGGGGGAAGGCTGAGCTCAAAAGCATTGTCACCCACAACCTTGGTGATGGTGTAAGGTCCATGATGAAGTGGACGAAGATTCTGATGAGGCCCTATAAGGCATTCTTTCTGCAAGTGTAACCAAACTTTGTCATCCACCTGAAACTAGTGTGGCACCCAGTGTTGATCAAGGCGCTACTTGCACTTGGCATTGGACTTCTGTAAAATATCATGAAATTGTTTGTAGATGTGATGGATTCGCCCAATGAACTGGGTGGCTTTGTCAGCTTCAGTTGGAGCATGCAATGAGTCCGCCTGGGTGGCTGCAAGGGGTAATGCAACATCCATGGGACCCAATGGTTGAAATCCTAACCCCACCTTAAAGGGGTTGTGGTCGGTTGAGCTATGTATGGCTCTCTTGTAGTTGTGTTGATCATAGGGAAGATTCTCATCCTAGGTGCGAGGGTGCTTGAAATTGTACATGCACAGGATGTGCACGATCATCCAGTTGACGACCTCGGTTTGGCCATCCATATGGGGGTGGAAGGTAGTGGACTTGGTGAGTTTGGTGTCCAATAGTGACGAGAGGCTCGACGAGAATGTGCTAAGGAACCAAATGTCCCAATATGAGATAATGATTTTTGGGATCCCAAAGTGTACCCACACTCGTTCAAAGAAGAGCTTGGTAGTGGCCTCCACGGTGATGTTCTTCTTACAGGTGACCAGAATCGCCATCTTGGAAATGCAATCAACAACCACAACAACACAGTCATTTCCCCACTTGGTGGATGAAAGGCCCGACATGTAGTCCATTGAGATGGATTCCCAGATCCTATCAGGAGTAGGCAAAGGAGTGTACAGGTCTTATTTCTTAGTGGTCAGTTTGGCAATAACACAGGCAATGTGGGACCAAATATACTTGTTGACATCCTATCGAAGTTTCAACCAATAGAAATGTCATTGCAGCACAGGCACTATCTTTTCCATGTTGAAGTGTCTTGCCACCCAACTGTAGTGGGCTCCCCAAATTAGCCTCGCTTGATGTAACATAGAGATAGCCCAAATGACACAGTGGTCTGTCTTGAAGAATTTTTTTTGTGATAGTTGTGTTTGCACCCAACAGCTGGTAGGTGTTGGCAAAGTCAGGATCTGTCTCATAGAGGTGAGGCCATTTAGAGGTCTCATGGCCATAAGAGTCTAGCACTGTGGTGAGTGTCACAACTGGAGGTCGACTGAGGCAATCAGTGACTCGGTTGGTACTTCATGTTTTATACTTGATGTTGAGGTGGAACTGTTGTAAATATGTGGACCACTTCTGATGGCGGTCATTTTACAATTTGCCTTGTGTCTGCATGAACTGCACCGAATTATGATCAATGTGGATGATTGTATCCTTCCTGAGAATGTAATGCCTCCATTGGCGTCAGGCTTGCACAATGGAGTGCATTTCTTTGTCGTAAGTAGGGTACTTATAGACAACATCTGATAGTGTCTCATTATGATAGGCCACGAGGTGGCCGTGTTGAGTGAGGATTGTCCACACAACATAGTTTGAATCATTTGTCTTGATATCAAAGGGTTGTTGCAGGTCAGGTAATGAAAGCATTGGCGCTGAGCACAAGCGTTTCTTCAGATCATCAAACACTTTCTATTGGGACATGCCCCACACAAAGTTTTCCTTACCACCACCCCTGGTTACTTGGTTGATGGCCCATGGAGTATGGGATAATCCCAACACAAACCTACGATAGAAATTGGCAAGGCCTAAGAATATCCGAAGCTCAATGAGCGTGGTTGGTGCTGGTGAGTCACAGATGACTTGGATCTTGGCTGGATCAACATGCACACCATGCACATCAACAATGTAGCCTAGGTACTGGACCCTGTCCATGCCGAAGGAGAATTTTTCCAAGTTGGCATATAACTTGTGTTGTCGAAGAGTGTGCAAAACCTATTGAATATGCCGCAATTTTTCTTCCCAAGTCTTGTTGTAGATGAGTATTTCATTCAGATACACAACCAAAAAATAATTAGTGAAAGGCTGAAAGATATCATCCATCATCCTCATGAAATTTGTTGGGGCATATGTCAAAATAAAGGGCATGACCAACCTTTCAAAAAGACCTTATTTTGAATTGAAGGCAATTTTCCATACATCTGTCTATTTTATTGGGACCTGATGGTAGCCATACTTCAGATCAATCTTGTTGAAGTATTTGGCCCCCTTGAGCTGATCAAGGAGATCATTGATTCAAGGATTCAGGTACAGGTTCCTAACTGTAATTTTATTTAGGTTCCGGTAATCAATGCAGAGTCATCAAGTCCCATTTTTCTTCTGCACCAGCACGATTGTGCTTCCACAAGGTGATGAATTGGGTCATATGTGCCCCTTGTGGAGCAATTCTTGGATCTGAAGCTTGATCTCCTCATTTTCTAGCAAAGAGCGACGATAGATTGGCCCATTGGGTAGTGATGCGCTAGGGGTCAGATCAATGGGATGCTTGACCTAACAACACAAAGGTACCCTAGTAGGTGATGAGAAGATGTCTTTGTATTCTTCCATGACCTTATCCACTTGCTTCTGCTATGTGGAGAGGTTGGTCATAGAGGCCATGGATGTGGTGGCAACCTTTTGCTCACTCTAAGAGAGAATCATGAAGAAGACAAACTTCCCGGTATGAGAAATGACCTTCCTGCATTGCTTAGCAGAGATCAAGGAAATAACACTAGGTGGGACAACCTCAGTTATCCTATACAATTTCCTGCTCAAAGTAATAATAACAATGTGAGGCCTAGACTCATATACAACATGATGTTTCCATAACTAAGGTTAGCCCAAAAGAACATCACAAACTTCAAGGGAAGCAACATTACACAATACCTCATCTTTGAATGGCTTGATGTCGTACGATAGGCGACACTATTGGCTGACACGAAGATCATTTCATTGACAAAACCATTAGATGGTGTAGGGCTATGGGTGCGGTGTTGTTGGCAGGGCTAGAAAAGTGCCTTTCACCCACATTTGTGAATGAAAGAGGCACTTGCCTTCCTCTGGCTCATCAAGTTCACCGGGTTGGATCTTGGTGGTAGCAACGGTGGCACTGGGTTCCGTGTCAATGATATGTCTCCCCTTTTCTAGTTCTTACTCAGAGTCAGAAACCACATCTAATTTAGAGGCTTTTATCTCAACCACCAATGACTGCTTTAAGTGGCAATCAATAGTGTTATGCTAGGGGATCTTATGGAAGTCGCACCACTTCTCTGTATCTTTATTTGTCTTACCATTATCTTTCTTTTCTTGTGGCTTGGACTGGTTGTCCCAAGGTTTCCCATATTTGCTCTGTCCTTTTTTCTATGGGTTGGGGCTGCCCTTTCCCTGCTTCTGCTGTGAGGGGTTCTTAGACCCAAACTGCTATATCTTTTGTTTAAGCTTATGTTCGATTTTGACAGCATAACGATAGGCTGCGACAAAGGATGAGATGTCTAAAAACTCAATTTATGTCTAGATGTATCTATGTAGATCATTGCGGAACTTGAGCACAAGATGTCGCTAAGAATTTTTGATACCCAACTTGGTGCGTGAGGTATGGAAGGCATTGGTGAACTCTGACACTGTTTGGTCTCTTTCTTGCTGTAGTGTGGTCCATCTTGTATACAAGTCATCATAACTTCCAACATGGTATTATTGTTCCTTAATAACATCCCTGAAGGAACCCCAAATGGGTGAAATTGAAAATAATGTGGAACCCTCTATTTCCTTTTGCTCACAAAATTTATCCCGCCAATCTTTGACATGGGGGACGACCTTGAGGAGCGCAAATGTAATCTTTTCTCTATTGGAAAAGTTGTGTACAAAAAAACACCCTTTTAGAAGGTTTACCCATTTATCTACGACATCTGCATCTATTTGATCTTCAAATATAGGAATATCAAAATTGATCTATACCTTTAAGGGGGTGGCACCTCCGCTTGAGGTGGATGTGTCGCTTGTCGGCAACCGACGAAGGATTTGTGCAAATATGTCCATCATCTCGTTCCTTTGTCGCTCAAGCGCTTCCTCGAGCAACATTTTGAAAAGATTTCATGTCCAATTGTCTTTCTTTTTACCTTCCATGGATAGTTTCTTGGGTGTGCGAGAGCAATTGTTCTCAAGAGAAACAAGCTCGAGACACAACTCTCTATACCTTGACTGCGTCGGGGACATGCATTAAAAAAATGACAAGGAGCAAAACTCTCTGATACCACTGATCTAGATTTATGAGCAGAATGAAATGAAACCACAGATTTATAATGTTAACATAGAGACACAATGAACAATAACTTGACTTCTATTAAATAAGAAATATCCCGAAAACTGTAAAATGTAGATCGAAAACAAGCTTGCTAGAATGGTGGCAACTTATCTATGAGAAGAGATGTGATGGCTATGCTCATTCGCTAGAAGATGAGTACAATGAGGCTCTGAAGGGATTTTTACAATAAACACGAATTCCAAAACCCTAGACATCCAAAAACCTAACCTTAAGAGATGAAGTGCCAAAAGTCATGTGGGCCCTCGTTGGGGTAAGTTAGTACACCAACTTCCAAGATCGTAACTTTTGAGGGTGCACGATAGCTCGTTGGAAAGGTATTGACGAGGAGCTTCATTTATGGGGCTCAATTAGAGCCTATAGTTATCATTAAGGTGCATGATCACGAAAATCCTCGTTTAGGCCCTCAAAATGGCCCCAGAAGTTTAGCAACCGAAAAACTACTTAAACTAGTAAGTTGCCAAAAAAATGTTTTGAGTGAGTTGGGAAAGGTGGGTGGCCACTGAGATCCTCCTGTATCAATCCTCCCTCCTTAGGAATCAATGGTATCCATTGCATTGAGTGCCCCCATCAGATGAGGAAATTTCTGCTAAATTTGGTCCTGAGTGAGCCACTTGCCTTGCTGCAGAAGTTGCCTTGCTTTGACAACTCGATAAAGCTAGATCCTCTGCTGGCGAGTTCCCTTGACCTATGTGTCCATGATCTGATCAGTGGATGTGTGTTCCATGTATTTAGGGTTGAGCTTTGTTGGTGATCCAAAAATGATCTTTAAAGACTTGGTTAAGTTTTAAGCATGTGTTCAATTACCATTTAGGAATTAAGAAAAGAAGAAGAACTTAATGAGAGAATATGGCAGCCATCATAGACAATGAATATCATAATATAATAATAAATAACAATAAACCATAACATCAAGTTTGTTAACAGAGTTCGACAAGATTGCCTACGTCTCCAGGCCTTTGTCTAAGTGGGGGAGGCTTTCTTATTTCTCTTAAATGCTTCAAAAGTACATTAGAATTGTATCAAAAGGATTACAAATTGTTTTTTTTGTGTTCTTATTGACCTCAAGAATCCAACACAACTGAAGGCACTGAAAAAGGTTGAGCGTAGCTCCCAGAATTGGCCTCCAAAGTTCGCTTCCTTAATGGCTTCCTTGCATAAAAATGACTTCAAGCTTCACAAACTCATCATCATTCTGCAATTCTGAACCTCCTGGTATGTCAAAAACCTCTGATTTATATATGATTTGATTTGGGGATCCTATACCAACTTCCTCCCAAGATCTGGCCTCAAAAAAGGCTCCAGATCCTCAGTTTTAGGTAAAAACTCCCAAAATCAGCATAAAAAAACCAAAAAATCCATATAATATAGTTAAAAACCCAAATTGGGCAACATATGCGTGCTAGCCCCTCTATGTTGGGCTCCTGATCATATGGGGTGCTGCCATATGGCCCCTAAATTTCGATCCAGTCATGTGCATGTGGTCATGTGTCTAGGTGCTAACCTCTCCATGCGCCCAAAACTATGGTGCTTAGCTTCTAGTCCATAGCCCTGGTCGAAGGATAGCCCCTCGCCGACCGGGGCATATCCCCAAAACTACAAACCATATCACATTCAAATAAAATAATGCCACTTGTACAAACAAGAATCAAATGCACCCTTCCAGTTAGCCCAAGGTTGTTAGTCCGTTGACCATGTCCGAAGGTCGGAGGTTCGAACCCTTGGAAGTGAAACACTTTTTTAACATAGCCAACATTGGATAAATCCATGGTGCCACGTGGTGCCCTTTGATTGGGCCACATGTCACCTCTAGATTGGCCCATACAATCCAGTCAACATGTACAGTCACCTGCCATGTCAATGTCGTACATCCACGTGTCATACCCTGAGTCTGCCACGTCAGCATCCATACAACCAAATCACCTACCCAGTCAGCTGCCACGTCGACATCTATACTTCCTAGTCACCCTGCCACATCAACATCTGTACTACTACCTGTCATCTATACTTCCATGTGTTGGCCTGTGATTGGGCCAAGTCAGCATTCCGTACAACCACGTGTCCCATCCGTATAGTGCCATGTGTCAATTTTGGATTGGTCCACATAAGCCTCTAAAAATTCCAAAAATGAGTGACACGTGTCACTTCCTCATGCTACCACATGTCCTCGCTGACTTCATCATGATGTCATGCTGACGTCACCTGTCATACTGCAGAGGTCAGCAGTACGACATGTTGACTTTGACCAATTGACTTTTTTGCCTGTTTGGAAAATCGATCAAAACGCGATATCTTTCTCATACAGTGTCCATTTTTGGAAAAATTTATATGGTCAGAATCGACGTGACGAGCCCAAAGAAATGGCATTGGTTTCTTCCAATTCTGAGAACTTTGTTTTTTAGGCCTTTCTGGATCCATTTTAGATCATGCTTCCCCACTAAGACCTTTTGGTCCTCCAAAAGGGTATTAACCAGTGATCAAGTGCGGGACATGCCACCCCATTTGTCCTTTGTCTTTAAACTTTGTCCTGTGAACCTGATGCATCATAATCAATTGCAAAAAAACCATGACAACTGAGAGCATATTTTTAGCCACTTGAGCTCGTTTACATCTCACTGAAGCCACTACCATCCATGTTGAAAACATTAGCAACGATAACATTAGAAATATGACTGCAAATGAATTAATATGTTTGATGTGCTTGCACGACATTAGCTTATCTTGAAGCAAAGTATGATTGAATTTCCATTCTACAACCATCTCGTGTTCATGCTTAAGATCAACTACTTTATTTGGCACAATTATAGGTGTGTTGCTTGCATAAGCTGCCTTCCTTAATTGTTCCATTGTTTGAAGAGATTGATTTGCTTTTAAGTGATAAGCATGTACAACATATTCATTGCCTTCTTTAGTTAAGTGATATTGATTATGTTCCCTGTAGAAGATTTCTTTGTGATCATATAAATAAGGGTTGCTTAAGACCATTCCACATTCATTTAGTGGCACCACATCAGATGTTACCTCATCCACACACTTTGATGAAATTGCAAACTTTAAAGTGCATTGCTTTGTTATGTGCAATTTATGATTGTTGCTTATCCATTTAAGTGAGTAAGGTTTATGATGTAGCTTAGTTGTCAATCCCAATTGTTTAACCACTTCCTCTGAAATCAAGTTAGATTGAGATCCACTATCTATCAATGTATCGATCTTAGTATGTTTAATTATCACTCTTGTGTGAAACAATTTACTTCTAGAATCATATCCATCACCAATTTTACTTGTCAAACCAACTGTTGTGATTTTAGTCTCATCACTTGAATCATATCCCAAGTCTATTGGTCGTGTTCTTGTTGCAACTGTTTGCCTCCCTTTCCTTTCTTTGAACCATTTCGGTCTCTTCTCTGGGTGCAATTTCCAGCAATGCTCGTCATCGTGCCCTTCTTTCTTGCAATGCTTGCAAGAGAGATTCTCTTCCTTCCTTGTCATTGAATTTTCTTTCTTTCCATTCCCCTTTATTTTGTCTTCTTTCCTTGAAGACCATTCCCCTGATACACCAACTCTTGTTTTCCCTACTTCAATGTCTGTTGCTTGAACAAAAACCTCATCAAGACTAGTAGGTCCAAACATAAATACAATGTTATGAATATGTGCAGGTAAACCTCCTATATACTTCATAAGAGTTTCTTGTGTATGTAATGGAATATTTAACATTAGTGCCATTTTATGAAATCCATCCATGTATTCTTGCACCGTTTGTCCTTTTCTTAGTTTAAGACTTTGCCATTCAATTAAAGATTTTTCCTTATAACCCAAAGGATAAAATTGCTTTCTAAGAGCAAAAACAAAATCTTACCATGATGGAAATATATTACCAACTTGTTGCGTACCATTTTGCAACTTACTTTGCCACCAAATGAGTGTTGTGCCTGCAAGACGAAGCGATGCCAACTTGATTTGGGTTGCCTCGTCCTTGATTTATTGCACACTGCAACAAACTTCCATCTATCTAACCCAGTTATCAAGCCTCTCAGCATTGGCTTCACCATCATACATGGGCAATTCAAATTTCACATCAAGCTTAAGTAATGGCATATCATGTTTATGTTTATGGGAATGTTTTCTTGTGGTAGAAGTTGCACTTGTACTTGAAGAAGAAGAAGATGATGGAGATGAAGGAGGTGAAGGAGGAGGTTTAGGAGGATCCTATCTTTCTTCACTTTTGTCTTGTTTTGAAGATTCCCCTTGGAAAGGCCTCTTCCATTCCAAGTAATCCTCATATAAGACCTTTACCATCTCAGACATAGCTAATAAAGTCTTTTGCAACTCTATCTCATTCTGAGACATTCCTTCTTCTGATGCCATCTTCTCACATTGAGAAGTCCCCTTTCTTAATCCAATCTCTGAATCTCCTTCTACAAGCTCGCCTTCACCGCGACTTAGCTTTTCCCTGGTAATCATGCAAACTAAAACAACCAACTGTCAACTTGTTCTGATACCACTTGATATGAAAATGATCTTTAAAGACTTGGTTAAGTTTTAAGCATGTGTTCAATTACCATTTAGGAATTAAGGAAAGAAGAAGAACTTAATGAGAGAATATTGCAACCATCATAAAGAATGCAGATTAAAATATAAGCATAAAGAACAACAAACCATAACAACAAGGTTGTTAATGGAGTTCGACAAGATTGATTATGTCTTCGGGCCTTTGTCTCAGTGGGGGAGGCTTTCTTATTTCTCTTCAATGCTTCAAAAGTAAATCAAAATTGTATCAAATGGATTACAAATTGGTCTGGTTGTGTTCGGCTCGACCTCAAGAATCCAACACAACTAATGACACTGAAAAAGGTTGAGCGTAGCTCCCAGAATTGGCCTCCAAAGTTCGCTTCCTCAATGGCTTCCCTGCATAAAAATGGGTTCAAACTTCACAAACTCATCATCATTTTGCAATTCTGAACCTCCTGGTCTATCAAAAACCTCTGATTTCTATAGGATTTGAGTTGGGGATCCTATCCCAACTTCCTCCTAAGATCTGGCCTAAAAAAGGACTCCATATCCTCGGTTTTGGGAAAAAATCTCCCAAAATCAGCATAAACAAATCCATATAATATAGTTAAAAACCCAAATTGGGAAACATATGCGTGCTAGCCCTTCTGCGTTAGGCTCTTGGTCATATGGGGTGCTGTCATATGGCCCTGGGATGAGTGTTGGCACACTAGCCCCTAACTTCCAGTCCATGTCATGTGCATGTGGCCATGTGTCCAGGTGTTAACCTCTCCACGCGCCCAAAACTATGGTGCTTAGCTCCTGGTCCATAGCCCTAGTCATGGGCTAGCCCCCCATTGAGAGGGGCCTATCCCTAAAACCGTGCACCATATCACATTCAAATAAAACAATGCCACTTGTATAAACAAGAATCAAATGCGCCCTTCCGGTTAGCCCAAGGTTGTTAGTCCATTGACCATGCCCGGAGGTCGAGGGTTCGAATCCCCCAAAGGTGGAACAATTCTTTTTACACAACCAACATTGGCTAAATCTGGGGTGCCACGTGGCACCCTCTGATTAGGCCACGTGTCACCTCTATATTGTCATGTACAATCCAATCAACATGCACAGTCACCTTCCACATCACTGTCGTACAACCATGTGTCGTACCCTGAGCCTGCCATGTCAGCATATGTACAACCAAGTCACTTGTCCAATCACCTACCATGTCAGCATCCATAATGTCCAGTCACCCTGCCACATCAACATCCACACTGTCCAGTCACCCTACCACGTCAACATCCATAGTGTTCAGTCACCCTACTACGTCAACATCCATAGTGCCACATGTCATTCGTACTTCCACGTGTCAGCCTGTCATTGGGCCACGTCAGCATTCTGTATAACCATGTGTTGCATCCGTACAGTGCCACATGTCAATTTTGGATTGGTCCACCTAAGCCCCTGAAAATGCCAAAAATGAGTGACATTTGTCACCTCCTCATGTTGCCACGTGTCCCTGCTGATATCCTCATGACATCACCTATCGTACTGTTGATGTCAGCACTACGACATGTTGACTTTGACCAGTTGAATTTTTTGCATGTTTGGGAAATCGATCAGAATGCGATATCTTTTGCATACGATGCCCATTTTTGGAAAAAATTATATGGTTGAAATTGGCGTGACGAGCCCGATGCAAAGTTGTTGGTTTCGTCCAATTCCGAGAAATTTGAATTTTTTTCCTAGATCCATTTTGGATCAGTTGGTGTCAGTTGTTCTGCTATCTCCAAGGTGTCCAATAATGGTGGAAAATAAGGCCGAAGGAGGTCCACATTGAACACTGGGTGCAAGCCAATGAAAGGGGGAAGGTTGATGCAAGATACCAGATATATAAAATATGCAGAACAGAAACGAAATGCTAGAAATAACAGAATAACAATAAAATATCCAACATAATCTTCACAATACACAGAAATGATATACGAAATAGCAACAGAAATAGCACTTGATTCAGATAGCAATGTTCACAGGCCTCTTCGAGGGGGCAACTTCCAATCGAGCAGCGCTCTGTTACAATAATATCCAAGCTAGGGTTCTCATACCCTCGACTCCTATTTATACTAAAAAGAAGCAT
>ML793607.1:38490-50396 GCA_009831015.1 Picea engelmannii
ACCTTGGTGATTAGTCATACAGTTTCGGGTAGTGAATCTTCCTTCATATATCATGAAAGTTCCATATAGATGGTATATCAAGCACGCTCAGGTACAAAATTAGTAATCAACACTTGGCAGAGGAATGCAGGTCCATTGATTTTTAGAAGAATGAATAATCAATCATTGGCGTAGTGAAGTTTACCAGACGATCCAGTGGATATAGAGCTCATAGTCAGCGAGGTGGCAGAGTATCCCTATTTTCGAGGCATCCAAATAATACAAATGGAAAATATCCCAGCGTTTAGGTGTTGGTTGAACCATACGGCAAACAAAGAGTTCATTTACAGGGAACACCTGGCAGTTAGAGCACAAGTGGCATAGTTTCCTATATTTCAGGCAGTAGTTGGAGCATCGATTCTCCAGCTGCTAGCAAATCCTAACAAACTTCAGCAAATTCGGGACAACCAAAGCAAACCATTTCTAAATTTAGTTTTTTCCTTTAATTTACTGTTGGGTTTGTTCTAGAGATAGTCTACAGGTGTCAATATTTTGTTGTAACTATTTTTCTATTCTTAGCAAGCAGAGTTAAAGCTCGAATCTTCTGAAGATTGAGATATTTTTGTATTTATACACCTGTAAAAGGCAGAACAGAGGTTTGACTGGGCTGAGAGGAGAGGGTTTCGACTTGTGTGAGAGGTCTCGACCTGTAGTTTTTATTTTTCTTTGTTGGAGCGTGGGCTGTGTTTGGCCAGAGAACATTTTCTGTAATATTTAGATGATCAATCAGCAATGGGCATGCTTTCTTTTACAGGATTCCTGTGTGGATGTGTTGGTGGCATTCTTTCTCTGTTAAGTGTTTTCCTGTGACCATTACGCTTGTTTTCATTTTCTCATTGTCAGAAGATAGTACACAGAGAAGAATTTATTGGCAAATACTCTGCATCTGTCCTTTTGATAATCTTTATGTTTTCATCTAAAGAGCTCAGTTAAGGAATTCTTAGCTGCTCCTTTGATTGAATTTTTCCTCCCCTATTTCTTCCTCAAATTGACACCATCAAAACTCAATTCGATCCAACACTTCCACTACCTTGCCCTATATAAGAGTTTTGTCTAGATCTGAGAGTGAATCACATATTTAAGCACAGACCCCATTTGCCCAATGGCCCTCCTTGCTGTCCCAAAACGACCATTTAAAAACCCCAACCCCATACTTTCATTACTTTTATAGCTAGCCTAACATCTGCCCTATTCCATACCAAGTTAATTCAGAAAGAGAGATCCCTCTCTGAGTCTTGGAGGGCTAGATCCAAGACTCCAAGTGGTTCGAGGTTACCTCTGTGATTGCCTCCACAGCCTTAGGAAAATTACAGAGCACTAACATTTTTGGTGACTCCACTGGGGAACTTTCTCCAGAGGTGCACTTCAAGTTCAGATTTGACTTCTGATGGTGAACAGAAGCCAAACACAGGAAGGCTGTACCATTCACCTGGTGACTCCATTGTTCAAGATCCCGAGCTTCAAAGATCACAAGAGACTTCACTGCTGAAGAATCCAGATTTCAAAGCCTTGATGAGGTTTCAAGATGACAGGGTATGTGGCAAATCCTATATCTTGTGAAGCCATAGAAGAAGTTAGGGGTAAGTTAGCAGAATTTCACATTGACGAAGACTTTTTAACAACTATGTTTCGTATTTTTGAATCAAGCAAATCTTCTCCTAAAGGTAAAATCATCACCCCCTTGGCCAGGTGATACTGAAGCAGTTTTTTCTAATGCGTTGCTTAAGTCTTAGACTTTTGTGGTCTTCTTCCTTCTACTGGTTTCAGGTGTCTCATGTTCTTTGTGAGTGGCCTCTAGGCTGTCAAGTTCGGGGTCAGACATCTCTGCAGGATCGACGGGGATAAGGAGGTCTACTGACCAGTCCTTAGTTATCTCCTTGAGGTCCTCTTCTGTGAGCTTGTAGTACGACTGAAGCTCCTCCTTATGCTTGTCTGCTCGCGCAGTGATATAGATGAAGTGTCGATCTACGCAGAACTTCATGAGGGGTTGAAACCACTGTAGGGTGTTTGGCATCATGCGAGGTTTAGCTTCAATAACCCTCTTCAGTTGGAGATAATATGTGTGAAAGGCTGTGTTTGACTGCAACTGTTTTCCCATATCGCTCGAATACCAAAGTGTGGTGAACTTCGCAGCAAGCGGCTTGAACGACTCAATGTACGGGAAGGTCGCACCTTCCACCATCTCCCAAGCAATAAACTCGATGAGGATCAGGAGCCAACTAAAGTGGAACTTGTAGCCTTGATCCTGTGCTTCACGGTAGTCTAATTCCAATTGATTAACTAGGTAATTCGCCTAGTTCATCTGTAGGCCTTCCACACATTTCCCTGCGAGGTCAACGAAAAACCCTGTGACCTGCATGGGTCTATACTTCCTTACTAGTTGTCTTGCAATTAATTGGCATGCTAGGTGCATTGTGCCATTCTGGATGGAAGTTACTTGTAGCCTCGCATCCCCTTCTTAACATCGTCGTATGTATCCTTGATCTTCTGTACTAATGCGTGATCTGTGGCTTTCCCTGGATAGAAGTACTGCGGGTCGGGTCCTTGCATACTTAATCCGGTGATCCTATGGATCAACGTCAGATCGACCGACCGTGATACGTTGGTCTAGCCATAAGTAGCCGCCATGGTAACATGAGAGCAAGAGCTTAACACAGGTGTTAACCTCATGGTGCCTTCCGAAGTGTGGGATTTTCATTACATTCAATAGGGTGGAATGCGCGAGGTTCATCGTCCACGACTGAGGATTATTTTTGAGTTCTTCCCCTTTGTCCTGGTCAAGTATTTATATGGGGTGAGCATACTATGGTTCTTGTGGTTTCCTAGGTTGAAGTCGTTGAACTTCAACATTGTGATCTTGTCTTGCTGCGCTCTAACTGCACGTATCCCCTTTGTGAGGTACATAGTAACCATGGTGTAATCAAAATCTCTTGGCACACTATCACGACTCACCACGCCAACTAGAGGCATGATGTAGTTGGGTAAGATGGTCAGGATTAGCTTTGCATTTGCTAGGTCATCTCTGTGCTTGGTTCTCCTTTCTGTGACAACTCGGGATGGTCCGGATTCGCGAGTAGTCGACGGAGAGGCTTGTACTCCTCTCGTCGATGATGCTTGTACACCCATAGACATAGACATCACTCTTTCAGTCATGAGGTCGATGAGGACCTCCTTCACAAACTCTTCGACTGCACTAAGTTCTTCGGACATACATGCTCGTGGTTGAATATCTTGGGTTTGAAGAGTAACTACTCAATGCAATGGGACAGATGATGAAAAATCGATGATCACTGTGCGAAATCAACTGATCTACGAGCTCAGATAATCATGTTTGGCAAAAAATTTCTCGGTGCAAGGCTCAACGGAATAAGTAGATAACTAGGTAACAGATCTCTCAAATGGGTGAGAAGCCTTCATTAATTCAGTTCTATCTGTTATGACGCGGTCCCAATGGTTTGATGGCGAGCCTTCTAACCACAAATGTCATTCTACTCATTCGAGGCGTCAGTCTAATGGTTATACAGTTTCCAATGGCTATATTGCTTCACCATGTGGCGCTGTTCTGCTATCCCGACGAAGTTCCAGTTTTGCAAATTTTCCTTCTGCGAAGTTCCCTCTGGAACCTTCTGTAACTTTTCGATTTTTGATCTCTTCTTACTTAGTTTTCTAGCCTTCTTTCCAGTGAGCTTCGTCTTGGTATTCCTCTTTCCATTCCGATTCTTATCTCCTCTTGGCATAGTGACTTCACGTTGTTGAGATTCTTTCCTAGGATTCAGGGGCAATACTTCTTCTTTATCAAGGGTAGGTGCTTCAGTCTTCTGTGAGTCTTCTTGTGTTCTTTCAACTTCAACATCCAAGTTTCTAGTTCTAAATAGATTCGATCTGTTCTCCTGTTCTTTAATCAAGTGTGCGATCCTCCTAGTCATGAAATCTTTTAATTCTTTCTTCTTCTGCTCTAAGACTTCTTCTTCTTTCTTTCTGGCCTGATCCCTTTCAATCCAAGGTTTTCATAGTAATATAGCAAATGGGGCGCTGTTCTCAATAAATTTAACAACCTCCAAATCTTCTTCTGTCGAAGTTCCATGAGCATTCATAGATATCTAGGTAAGTCTTCCACATAGGGTTATCATCTTTCCTTAAAATAATCCTATTCCCACCAATGAATCGATCATAGCAGGCTTTCCTAAAGTTTTCCAAGTTCTTTTTGTCATAATATTCACCTGTGTTCCTTCATCCAGAACACAGTCAATGTCAAAGTCTCCTATTCTTGCTTCTATGTACTCTTTTTCTTTGAAGATCTCTGATAAGTTGATATTTCAGTGGTCATTCAGGGTTTCTTTCAATTGTAGCAATACAATTTCTAATTCTTTCTGGGGTTCTTCCATGGTCTTAGTGTCTTGACCTTTCTCATGGTCTTCTTGTCTCATATTCATTCTTTCAAGTTTAGCAATCATTCTAGGGCAATCCAAAACTTGATGATCCATAGATTTACAACAAAGACAATTGGGTCTTCTACCAGGGCATTCCTTAGCAAGATGTCCCGGTCTTCTGCAATTGTAACAAAGAGTTAATCCTCTCTTTCTCTTAAAGTATCCCCATCCTTTCTTGTATTGCGCACTAGAATCATGGTAGATATCCTACAATTTTTTTTGTCTAGGATCCTGCATCCATTTATTAGTACAAACATTCTTTTTATGCATAGGAATAACATATCTTTCACTATTCTTATCAGATCTACTCATATCAAATCTTCTTTTTTCTATCTGCACCCTAGTTTTCAGGCTAGGACAAAATTTATCAAACATACCTAGATCCATATTTTTGAAACAAAAATTTCCACTTATCTTACTTTTGACAGAGCACAAAGCTCCAAATCTAAAACTTTTCACTATTCTTACCTCTATTAGAGCACAAAGCATTTCGATCTTACCTCTTTTCTTTAGATCTTCCTCCTTCCTTAGCACAGAGCTTCGCAAGTCAAGAAACAGATCTACGCATGGAGCTTTCTTTCTTTTCCTCAGTTCCCAGTAATCACAGTTTCAGGTCCTGGCAACAGAACCATTTGTTGGCACAAGGGGCAGACCCAGGGTTCAACACTACAACAATGCACCAACAAAACCCTAACTACTAACCCTTTCGTCAACACCTGCAAAGTAGATGAGGTCTCACCTGAGGTAGAAGTAGGGGTGGTTGTAGGACTCCAGTGTCTGCAACCTTAGCTGGGACACAGATCTGTGATTGTAACACCTTAACAAAGCACTTAGTTATTACAGTTCATTAATATTCAGATTTAGTTCACAGTGAAGCTAAACCCTAACAACATATCAATGCAATATTCACATAGATCCAATAGATTCAACCACTAAGCATACAAATAGAGATCAAATCTAGCATTCATTCACAATATTTAGTACTAAACTATCATATCAGATTCATCTATCATCTAACATCACACTAAGCATTGAATCACATAAACAAAAGAACAACCAAAAACACAAAGCATTCACAACACAGGATATACATGGTTCACCCCCACCCTGGGGCTACGTCCACCAACTCTTCGTCTTCTTTATTAGCTTCTTTCAATATTCTTACATGCACAAAGCCTCAAAATCAACTTTGCAGAGGATAGGAGATCTACACACCTCACTAGATCCTCCTTCCTTGGGTTATAGCACAAAGCCTTCCACATTCTCTTACAATCACTTGCACTTAGCTCTGCAAGCCTCACACAATATGCACAAAGCAATTAACACTCAACACCTAGCACACTTGCAATAGACTAGTCACTACGAGTCGCTATTCACTAGTCACACCTATTTCTTACATTGCCTAGACTTCTATTTATACATTACAACATAGGCCTAAGCATGGGTAAACCCATGGACCGACATCCCCATACCCATTACATAATCCCAAAACCCAAAAAGGCCCTAAAAGGGGGGCCTAGATCCCGTGATATCCGCTTCGTCTTGCGCTCTGCCTTCAACAGCCTGTCGAAGTCCCAAAAATAGGTCAAACATGACCAAGGATCCTCTAACTTGGTCAAGGGCCAACAAGAGGTCTCGTGGTCGCAAGAGTCTAGGACTATGGTGAGTACCATGACTCGAGCTCAGTTGAGGCAATCAACGACTCGATTGGTACTTCCTGTTTTATACTTGATGTTGAGGTGGAACTATTGTAAATATGTTGACCACTTCTGATGGTGGTCATTTTGTAATTTTCCTTGTGTCGGCATGAATTGCACCGGCTTATGATCAATGTGGATGACTGTTTCCTTCCCGAGAATTTAATTCCTCCACTGGCGACAGGCTTGCACAATGGAGTACATTTCTTTGTTGTAAGTAGGATACTTACGGACAACATTTGATAGTGTCTCACTATGATAGGCCACAGGGTGGTCGTACTGAGTGAGGAATGCACCCTCAACATAGTCTTAAGCATCTGTATCGATATTGAAGGGTTGTTGCAGGTCATCTAGATACACACCAACAAAATAATTAGTGAAAGTCCACAAGATATCGTCCATCATCCTCATGAAAGTTGTTGGGGCATTTGTCAAACCAAAGGGCATGACCACCCATTCAAAAAGACCTTCTTTGGACTTGAAGGTCGTTTTCCATACATCTGTCTATTATATTGGGACCTGATGGTAGGTAGACTTCAGATCAATCTTACTGAAGTATTTGGCCCTTTTGAGCTGATCAAGGGGATCGTTAATTTAGGGAATCAGGTACCGCTTCGTGACTGTGATTTTATTTAGGGCCCGATAGTCAATGTAGACTTGCCATGTCACATCTTTCTTTTGCACTAGAATGATTGGGCTCCCACAAGGTGATGAGTTGGTTTAGATGTGCCTTTTGTGGAGTAGTTCTTGGATCTGATGCTTGATTTCCTCATTTTCTAGGAGAGAGCAGTGATAGACTGGCCCATTGGGTAGCTGTGCGCTAGCAACCAGATCGATGGGATGCTTGAGACAAAAGTGTAGAGGTACCCTAGTAGGTGATGAGAAGATGTCTTTGTATTCTTCCATGACCCTATCCACTTGCTTTTGTTGCATGGAGAGGTTGTCCGTGGAGGCCATGGATGTGACGACAACCTTTATCTCAATCTAAGAGTGAATCATGAAGAAGACAAACTTCCTTGTCTGAGAAATGACCTTCCTGCATTGCTTGGAAAAGATCAAGGAAATAACACTAGGTGGGACTACCTAGGGTATCTTGTACAATTTTCTGTTCAAAGTAATAATAACACTGCGAGGCTTAGACTCATATACAACATGATGTTTCCATAAATAAGGTTGGCCCAAATGAACACCATAGAATTCGAGGGTAGAAACATCACACAATACCTCATCTTTGAATGGCTTGATGTCGTATGATATGTGACACTATTGGTTAACGTGAAGATCGCTTCCGTGATGGAGCCATCCGATGGTGTAGGGCAGTGGATGTGACATTGTCGACAGGGCTAGATGCTTGATGGCCTCTGTTGAGATGACGTTCTTCTGGCTACCACTATGAATGATGAAGTGTAGTGGAGTGCCTTTCACCCACATCTGTGAATGAAAGAGGCACTTTCCTTCCTCTGGCTCATCGGGTGATCTGGATTTATGTAGGAAAATAATGAAATATAGAAATACACATAAACAAAGATATGCAGTGGAAGTAAAACTTCATTTCATTAACAACAAATGACTGAAATATGCTTATAGACAGAATGGAAATAAAATAGCTCGGGCGTTGGTAGCTTATCTCTGAGAAGAGATGTGGCGACTACTGGCCTATGAACTCTGTTTTACAATGAGGCTCGAAGGCCTATATATTATTCAGAGACAATGGAAAACCCTAAACATCCAAAAACCTAACCCTAGGAGATGAAACGCCAGAATATGGGCCCTGTTGGGGTAAATTGGTACATCAATTTCCCGGGGTCATAACTTTGGCATACTATCTCCGTTTGACGCACATGATACATCGTTAGAAATATATATCCGAGGACTACACTTGTGAGAGTGAATATCGAGTCTAGAACAAACCCATATTCACCGGCGCGTATGAGTTTGTTTCGAACTCGATATTCGCCAGAGCATTCATGCCTAAAAAACGTCATTTAGGGCCTCAAAACGGCTCCAGAAGTTCAGGACCCGAAAAAGTACTAAAGAGAGTAAATTGTGCTACAATTAAGGAAACTAAAAAACTGAAAGAAACAATGGTGTGGGTCCAAGTGGAATAAGTGGGTGGCCACCAATATCCACATGGATCATTCCTCCCCCCTTAGGAAGCAATGGTCCCCACTGCGTTGAGTTCCTCCATGAGATGAGGAAACTTCTGCTGAACTTGGTCCCTGGTGAGCCACTTGCCCTGGTGAAGGAGTTGGCTTGCTTTGACAAATCGATATAGCCAGATCCTCTGCTGGAGGGTGTTCTTGATCTATGTGTCCATAATCCGATCAGTTGTTTCTTGTTCCATGCAATCTGGGTTTAACTCTATTGGTGTGAGTTGTTCTGCCATGTCAGATGTGTCTAGTAGAGGTGGAAAGCAGGGCCGAAGGCAGTCGACATTGAACACTGGGTGAAAACCAAGGAATGGTGGAATACTGAGCTCAAAGGCATTGTCCCCTACAGCCTTGGTTATGGTGTGTGGCCCATATCAGAGCGGGCGAATCTTGTGGTAGGGTCCAGCGAGGCACTCCTTTTGAAAATGTAGCCACAGTTTGTCGCCCACCTGGAAGTTGTGTGGCACCCGATGTTGATCATGTCGCTTCTTGTACTTAGCATTGGCTCTGTCCAAGATGTCATGAACCTATTGGAAGATGTGCTGAATGCACTCAATGAAATTGTTTGCCTTGTCAGCCTTAGACTGGACATGGGTTGAATCTGCCTGAGTAGTCGCAAATGACATGGCTACGTCAATGGGACACAGTGACTGGAATCCCAAGCTCACCTGAAAGGGGTTGTGGTTGGTTGAGCTATGGAGAGCCCGGTTGTATCTGTGTTGTACATAGGGGAGGCTCTCATCCCATGTGTGTGAATGCTTTGAGTTGTACATGCGCATAATGTGTACAATCATCCAATTGATGACCTCTATCTGGCCATAAATTTGCATATGGAAAGCTGTGGACTTGGTGAGCTTGGTGTCCAACATTGACTAGAGGCTGGACCAAAATGTACTGAGGAACCTGCTGTCCCGATCTGAGATGATAGACTATGGGATCCCAAAGCGTACCCACACTCGCTCAAAGAAGAGTTTAGCAGTGGCTTCTGCTGTGATATTCTTCTTGTAGGCCATCATAATGGACATCTTCGAGAATCTGTCGACGACAAAAAAAAAATAGTTATTGCCATGCTTAGTAGAAGGAAGGCCCGACATGTAATCCATGGAGATGGATTCCCAAGGTCGACTAGGGATGGGTAGCGGAGTATAGAGGCCTTGCTTCTTGATGGTCAGTTTGGCAATGACACAAG
Organism: Picea engelmannii; assembly: GCA_009831015.1. Classification (NCBI taxonomy): domain Eukaryota; kingdom Viridiplantae; phylum Streptophyta; class Pinopsida; order Pinales; family Pinaceae; genus Picea; species Picea engelmannii. The sequence goes on from ML793607.1 coordinate 47,996, forward strand.
CAGTGTAGGACTTGATGTACTTCCCGACATCCTGTCGAAGGTTCGACCAATAGAAATACTTTTGCAGTACTGCCACAGTTTCTCGACCCTGAAATGTCCAGTGACCTGACTGTAGTGCGCCTCCCAAATCATCTTGGCACGCTCACTTGAAGGAACACAAAGATGTCCCAGGTGACATAGTAGGGCATCCTGGAGGTGAAAATTAGGAGCTTGCTTACCCTACAAGAGCGTATTATATATGTGGTTGAATTCTAGATCACTTTTGTAGAGAAGCGACCAATCAAAAGTGTCGTGCCCACAAGAGTTGAGCACCATGGTTAGCACCATGATAGGGGGTCAGATGAGGTAGTATGCAACATTATTGGTGCTTCCTTTCTTGTACTTAATGTTCAAATGAAACTGTTGCAGGTATGTGGACCACTTCTGATGGTGATCGTTTTGCAACTTCCCTTATGTCTATATGAACTGCAAGGGTCGGTGGTCTATGTGGATGACCATTTCCTTTCCCAAAATGTAATGCTTCCATTGTTGGCAAGCCTGCACAATGGAATACATCTCCTTTTCATAAGTGGGATACTTTCGGACTGTGTCAGAAAGTGTCTCACTGTGATATGCCACTAGATGCCTCTGTTGAGTAAGGACTGCTCCAATAGCATAGTCAGAGGCATCTGTCTCGATCTCAAATGGTTGTTGCAAGTCTGGTAATGTGATCACTGGTGCAAAGCAAAGACAATGCTTCAAATTGCTGAACACCTTCTGTTGAGATTCAGACCAAAAGAATTTTGCTTTCGCTCCTCCCTTGGTGACTTGACTCAAGGGCCAAGTGATATGAGAGAATCCCAACACAAACCTGCGATAGAAATTGGCAAGACCCAAAAAGCTATGGAGCTCTGTTAGGGTGGTTGGGGCTGGCCAATCTCGAATGAATTGGATCTTGGCTGGATCCACATGCACCCCCCGCTCATCAATAATGTATCCTAGATATTGAACTTGGGCCATGCCAAAAGTGCACTTCTCCAAATTGGCACACAACTTGTGTTGCCGCAGTGTTTGAAGGACTTGTCAGATGTTGTGGAGGTGCTCTTCCCAAGTCTGGCTGAAGATCAAAAAGTCATCCAAGTACACCACTACAAATGAGTTCGTGAATGGTTGCAAGATGTCATCCATTAGTCTCATGAAGGTTGCAGGGGCATTCGTCAACCCGAAAGGCATGACCAACCATTCGAAAAGGCCCTCCTTGGATTTGAAGGCAGTCTTCCACACATCAGAGGGTTCGATTGGTACCTGGTGATACCCAGACTTCAAGTTGATCTTGCTGAAATATTTCGCCCCCTTGAGTTGGTCCAGAAGGTCATAAATCCATGGGATCAGGTACCTATTCCAGACAGTGATCTTGTTCAGTGCCCGATAGTCAATCCAGAGTCTCCAAGTCCCATCCTTCTTCTACACCAGCACAATCGGGCTCCCACAGGGCAATGAACTCGGTCGGATGTGACCTTTCTGCAAAAACTCCTGAATCTGCCCCTTGATTTCGTCATTCTCCAAAATAGAGCGCCGATAAATAGGTCCATTGGGCAATGATGCACCTGGGGTCAGATCGATGGGGTGCTTGAATTGACAGTGTAGAGGCACCCCTGCAAGGGAGGTGAATATGTCCTCGTACTCCTTCATGACCTTATCCATATGTTGTCATCATGTAGAGGGGCCCTATTTGGAGGTCGTGGCCACGGTCTTCTTCTTTCCCTGAGGGCGGATCGTCAGGAAAACAAATTTCCTGGTTTTGGCAATGAGCTTACTGCATTTTTTTGCAGTAACGAAAGAGATGGCTGTAGGTGGTGTTATTTCCAGTATCCTGTACAACTTATTGCCCAAAGTAATAATAATAGCACGAGGCCTGGACTCATACACACCATGTCGCTTCCACAAGTATGGTTGGCCTTATAATACATCATAAACATCAAGAGGATCAATGTCACATAATACCTCATCCGTGAAGCGCTTGATGCTGTAGGGAAGGCGACATTGCTGGCTTGTGCAAAGGTCTCATCCTTGGTGCAGCTACCTGATGGTGTATGGTTGTGGGTGTGCTATGGTCGACAAGCCTAGCTGTTTCACGACCTCTACTGAGATGAGGTTCTTTTGGCTCCCACTGTCGACAATGAACTGCAATGGGGAAACCTTTACCCACATCTAGGAATGGAAGAGGCACTCCACCTCCTCTGGATCTTCTGGTTCCTTCTTCTGGATCTTTGTGGTGGCTGTTATCACTGAAATTTCGTCCGCACAGGGCGACAAGAACTCAACATCATCAGCACAGAAAAACAATCATTCATGGCACAAGGATTAGTTCCATAGCACAGCAAAAGAGCCAAAACTATACAAAATTGGCTAAAAAATTAAA
>ML793607.1:51002-67991 GCA_009831015.1 Picea engelmannii
TTTATGCTCATGTTGTTATTTAGTTCTTGTTTAATTCTTGTTAATAGCTTTACTGTTTTCTTTCTAACCTTTTGCATTGCAGCTGTCATGACTAGAAGAGCCCAACTAGGCATGTAAGTGCTCACTTTTTGCTCACACATTGATGAAAAGAGCACGAACAGTGGCAATGGTGGCATTGGGCTCCACATCGATAATTTGCTTCCCCTTGTCATTCCCCTTGTCGGGTTCTGATTCAGAGTCGAAGCCTACATCCAATTCAGAAGCCTTCAACTCGGCTACCAGTCACTGCTTGGCCCAACACTCACTTGTGTTGTCAGTGGAGCTCTTATGGAAATCAGATCACTTCCCCGTGTCCTTTTTTGGCTTCGTGATGTTGTTATTTGCTTGCGGCTTTGGCGGGTTGTCCTGGGCCACCCCGCCTTGGCTTGGTCCTTTGTTTGGAGGTTTGTGGGTTCCTTTCCCTTGCTTCTGATTCACAAACCCAAAGTCTCGCTTCTTCTGTTCGAACTTCTGCTCAATCTTAGCAGCATATCAGTATGCCACACCAAGCGAGGAGATGTTGAGGAACTCCATTTCCTCATGAATGTATCTATGAAGACAACTGCGGTACTTTAACACCAACTAATACTCTGAATATTTGATACCCAATTTTTTGCGTAGGGTATGGAACAGATTTGCCAGCTCATGCACATCTTGGTCTCTTTGCTGCTGCAACATAGTCCATTGTATGTATTTGTCCTCATAGCTCCCCATGGGATAATATTGTTCCTTGATGGCGTCTGGGAAAGAATTCCAAGTGGGTGTGACCAAGAACAGAGAGGGTTCCCCCTCGCTCTGTTGCTCCCAGTAGGTTTCCCACCAGTCCTTGACATGGGGGGAGGCTTTAGGGAGTGCAAAAATAATCCTTTCTCGGTCGAAAAAGTCATGAACTGAGAAATATCCTTCTAGCAGATTCAACCATCTATCAACGACATCTTCATATATTTGGCCCTCAAATATGGGAATGCCAAAGTTTACTAGTACCTTAAAAGGAGTGGCGCCTCCAGAGTGGCTGTTGGATGTAGATGCACTGTCAGTGGGCAGTCGTTGAAGGATTTGAGCAAAGTTGTCCATCATTGCCTTCCTTTGTTTCTCGAGGGCCTCCTCGAACAATAATTTGATAGGATCTCCTGCTCCCTCATCTTTCTTTTCTTCCCCCATGGGTGGTCGTCGAAGTTTGTGAGGCTGATCTTGCAACGGTTCAACCAGATCGAGCCCTAACTCCTTATACCCTGATCTTGTTGGGGACATGCAAAGAAGGATCGAGAAAGAGAAGACTGCTCTGATACCACTGATCCAGATTTATGCAGGAACACAATGAAATACATAAATACACATAAACGCAGATATGCAGCGGAAGTAAAACTCCATTTCATTAACAAAAAATGACTGAAATATGCTTACAGACAGAATGAAAATAAAATAGCTCGGTCCTCGGATAGATATTTTTAAATATGTATCATGTGTGTCAAACAGAGATAGTATGCCAAATTTACGACCACGGGAAATTGATGTACCAATTTACCCCAATGGGGCTCATATTCTGGCGTTTCATCTCCTAGGGTTAGGTTTTTGGATGTTTAGGGTTTTCCATTGTCTCTCAATAACATATAGGACTTCAAGCCTCATTGTAAGACAGATTTCATAGGCCAGTAGCTGCCACATCTCTTCTCAGAGATAAGCTACCAGTGCCCGAGATATTTTATTTCTATTCTGTCTGTAAGCATATTTCAGTCATTTGTTGTTAATGAAATGATGTTTTAATTTCGCTGCATATCTGCGTTTATGTGTATTTCTGTATTTCATTGTGCTCCTGCATAAATACAAATCAGTGGTATCAAAGCAGTCTTCTCTTTCTCGATCCTTCTTTGCATGTCCCCAATGAGATTGGGGTATAAGGAGTTAGGGCTCGATCTGGTTGAACCGTTCCAAGATCAGCCTCGCAAACTCTGACAGCTGCCCATGGGGGAAGAAAAGAAAGGTGAGGGAGTAGGAGATCCTATCAAATTATTGCTCAAGGAGACCCTCGAGAAACAAAGGAACGTGATGATGGACAACTTTGCCCAGATCCTTCAACGACTGCCCACTGGCAGCGCATCTACATCCAACAACCACTCTGGAGGTGCCGTTCCTTTTAAGGTACAAGTAAACTTTGACATTCCCATATTTGAGGGCCAAATAGATGCAAATGGTGTTGATATATGGTTGAATCTGCTAGAAGGATATTTCTCGGTTCATGGCTTTTTTGACCGAGAAAGGATTATTTTTTCACTCCTTAAAGCCGCCCCCCATGTCAAGGATTGGTGGGAAACCTAATGGGAGAAACAGAGCGAGGGGGAACCCTCTCTATTCTCGGTCACACCCACTTGGAATTCTTTCCGAGATGCCATCAAGGAACAATATTATACCCTGGGGAGCTATGAGGACAAATACATACAATGGACTACGTTGTGGCAGCAAAGAGACCAAGATGTGCATGAGTTGACGAATCTGTTCCATACCCTACGCACAAAGTTGGGTATCAAAGATTCAGAGAAACAGTTGGTGTTAAAGTAACACAATTGTCTTCATGGATAAATTCAGGAGGAAATTGATTTCCTCAACATCTCCTCGCTTGGTGTGGCATACCGCTATGCTGCCAATATTGAGCAGAAGTTCAAACAGAAGAAGTGAGACTTTGGGTCTGCGAATCAGAAGCAAGGGAAAGGTACCCCCAAATCGATGAACAAAGGACCAAGCCAAGGCAGGACAACTCAGGACAACCCGCCAAAGCCACAAGCAAAGAACAACATCACGAAGACAAAAAAGGACACGGGGAAGTGGTGTGAGTTCCATAAGAGCTCCACTCACAACACAAGTGAGTGTCGGGCCAAGCAGTCACTGGTAGCTGAGTTGAAGGCTTTTGAATAAGATGTAGGCTCTGATTCTGAATCAGAACCTGAGAAGGGGAATGAAAGGGGGAAGAAGATTATCGATGTGGAGCCCAATGCCACCATTTCCACCATGAAGATCCCAAAAAAGGAACCAGAAGATCCAGAGGAGCCAGAGTGCCTCTTCCATTCCTAGATGTGGGTAAAGGGTTCCCCGTTGCAGTTCATATTCGACAACGGGAGCCAGAAGTACCTCATCTCAGTAGAGGTCATGAAATGGCTGGGCTTTTCGAGCACAACACACCCACAACCATACACCATCGGGTGGCTGTACCAATTACAGGACCTCCGTGCAAGCCAACAATGTTGCCTTCCCTACAACATCAAGCCCTTCATGGATGAGGTATTATGTGACATTGCTCCTCTTGATGTTTCTGAGGTATTATTAGGCCAACCATACTTGTAGAAGCAACATGCTTTGTATGAGTCCAGGTCTCATGCAATTATTATTACTTTGGGCAATAAGTTGTATAGGATACCAAAAATAGCATTGCCTACAACCATCTCTTTGGTTACTGCAAAACAATGCAATAATCTCATTGCCAAAACCATGAAATTTGTTTTTTTGATGATCCTCCCTCAGGGAAAGAGGAAGACTGTGGCCACGACCTCAAGACAGGGCCTCTCTGTATGATTACAACAGATAAATAAGGTCATGGAGGAGTACGAGGACATATTGACCTCCCTCGTAGGGGTGCCTCTACATTGTCAGGTCAAGCACCCAATCGATCTGACCCCAGGTGCGCCATTTCCTAATGGATCGATCTATCGACACTTTGTTATGGAGAATGATGAAATCAAGAGGTAGATTGAGGAGTTGTTGCAGAAAGGTCACATCTGATCGAGTTCATCACCTTGTGGGAGCCCGATCATGTTGGTGCAGAAGAAAGATGGGACTTGGAGACTCTGGATTGACTATCGAGCACTGAACAAGATCACTGTCCGGAATAGGTACCTGATTCCTCTGATTGATGACCTTTTGGACCAACTCAAGGGGTGAAATATTTCAGCAAGATTGATTTGAAGTCTGGGTATCACCATTTACCAATCAAACCCTCTGATGTGTGGGGTGCATGTGGATCCAGCCAAGATCCAAGTCATTTGGGATTGGCCAGCCCCAACCACCCTAATAAAGTTCCACATCTTTTTGGGTCTTTCCAATTTCTACCACAGGTTTGTGTTGGGATTCTCTCATATCACTTGGCCCTTGAGTTAAGTCACCAAGGAAGGCATGAAAGAAAAATTCTTTTGGTCTGAATCTCAACAGAAGGTGTTCGATGATTTGAAGCATCATCTCTCCTCTGCACCAGTGCTCACTGTTGTAGGAAAATCTCCCTGCGGATAGGTAGATCACCTCTAAGGCTTGACCTTAACCCTAGACAGAAAAATGCTTAACGTGGACACTGAATTTCTTTCAAATCTATCCAAACTAACACATGAGAAGGAGGGATGATAGAAGTACTTGTTATCGACGTTTGTCCCTGCACGCTCCAAGTTGCGCTCCAATCCTTTTGCTCCTCGTTGAGTTCTGCAGACAAAACAAGATACGACCACTTTCTACTCTATTGATATTAGCTTGAAAACAGATCTATCATTAAATGATAAGTTCATGTAACATTAGACACAAACTAGAAAGAAATAGGCCAAGCGTGTCATATTAATGAGAATAACGACAGTAGTACTTACAATCGTAGATGTGAATGCTACAGCTTTGTCAAGTCCCCTTCGTCTAACCCTTGCCTAAAAGCTCCACAATCTGGATAACAACAGCTTCACTGATCACTCTCCTTTGGCTGACTGTCAGTTTCCTCCAAGATCATAAGTTTCATATATTCAATTCTTCCTCCACCACTTATGAGATCATAAGTTTGGTGTAATTCTGCATTTTCCATCCTCCTTTCACCATTAGAAAGCTTGCTTATATAGCCTTGGAGAGGCTTTAACCACTTGAGATATCCTTGGGGAAGGTGAGGATTTTCCTCCTTCAGTTGAGGATCTGCCCTAAGATCATGGCTGGACTAGGGATTCGAATCCAACTGCCTTCCAAGAATGAAAAGATGCTTCCCCCATTCATCTCAACAGCTTAACAACCACCCATAATAGGTAGCGCTCCCTCAAAAGGGCCATCAGAGCATTGTAGCACTCCCTAGTAAGCTTTAGGGGGCGCCAGCACTCTCAAAATCTATAGTGCTCCCTCAAAAGGGCCAGGGGAGCGTTATAACGCTCCCTGATAGTGTAAGGGGGAGCTTCGACGCTCCGGGATAGTGTAAGGGGGAGCGCTCCTCTCCAAAACTCAGTTTTTTGGGTGCTTTCAGATGGCAAAGGGTTGTTTGACTTCAGTAGATCAGTTCTCCTCCTTCAAATCAGTCATGTGAGATGTTATAAGTGTCTCCTTAGTGTCGTTATCATGACAATATGTCTGAACATCCTTTGCGACACTAGTGACCAACTTGTGACACTTGCGAAAGTTGAGAGGGACAATGCAACACTTACGACAATTGAGAGGGACAATGCGACACTTATCCAACTGAGCAATTTTGACGTGTAACACTCACATTACCAGACTTGCAACAACCATTTGAGATCGAGACAGATGCCTCTGACTATGCTATTGGGACAATCCTTACTCAACAGGGGCATCCAATGGCATATCACAGTGAGACACTTTCTGACACAGTCCAGAAGTATCCCACTTATGACAAGGAGATGTATTCCATTGTGCAGGTTTGCCGACAATTGAAGCATTACATTTTTGGAAAGGAAACGATCATCCATATAGACTACCGACCCTTGCAGTTCATACAGACACAAGGGAAGTTGCAGAACGATCGCCATAAAAAGTGGTCCACATACCTGCAACAGTTTCATTTGGAAATTACGTACAATAAAGGAAGCACCAATAATGTTGTAGACTGCCTCAGTCGACCCCCTATCATGGTGCTAACCATGGTGCTCAACTCTTGTGGGCACGAGACTTTCGATTGGCTGCTTCTCTACAAAAGTGATCCATAATTCAGCCACACATACAATACGCTCTTGGAGGGTAAGAAAGTTCCTAATTTTCATCTCCAGGATGCCCTGCTATGTCACCTGAGACATCTTTGTGTTCCTTCAAGCGAGCATGCCAAGATGATTTGGGAGGCGCACTACAGTTGGGTCGTTGGGCATTTCAGGGTCGAGAAAACCATGGCAGTACTGCAAAAGTATTTCTATTGGCCGAACCTTCGACAGGATGTTGGGAAGTACATCAAGTCCTGCACTGCTTGCGCCATTGCCAAACCGACCATTAAGAAGCAAGGCCTCTATACTCTGTTGCCCACCCCTAGTCGACCTTGGGAATCCATCTCCATGGATTACATGTCAGGCCTTCCTTCTACTAAGAATGGCAATGACTGTGTTTTTGTGGTCGTCGAAAAATTCTCGAAGATGTCCATTATGATGGCCTGCAAGAAGAATATCACAGTAGAAGCCACTGCTAAACTCTTCTTTTTGCGAGTGTGGGTACGCTTTGGGATCCCATAGTCTATCATATCAGATTGGTACAACAAGTTCCTCAGTACATTTTGGTCCAGTCTCTGGTGGATGCTTGACACCAAGCTCACCAAGTCCACAACTTTCCATCCGCAAATTGATTTCCAGACAAAGGTCATCAACTGGATGATTGTACACATTCTGCACATGTACAACTCAAAGAATCCACGCACATGGGATGAGAGCTTACCCTATGTACAACACAACATGGGATAGATCTTTCTAATGATGTATCATGTGCATCAAAGGGAGATAGTATGCCAAATTTACGACCCTGGGAAATGGATGTACCAATTTACCCCAACGGGGCCCATATTCTGGTGTTTCATCTCCTAGTTGTAGGTTTTTGGATGTTTAGGGTTTTCCATTGTCTCTCAATAATATATAGGCCTTCAAGCCTCATTGTAACACATATTTCATAGGCCAGTAGCTGCCAGATCTCTTCTTAGAGATAAGCTACCAGCGCCCGAGCTATTTTATTTCCATTCTGTCTGTAAGCATATTTCAGTCATTTGTTGTTAATGAAATGAAGTTTTACTTCCGCTGCATATCTGCATTTATGTGTATTTCTATATTTCATTGTGTTCCTGCATAAATCTGGATCAGTGGTATTAGAGCAGTCTGCTCTTTCTCGATCCTTCTTTGCATGTCCCCAACAAGATCGGGGTATAAGGAGTTAGGGCTCGATCTGGTTGAACCGTTGCAAGATCAGCTTCACAAACTCCGATGGCTGCCCATGGGGGAAGAAAAGAAAGATGAGGGAGCAGAAGATCCTATCAAATTATTGCTCGAGGAAGCCCTCGAGAAACAAAGGAACACGATGATGGACAAAATTATCTAGATCCTTGAACGGCTGCCCACTGGCAGCACATCTACATCCAACAACCACTCTGGAGGTGCCACTCCTTTTAAGGTATAAGTAAACTTTGACATTCCCATATTTGAGGGCCAAATAGATGCAGATAACATTGATAGATGGTTGAATCTGCTAGAAGGATATTTCTCGGTTCATGACTTTTCCTACCGAGAAAGGGTTATTTTTGCACTCCTTAAAGCCGCCCCCCATGTGAAGGACTGGTGAGAATCCTACTAGGAGCAACAGAGCGAGGGGGAACCCTCTTTGTTCTCAGTCGCACCCACTTGGAATTATTTTCAAGACACCATCAAGGAACAATATTATCCTGTGGGGAGCTATGAGGACAAATGCATACAATGGACTACGCTGCGACATCAAAGAGACCAAGATGTGCATGAGCTAACGAATATGTTCCATACCCTAAGCACAAAGTTGGGTATCAAAGATTCAGAGAAACATTTGGTGTTAAAGTACCGCAATTGTCTTCATAGATACATTCAGGAGGAAATTGAGTTCCTCAACATCTCCTCGCTTGGTGCGGCATACCGATATGCTGCCAAGATTGAGAAGAAGTTCAAACAGAAGAAGCGAGACTTTGGGTCTGTGAATTAGAAGCAAGGGAAAGGTACCCCCAAACCATCGAACAAAGGACCAAGGCAAGGAGGGGCGACCCAGGACAACCTGCCAAAGCCACAAGTAAAGAACAACATCATGAAGCCAAAAAAGGACATGGGGAAGTGGTGTGAGTTCCATAAGAGCTCCACTGACAACACAAGTGAGTGTCGATCCAATCAGTGACTAGTAGCCGAGTTGAAGGCTTCTAAATTAGATTCAGGCTCCGACTCTGAATCATAACCCGAAAAGCGGAATGACAGGGGGAAGCAGATTATCGATGCGGAGCCCATTGCCACCGTTTCCACCATGAAGATCGAGAAGAAGGAACCAGAAGATCCAGAGGAGGCGGAGCACCTCTTCCATTCCCAGATGTGGGTAAAGGGTTCCCCGTTGTAGTTCATTATCGATAGCGGGAGCCAAAAGAACCTCATATCAGTAGAGGTCATGAAATGACTGGGCTTGCTGACCACAACACACCCACAACCATACACCATTGGGTGGCTACACCAAGGACGAGACCTCCGCGCAAGCCAACAATGTTGCCTTCCCTACAACACCAAGCCCTTCACAGATGAGGTATTATGTGACATTGCTCCTCTTGATGTTTCTGAGGTATTATTAGGCCAACTGTACTTGTGGAAGCGACATGCTGTGTATGAGTCTAGGCCTCATGCTGTTATTATTACTTTGGGTAATAAGATGTACAGGATACCGGAAATAGCACCACCTACAACCATCTCTTTGGTTGCTCCAAAACAATGCAGTAAGCTCATTACCAAAACCAAGAAATTTGTTTTTCTGATGATCCGCCCTCAGGGAAAGAAGAATACTGCGGGCACGACCTCCAGACAGGGCCCCTCTGCACAATAGAAATAGATGGATAAGGTCGTGGAGGAGTACGAGGACATATTCACCTCCCCCGCAGGGGTGCCTCTACACTGTCAGGTCAAGCACCCCATCGATCTGACCCCAGGTGTGCCATTTCCCAATGGACCGATCTATCGGCGCTCTATTCTAGAGAATGACGAAATCAAGAGGCAGATTTAGGAATTGTTGCAGAAAGGTCACATCCGACTGAGTTCATCACCATGTGGGAGCTTGATCATGCTAGTGAAGAAGAATGATGGGACTTGGAGACTCTGCATTGACTATCAAGCACTGAACAAGATCACTGTTTGGAATAGGTACCCGATCCCACAGATTGATGAACTTTTGGACCAACTCAAGGGGGTGAAATATTTAAGCAATATCGACTTGAAGTCCGAGTATCACCAGGTACCAATCGAACCCTCTGATGTGTGGAAGACTGCCTTCAGGTACCACCCTAACAGAGCTCTACAACTTTTTGGGTCTTGCCAATTTCTATCGCAGGTTTGTGTTGGGATTCTCTCATATCACTTGGCCCTTGAGTCAAGTCACCAAGGGAGGAGCGAAAGCAAAATTCTTTTGGTCTGAATATCAATAGAAGGCATTCAATGATTTGAAGCATCGTCTCTCCTCTGCACTAGTGCTCACATTACCAGACTTGCAACAACCATTTGAGATCGAGACAAATGCCTCCAACTATGCTATTGGGGCAGTCCTTACTCAACAGGGGCATGCAGTGGCATATCACAGTAAGACACTTTCCAACACAGTCCGGAAGTATCCCACTTATGAAAAGAAGATGTATTCCATTATGCAGAATTTTTGACAATGGAAGCATTACATTTTTTGAAAGGAAATGATCATCCACACATACCACCGACCCTTGTAGTTCATACAGACACAAGGGAAGTTGCAGAACGATCGCCATCAGAAGTGGTCCACATACCTACAACAGTTTCATTTGAGCATTAAGTACAAGAAAGGAAGCACCAATAATGTTGCATACTGCCTCATCCGACCCCCTATCATGGCGCTAACCACAATGCTCAACTCTTTTGGGCACGAGACTTCCGATTGGCCGCTTCTCTACAAAAGTGATCCAGAATTCAGCCACACATACAATACACTCTTAGAGGGTAACCAAGTTCCTAATTTTCACCTCCAGGATGCCCTGTTATGTCACCTAGGACATCTTTGTGTTCCTTCAAGTGAGCATGCCAAGATGATTTAGGAGGCGCACTACAGTCAGGTCGTTGGGCATTTCAGGGTCGAGAAAACCATGGCAGTACTACAAAAGTATTTCTATTGGCCGAACGTTCGACAGGATGTCGGGATGTACATCAAGTCCTGCACTGCTTGCGCCATTGCCAAACCAACCATCAAGAAGCAAGGCCTCTATACTCTGCTGCCCACCCCTAGTCGACCTTGGGAATCCATCTCCATGGATTACATGTCGGGCCTTCCTTCTACTAAGCATGGCAATGACTGTGTTTTTGTGGTTGTCGATAGATTCTCGAAGATGTCCATTATGATGGCTTGCAAGAAGAATATCACAACAGAAGCCACTGCTAAACTCTTCTTTGAGTGAGTGTGGGTACACTTTGGGATCCCACAGTCTATCATCTCAGATCGAGACAACAGGTTCCTCAGTACATTTTGGTCTAGCCTCTGGTCGATGCTGGACACCAAGCTCACCAAGTCCACAGCTTTGCCGAAGCATTCATGCCCAAAAAACGTCGTTTAGGGCCTCAAAACAGAAATACAAAAATACACATAAACGCAGATATGCATCGGAAGTAAAACTTCATTTCATTAACAACAAATGACTGAAATATTCTTACAGACAGAATGGAAATAAAATAGCTCGGGCGTTGGTAGCTTATCTCTAAGAAGAGATGTGGCGGCTACTGGCCTATGAAATCTGTGTTACAATGAGGCTCGAAGGCCTATATATTATTGAGAGACAATGGAAAACCCTAAAAATCCAAAAACCTAACCCTAGGAGATGAAACACCAGATTATGGGCCCCGTTGGGGTAAATTGGTATATCAATTTCTCGGGGTCGTAACTTTGGCATATTATCTCCGTTTGACGCACATGATACATCGTTAGAAATATCTATATGAGGAATACACTTTTGACAGTGAATATCGAGTACGGAATAGAGACATATTTGCTAGAGCATTCATTCCCAAAAAAACGTCATTTAGGGCCTCAAAACAGCTCCGAAAGTTCAGGACCCGAAAAACTGCTAAAAATAGTAAATTGTGCTACAATTAAGGAAGATGAAAAACCAAAAGAAACAATGGTGTGGGTCCAAGTGGAATAGGCGGGTGGCCACCAATATCCACCTAAATCATCAGGTTCACCGGGATGGATCTTAGTGGTAGGAACGGTGGCACTCTGTTCTACGTTAATGATCCGTATCCCCTTTTTTGGTTCTGAATTAGAGTCGGAACCCGCATTTGATTCAGAGGCTTTTACCTCAACCACCAATGACTACTTTAAGCGATAATCAATAGTGTTATGCCAGGGGTTCTTATGGAAGTTGCACCACTTCCCAATATATTTTTCATCTTCGCATTGTTCTTATTTTCTTGCACCTTGGACTGGTTGTCCCGAGGTTTCCCATATTTTCTTTGTCCTTTTTTCTGTGGCTTAGGGTTGCCATTTTTGTTCTTCTGCTATGAGGGGTTCTCGGACCCAAACTGTTGCATCTTTTTTTTAAGCTTCTACTCGATTTCGACGACATAACAATAGGCCACGCCGAAGGATGAGATGTCCAAAACCTCCATTTCTCTTTGGATGTATCTATGCAGACCATCGTGGTACTTGAGCACCAGATGTCGCTCAAAATATTTGATAACTATCTTGGTCCGCAAGGTGTGGAAGACATTAATGAACTCTGGCATTGTTTGGTCTCTTTCCTGCCACAATGTGGTCCATCTTGTATACAAGTCGTCATAACTTCTAACGGGGTAGTATTGTTCCTTAATAACATCTATGAAGGAACCCCAAGTGGGTGCAACTACAAATAATGTGGAACCCTCTATTTCCTTTTCCTCATAGAAAGTCTCCCACTAATCTTTGACATGGGGGACGACCTTGGTGAGCGCAAATGTAATATTTTCTCTTTCAGAAAAGTTGTGGACAAAATAATTCCCTTCTATAAGGTTTAACCATTTATCTACGGCATCCGAATCTATTTGACCTTAAAATATAGGAATATCAAAATTGATCTTTACCTTGAAGAGGGCGACGCCTTCGCTTGAGGTGGATGTGTCGCTTGTCGACAATTGTCGGAGGATTTGTGCAAAGTTGTCCATCATATAGTTTCTCTGTTGCTCAAGGGATTCCTCGAGCAACATTTTGAAAGGATCTCCTGTCCCGTCGTCTTTCCTTTTGCCTTCCATGGACAGTTTCTTGGGTGTGCAAGAGAAGTTGTCCTCAAGAGAAACAAGCTCGAGACCCAACTCTCTATACCCTGACAATGTCGGGGACAAGCATTAAAAAAATGACAAGGAGTAGGCTGCTCTGATACCACTGATCCAGATTTATGAGTGGTACGAAATGAAACCGCAGATTTATAATGTTAGCAAAGAGATATAGTGAGCAATAACAAAGATATAATAAAACTTGACTTCTATTAAATAAGAAATATGCTGAAAACTGTAAAATGCAGAGTCAAAACAAGCTTGCTAGAATGATGGCAGTTTATCTCTGAGAAGAGATGTGATGACTACACTCATTTGCCAGAAGATGAGTACAATGAGGCTCTGAAGGCCTTTTTACAATATACTTGAATGCAAAAACCCTAGAAATCCAAAAACCTAACCCTATGAGATGAAGCACCAAAATTCATGTTGGCCCTGTTGGGGTAAGTTAGTACATCAACTTTTCGGGGTCATAACTTTTTTGTAGTATTCCAGATACAAAATAGTATGCAAAACATAAATAATTAGCTATAAATGGCAGAGAAACAATGAGATAACCAGAACAATACCATAATATTACCAGAATAACACCAGAAAGAGCACTTTGATTATTGAGAGCAATATTCACTTGCCTCTTCGAGGGGGCAACCTCCAGCAGAGTAGAGCTCTATTACAATAATATCCGAGACAAGATTTTTCATACCCTCTACTTCTATTTATACTAAATCTATCTATACAAAAGAACAATATAGAGGAAGATCCTTCTCTAAGTGAAAGATTCTATTAGGTCTTCTTACATTTGACTTATTCTTCCTTATTGCTAGGCCTTATTAATATTGGCCTTTATTACATGGAATTATATTATTCTACCTACATGAGGGGTTAGGGAGGTTAGGTCCCTAACATTCCCTCCCCCTTGAAGAACAACCTTGTCCTCAAGGCTTAAGATGAGGGAATTGTTGTAGAATGGTGGCCGACTCTTCTGGAGGGGTATATTTCCATTGGACTAAAACTTCATGGATGGTAAGCTGACAGAAACAACATTCTCTCTGGGCCACGACTACTTGTAGAATGGTGGCCGACTCTTCTGGAGGGGTATATTTCCATTGGACTAAAACTTCATGGATGGTAAGCTGACAGAAACAACGTTCTCTCTGGGCCACGTCTGCTTGTAGAATGGTGGCCGACTCTTCTGGAGGGGTATATTTCCATTGGACTAAAACTTCATGGATGGTAAGCTGATAGAAACAACGTTCTCTCTGGGCCACGACTGCTTGGACTAAAACTTCATGGATGGTAAGCTGACAGAAACAACGTTCTCTCCGGGCCACGACTGCTACAACCATATGGAACCTTCTTCATCCAACTCAGGGAGATTATTTTGAGTTTGGCACTTAGTTCCAATCACTTTCTTTAAGCAGAAAACATGAAAAATAGGATGGAGCTTTGACTGTCTGGGTAGAGCTAACTTATAGACCATTGATCCCACCCGCTTGAGCACTTTATAAGGACCATAAAATTTGGACACAAGTTTCTGATAGTGGTTATATTTGAGTGAAGTCTTCTTATAAGGTTGTAGTCAAAGAAATACCTTGTCCCCTTCAACAAAATGGTGTTCAGAATGACCTTGATCTGCTCGTTGCTTCATGGGATTATGAGCCATGAACAAAGTGTCTTTGACGGCACGAAGAATAGCCTCCCAGACTATAACATTTGTGTCAACCGCCTGAACCTTCGATACCCCTGGAATATAGGAGAGAACTGATAGAGGCTTTTGGCCATAGACTGCTTCACAAGGAGTCATGCAAGTAGCTGTATGGTAAGATGTGTTGTACCACCATTCATCTAGGGGTAACCATTGAGCCCACATATTTTTCCGCTTAGATACAAAATATCTCAAATATGTTTCCAAACACTTGTTGACAACTTCAGTCTGGCCATCCATCTGGGGGTGATAAGCAATGCTAAGATGCAAGTGGGTGCCCTGTAGCTTGAACAATTCTTGCCAAAAATTGCTAGTGAAAGTGGGGTCTTTGTCAAAGAAAATAAAAGTAGGCATGCCATGAAGCTTGAAGATATGATCCATGAATATTTGAGCCATCGTGGAGACTATGAATGGGTGTTGAAGAGCACAAAAATGAGCATTTTTGGAGAGACTATCAACGACCACCATGATGATTGATTTATTTCCCAAGTTAGGTAAGCTTACAATGAATTCCATAGAAATATCTCACCAAATAGTAGGGGGAATGGGAGAAAAGGAACCCTTCGTTTTCATATTTCCAGGAAAGAACATCATCCAGTACATTTTCCTTTCCCTTCTTGTAAATGATCTCATAATCATAGCCAAAAAGCTTGGTCACCCATTTTTTTTGTCCGGGGATGAAATTTGTTGTTCCAGGAAATACTTGAGACTCTGCTCATCAGTTTTGATTTGGAATTGTTGACCTAGTAAATAAGGACACTAGAGATCCACATCATGCAGAATAACTAACATTTCCTTTTCATAAGTGGAATGGTTCAAATGTCTCTCTGAAAGTTGTTTGCTAGTGAAGGCCAAGGGCCTGCCATCTTGCATGCGGACAACCCCAATTTCTTTCCCGGGAGCATCATATTCCAATACAAATGTATTTGTGAACTCTAGGAGTGCAAGGACAGGGGTCGAGCACATAACATCTTTTAAGGCTTGGAAGGCATGATCTACAGCTGAAGTCCAAGTGAAGGCATTCTTTTTAAGGAGAGAAGTGAGAGGAGCTGGAATCTTTCCATAATTCCGAACAAACTTCCTATAATAGCCCGTTAAAACCAGAAAACCACGCAAGCTCTTAAGAGTTTTAGGGCGAGGCCAATCTTGCATAGATTCAATTTTCTTAGGATATACTCGGACACCATCCTTGTCGACAATATGACCCAGGTATTCCACTTCTGAGGAACTAAAGGAACATTTAGATTGTTTGAGGAAAAGATGGTGCTTAGAGAGTAGATGGAGAACTTGATTCACATGGGCAAGATGGGATGACCAAGTTTTACTATAGATGAGAATATCATCAAAGAAAAATAAGACAAAATGATGAAGAAAAGGATGGAAGACATGATTCATAAGACTTTGGAAAGTGGAATGAGCATTACACAATCCAAAGGGCATTACCAAGAATTCATAATGACCCCCATGAATGCGAAATACAGTCTTGGGAATGTGTCACACACCCACTATGGAAACTAATATTTTTCGACTTTTTCCTTCTTTTCCCCGAGGAACAGAATCCCCGAGTTCTTATGGGGCCTGATGTAGACCCTACCATCCCTTATCCTTACCCATGTGGTCGTTGGCTATGACCACCGGCCTTACCGGAGAGGTGCTTCCGGATTTCGCGATTCAGGAAATCGCGATGCATGTGTTCCCCTGCTCTCTGGTCTCTCGAAGTGCCGAAATCCGAAAGGAACCAACAGTTCATCACATCTAACAATACCTCGGATTAAGACCTGGCATTCCACCTTTCAGAGTCTCGCGTAATGGGTTTTAGTGGTAGAAGAGGATGGTGGGGTTCATACCCTTCGGTTTTCCGGGTGCCGAAACACCGAAAACCAAATCTACATGCGCTAAGCCATATCGGGATTTCACAAGTCGGGAATTCGGGACTGGCGTGTACCAGGGACTTGCTTCTAGATATCCCAGGTGTTGAAATACCGAGACATCAAGACTTATCTGCGCTATTATCATTTCGGGGTCTCGCAATTTGGGATTTCAGGATATGTGCAGACATAAGGTCTCGCACTTAGGTTTCCCGGGAGCTGAAACTCCGAACCATATATCCTCTAAACTCACTTCGGGGTTTCGCAAGTCAGGATTTCGCGATGTGCAATGACAACAGGTCTCGCATCTGGGTTTCCCAGGAGCCGAAACTCCGAAGTTCATATATATACGCTAAGCTCATTTCGGGGTTTCGCAAGTCGAGATTTCGCGATGTGCAATGACAAGAGGTCTCGCATCTGGGTTTCCTGGGAGACGAAACTCCGAAACATCTGGCGGTGACCGTGAAATGCGAAGCGCCCTTTTAAAATTTGGATCGTGGTCACCGCCAGTGATCGCGTGAGGAGAGGGTGTAAGCCAGTATGATGAATAGTGCATGAGTTTAATGCACCAAGGAGCTTCCTATTAAGAAGCCTGATACTCATACCAGTGGGGTATGAATGATATATAGAACGTGCAAGTAATGCACATGTGTGATGTAGGAGTATCAATATACTAAAGGCCCAACATGATGGCCCTGAAGAGTGAACTGTGAGGCAAGACTTACACTTGCCAAAAATTGAATGAACACCATGGATGCATGGTTGACTCCGCTCTGAAGATTCGTGAAGGATCTATCTTGAAGGATAGCTTAAAGGAAATGTACTCCATATCCCTAGGAAAATCCAGTACAATTAAAGGGAAGAGTAAACGAGCAAGGATGCTCTGTTGTCATGATAAGAGGCAAATGTTTATGCCTTTGCAGATCACATGAGAAGGATGGTGAACAATCCTGAGATGACTAATTTTAAAAATAGAAATGTATGTAGGCTATGAAGTATACCTATGATAGCTACATGAAGGCTTAGGATTAGGAAAGTGGTTAAGTACATCATAGATGTAAGTTAACAAAGATGCATGTTTATATTCCTTAAGGGAATATTTGGTAGACCACTAAAAAGCTAACTCAAGGTTGAGGCCATCACA
>ML793607.1:77830-115072 GCA_009831015.1 Picea engelmannii
TATAACAACATCATCATCATCGAGTGTTTGGGAAGGGGAAGGGGGAGATTAGAGGAGGGCTCTGAAAATTCCAACAACGGTCGTTAAGGATATGGTTTCAAGCGAGAGCACAAGTTATGTTTGTGGGTGATAGTCAGGCGGGCTGACATCTTTTCCATCTGCTCGACCCAATGGTGAATGACCTTAAGATGACACAAGGGTTCGTTATGGAGATAGAGGAACTGGATTTCGATGGTGACGCAATGAGTACGACAAATATATTCTATTATGATGCAGATTTCATCCACATGCAATAGGCCAAGAGGGCCCTGGCCTCAGGCTTCCCATCGTTGCTTGATCATCCAGTTGGTTCCCATTAGGTAGCTAAGTCTTCCAAGGTGATGGATCCAATTTTTTGCATGCAGGGTGGTAGGTGAGATTATCCATTGTCTTTCCCCCTCAATGATAAGGCCAAGATTCCTCCTTCTCAAGCTGGCATTTCTTCCTTTGTATTTCCCCCCATCCAATGCACTAGTAGGAAATCCTCATTAGTGGATTAGTCTCTCCCATTAATGAAGCAGTGGGGGAAGCTTTGAAGCATAACATTTCTTGAGAGCATCCAAAATCAAAAAGAGGTGTTGGAAGGTTAAAAGGGAGAGGATCAAAATGATGGTTGGGGATGATGTGAAGCTTGATTCAATCCCTAATCTTCTGAAAAAAAAGGTGGTAGGTAGGTTTTGTGGTAATATTGTAAAGTCAGAATCTTTATGGGGGTCGATTGACGCTAATTGGTCTTCCTTGTTGGGTTATAGTCCCGAGTTTCACACAATGGGCCAAGGGTAAATATGTTTCAATTTTCGTTTGAAGGAATATTTGGCGGCCATTTTTAAGTAGTTCTTGGGGATGGGGTCTATTGTGTCTAGTTTTAAAGGAATGGGTTATTAGCTTTGACCCCACTTGTGACCCTTTATCCCCTTCTCAGATTTGGGCTATTCTACCAAACCTTCCTCTCTTATTTTGGTATTTGAATGTTTTGGAGTTTATAGGCAAAAAGATATGTCGGTTCTAAGCTTTGATCCTGAATGGGACTCTAAGCTAGACCAATGTTAGGCTTGGCTGCAAGTGGGAGTTGACCTGCGACAGGGCCTTTTAGAGGAAATTGAGCTAGTTTGTGGAGAGTTTTCTTGGGTACAAATAATTGGCTATAGACGAATAATGTTTTGATGCTATGATTGTAATGAGGTGAGGAATCTCCAAGCTCAGTGCTGCAAGACGTGCTCAGTGTTTCCCCCATTCAAAAAAATTTGGAGACAAAAGGTCAATCAAGAGATGTCAGGGGGTGCTTTTCCAAATAATGAGTTAGAAACTACCAAGGAAGTTCATCCCAATTCAAAAGACACTCCTCTAGTGAGTCAGGACAAGGTGCCCAAAGTTTCTCCCTATGAGGGTAACAATATTTCCTTGTATGGTAAGTCCCAATCTCCTCTTGTTTCAATCTAATCTTTGTTTCTATTGGATGGTTTTCCTCCTCCCTTCATCCCAACAAAAGGTTCACTAGTTTTTGAGCTTGGGAGTCCCCCTGTCTTGGTTCAATATTCTCTTGATTCTAGGATAGTTTTCCCTCTCTTGATTGAATCTCTCCCCGAGGTTTCTTCCAACCCACCTTCGGTGGGTATTCCATATCCTCCTCCCTCCCAGGTGAAAGTGCCCCTCCCCACCCATGATGTCTCCTCTCCCCCTCATACCCTCTCCATTGAATCAATAAAAAACAAGATTTCCAAACCTCTCCTCAAATCGGATTATCTACTCAAATAAAAGGTTAAGCCTATGGAAGAGATGACCATAGAGGGAGGGTTGGTGTTAGATAAGCTCATGTGATATCAGGTGGGATGCATGTCACACCTATTTCTAGCCAAAATTTAAGCAAGAAAGGATATTAGAAGCATGAATCAGTCCATGATAGTCTGGGCCCTTGGAGCAGGGAAACCCTACGAAAGGAATATGTAATGATTTGTCTCTCATTCAACACTCACGGGGTCGATGCTGCCTCAAATATTATAGCCCTCAAAAGGATTTTTAAATCCCATTCTTTAGACGTGATCATGATATAAGAAACCATCTGTGCAGGGAACAAGGCCACAAAATCCTTCTACCCATGGCTAAAATATTGGTCGTTCAGTTATGTTGACTCTAAAGGTTTATCTGGGGGTCTACTCACGGCATGGAAACCTAACCTAAGAGTCATTTCTTCTTTCATGCTTTCTTAAGGAATTGTGGTGGACTTGGAAGATCACCTTGTAGCCACTTCTTTTTGAGCAGTCAATATGTATGGCCCCTACTCTAAAAAAATAGCCTTCTGGGTAGGCTTGGCATCATCAGGGATCCTCTCGTCCCCCAACCTTAGTCTAGGTGGCAACCTTAAATTTACTCTCTATATCAGGAAAGTGTGTAGGGGGCATCCATGAAGAGATCCTTTGGAGGGGTTCTTCACCCATATGATTGAGGAGGCTCACCTAGTCGATATGGCATGTCCCAAGTTGTCCCTCACATGGAGGAATGGAAGAAAAGGGGACGATTTCATGGCCATATGATTGGATAGATTTCTAATCATTGAATCTCTATTAGAGGGCCCATGACATATAAAGTCATGGGTATCCTCTGTGGCAATATCATATCACTTATCCATCCCGTTGAAATTTGATAAGAAAGGGATGCAGCCTACGTCCCCACTAAAATTTAACCATTCTTGGCTCTAGGAGGAAGATTAAATTTGTTTCGTCCTTTCTCTCTGGACCCATTTGGATGAGGACTTTGGGAGTTCCTTCATGCAACAATTTGTGTTTAACCTAGGAAAGGTTAAAAAAGCCACCGAAGAATGGGCCAAGGATTTCAAGAAGAGATCCTGAAGCTCTCCTTCTCAAAGTTGAATCCAATATTGACTACCTCCTATTTCAAAATCCGACAAGTTCCTTATTTGAAGAAGAAGATATTTCCATAAAAGAATTAATGGCTAAGAGACATGACCTATTGGTTAAAGAAGAAACAAAGTTGTGCCTTAAAAGGTAGGGTAGTTTGGTTGAAAGAGGGTGATAATAATACCGATTTATTCCACAAGTTCGCACCTATTGGAAAAACCTTAACTCCATTTGGGAACTTTCAGACCAAAATGGTCAACAAGTCAACTCCTTTGAAGGCATTGCTGAAGTAGGGTAGTTTTTTTTTAACAACCTCTTTAAGGAGCCAAGGGGATTTCCAATCAAAGAAGTCCTAAAGGTGGAAAATATATTCCCAAGGTCTATCAATGAAGAAATGAATGAGTCCCTTAAGGTAGAGGTTTTAGAAGGTGAACTCCTAGCGAACCCATTCTCCCTCCAAAAAGGTAAAATCCCAGGACCAAATGTGATGGTAAACCCTGACTGATCCAGGTTCTATCTATCCACGATCTGCAGTCTCATATAAATTTAGATCCTATTAAATTGCAATACCTTGTATTCCTATCTCTCGTTATTGAATCGTCATCTATTTTCTGTGAGTGCACAAGATCCTCTTGAACTCTGCCATCCTAGTACCAAATAGTGCACAATGGGGAGGACTTGAGTAAATTCAATGGATCCAAATATGCAAAAAACTCACCAAATATCAAACACATGTGCGAAACTCGAACAATTTTGGATAATGATTTAAATGTGCAAAATACTTCAAAGGAAAATACAACTAACATATAATTAACTATACACCATAAATTCCAAGTACCGAGGAATTAAATAATTCAAACCCATATGTTTTATTCTTCCGATCTGTTTAATGAAATGTTAAGTGTTGTAGTTAACCACACCATCGGTCACCAACCCATCATAATCAATTCAAATCCGAGAGATTTAACAATATAGAAACCCGACCATTGGGAACTGGAACCACCGTTCCTTCGGAATAACCAGGTGAATGGGATAACTGGGTCACCAAGAACACCGACCATTGGTCTTGGGACACAATAAATATGTGCCTTTTCAAAATTCTCTTGGTCTGGTTAACAACTTTACAAAAACAAATAATGTGCTTTTCCCTTCAATTGCAGGTTATGTCAATCAACCACCATAAATTAATTAACCAACCTTCACGCTTGTTATTTGGCTCTGGTTCAATTGAATTTAAGGCTTGGATAATTTCTCTTCTTTGTAGCTTGAACTCGACTTCGATATCCACTGATCTTCTTATTCAATCACTCATAATAAGACCAAACATCCTGCTCCTCGTTACCTCTACTCATGGATTTTCCTTCACTTATTACCAGACTCATATATCTCTTCTGGATTCACACTTCAAATCGTCGTGTTCCCTTATGAAATTCTTAGGAACTTTGTCTCTTCTAATCTCATTCCACTAGGATTTAAATGTCTTGCTCTTGCTCTCAATGGTTCAATCAACTAAAAATTAAATATGCATTCTGAATCTTAAACCCATATCAATAATAATGTATACATTCACAGAGATGGAAAATACCTACATAAAATAAAAACATGATTACGCTACTTGTAAAGAAATTCAATGGAAATGATAAGATAAAGGAGAATATTGCACAATAAATTGGGTTTGCAAACTTCTATTCTATTAAAACCCTGAATATGCTTTTATATACAATCCACATTGTTCACACACTTTTTGCCTATTTTCTCTATGATTCTCCTCTCCTTTCTTCTTTCTACTTTCTTTCTACTTTTTCACATTTACATGAGCTCATTTATACAATTCAAAGGAGAATGACTCGAATCCTCAAGGACAGATTCATATCCTCCAGACTTAGATAAAATACTAACAAACTAAACTTTTCCAATTACATGCTCAAATAGAAAATTTGTTACATTTCGTGGTATTACAAGGAAAAAAAATCCCCCCCTACGTGGAACATTCTAGAAACCCTCTAGACCCTATTACAAACTCAGGAATAATTACAATTTTAGAAGATGCTCCAGCATCAGACTCCGAGGAATAAAAATTCTTCATGGACTCTTGTCCATGAGTTCTTCAATTATGTTGTCATTGTTGTATATTTCACATGAAATTCTAAAATAAACTTGGGTGCATCTGAAAACAAAAAATAGAATGTTTTCTTCCAATATCTTCCTCTTGGATCCCAAGGTCGGCTCATTTCATGTAGACCTATTTTTCTTCTTAATTGTATTTTAGTGGTTTTAGATGGAAACTTGATTTCCTCTTGAAATCGATTGTAATAAAAACATGCAATCTCTTCTGCATGTCTAAAGTATATTTAATACTCAACTCTTCAGTTCTCATCTTTAATCTCTCCTTCATTGCACCTGCACATGAAGCAAACATATTAAAGAAAACAATTTGTTCATTAGGATTTTTAAACCCACTCTCAGTCATCAAAATGACTTCCATATAGATATATGTCCTGACAACTTAAAACAAAATTATCTTCTCACTCTTCCCTTTTTTATTCCTTTCTTCCACAGTCTACTACTTCTTTCTATGCCTCATATGCATGAACTTGTCCCCGAGTCACTAGTTTTTTCTCTTCTTTCTTCAAAATTTTCTCTTCCACAACCTGCTCATCACAATATTTCCCCATACTGATTTCAATACCAAATTGATGTTTCTCACACAAAACCTTCTTGCTATCTCTCAAGATAACCTCTTTCTCTCTACTCTATTGTTGCTCACGTGTCAAAATTTCTTCATCGTTGTTTTCCTTGTCAAGATATCCCATGATTTTATGAGATCTATAACTTTCAATTGTTTTTCTTTTGTCTTCATGAGACAATTCTCTCTCTTTCTCTTTTATGCAGTTTTGTGTATCTATCCGGATATCCATTTTGTTCAAGACCTACAACCACACACTCAAACAAACAATCAGTTTTCAAAACTTGAGACTCCCCAGTCTCTTTGGATGTTTCTAACACTGACATATTTTCTCTGTGTTGTTCTAAACTTTTCAAAATTTTCTTGAGACTCCCATCTGGTCTCTCATCCACTTCATCTTCATTACTTTCCATCACAATTTATTCTAAAAAGTTATCTTTTGCAATAATTTCCTTTTCCTTATTTATGCTTTCCCTTATCAACATTTCAGTGCACAATTCACTAATAATCACATCCTCATGCTCATTTAACAAAATATTATTTTCTAAAGGAAAAACAATTACCTCAAAATATGCAACAACTATCTCTATCTTATCAATAAATGTATAGTCTGCATCTTCTTTTTCCTGTTTCAAAAACTCTTTATCACTCATCATCAACACTTGATTGTTGATATATGTTGTTGTACCTTCATCCTTCAATGGTAACAAAGTGCATCTCTCACCATTCCTTTCAAATGTATAGATATTGTTTCTTCCATCATAAATTTCTCTTTGATCAAATTCCCATGGTCTTCCCAATAATACATGACAACATCCATGGTTATTAAATCACAAAGCACCTCATCTTTATAGCTTCCTATCTTAAATTATATTCTTCATTGTTCATTCACTAAAATATGATACCCTTTGTGTAACCATGACACTTTGTAAGGACAATATGAACAAACGTCTCCAAACTCAATTTCTCAACCATTTCAAGGGATACTAAATTATCTATGCTACCACCATAATCTTTGTACAACACTTACCTTTTGACTTGCAAGTGGTCCTAAACAAAGCTTTTGTTTGTATATTCTTTTGGATCTCCTTACTTGGCTTGAGAAGTCCCCTTTTCATCAACAATTGATGATCCTACACTTTCTTCATCTTCATCTTGTACAATTTGATTAGTATGATTTCCGTGCAAAAAAATTGGACATTCGTAAGATCTATGACCATATTCATTATATTTAAAACACTTATCCCAAAAATATTCACCTCATGAGTGCAACGTTCTTCTTCTGTATGAATGATGTTCACTTGAACTTTGACTTGGAGGACTTCCTTCTCTTCCATCATAAATCTGAACTGGAGTGTTGTCATCATGTTGTATTTTACCTATGAAATACCTACTTTTGTCTTCTGGTTACTGAATTTGTTTCTTGGACAACATTTCTTTTGTTTTGAGTGCAAGTTGATAGGATTCCTCCACTGTTTTGGGAGATAATAAACTAATTCCTTCATGGATTCTAAACCTTAAACCATTTCTATACCTTTCTACCTTCTCCAAATATTCTTCTAGGTGACCTACCCTTATAGTTAACTTATAAAATTCCTCTACATAAGCTTTCACAGTCATTTATTTCTGTCTCAAATTATGAAGTCTTTAGAATAATTGTGTATTGTAATCCCTTGGGATGAATTTGGATTTCAAATTAGTTACCATTCTATCCCATGATGTGATCTTTCACTTACCTCTCTTTCTTCTATAATCTTGAACACTATCCCACAATAATGAGACACGTCCTTTCAATCTTGTAACAAAAAACTTAACTTTTTTGTTATCTTCTACCTCCTCATATTCAAAATAATTATCCATGGCTGCAATCCAATCAATCAATTCTTCTATATTAATACTTTCTTCATACATAGGAACTTCTAACTGAGGTTTTGAACTTAAATTCATAATTGCCTTGATGATCCTTTCTTCTACACTTTCATGTTCTTCTTTTACTACCATATCCTTTGATGGTTCTTCTTCATCACTCATATCACCTGCTTCAATTCCTCTTCTCTAGGATGTCTCCATGGTCTGCAAATGTTCTTGCATGTTCCTCATGTTTGTCATTAATTCCTTTATTGTTGGTTTCCTTCTTTAACCTCTTCTAACACCTCTGATTTTAAGTCCCATCCTTGCAAGCTCCTTTTTCACAATCTATCCTCTTCCTCAGATCATTAGTGTTTCACTTTTTTGTGGAATGATCTTTCACTAATCCCTTCTTCTCAATGTCCTTTTCCTCTAATATTTATTGTTCTCATTTTATGTCTCTTCCTCTGTAGAAAGTCTTTTTCACCTTTCTAAATACCTCACTTAGGTCTTCCTCTCAACCTTTCCTGTTGGTATCTTTGGTCCCTGTTTACTTTGGACCTTATCTCTGATCTTTATATGCTCCTCACTCTCCACTATTCAAGCTTCACTAGCTTGAGGGATTCTTCTCGCCACCAACTCTTTCCCTTTAATCTTATGAATAACACAAATCATACATTTCAATAAATTTGCAACATCTCTGTTTCTTTGTACACTTGTCTCTCACAATTTTTGTAATATCTTCATAATCTCAACAACACCTGCAAACACAATAATATATATCTTTCCAAACAATTTGCAATCAACAACAACACATACTCCTTTGCAGAAAACAGGTAAATTCTCAACTTAAAAATTTTACAATCTCTTTTTTCAGATCATCATGCGCTCTGATACAAAAATTGGTGGCAAACCCTAGTTGATCCAAGTTCTATTTGTCCATGATCTATAGTCTCTTATAATTTTAGATCCAATTAAATTGGAATACCTTGTATTCCTATCTCTCGTTCTTGAATCGTCATCTATTTTTCGTGAGTGCACATGATCCTCCTAAACTTTGCCACCACAGTACCAAATAGTGCATAGTGGGGAGGACTTGAGTAAATTCAATGGATCAAAATATGCCCGAAACTTGCCAAATATCAAACATAGACGAGAAACTCTAGCGATTTTGGACAAGGATTTAACTATGCAAAATACTTCGAAGGCAAAGGAAACTAACATATCATTAACTATACACCAGAAATTCAAGCACTGAAAAATTATAGAATTGAAACCCATATATTTTATTCTTCCAATCTAGTTAATAAAATGTTAATTGTTGCAGTTAACCACCCCACCAGTCACTAGCCCACTAGAATCAATTCAATCCGAGAGATTTAACTATATAGAAACCCAACCATCGACCCACTGAACCACTAGAATAACCATGTCACTGGGATAACTGGGCCACCAAGAACACTGACCACCGGCCCTGGGACACAATAAAGCCGCACCTTTTCAAAATTCTCCTAGTCTGGTCAACAACGTATAGATGAACAATGTGCTTTTCCCGTCAACTGCAGGTTCCATCAATCGACCACTAGGAATTAATTAGCCAACCTTCATGCTTGTTATTTGGATCCAATATAGTTGAATTTAGGTATTGGATAATTCCTCCTCTGTGCAGCTTGAACTTGACTTCAATATCCATTAATATTCTTGTTCAATCACTCACAATAAGACCTAACATCCTACTCCACGTTATCTCTGTTCATGGATTTTTCCTTCACTTATTACCAGACTCGTCTATCTCTACTGGCTTCACACTTCAATCTGTCTCGTTCCCTTACGAACTTCATCTCTTCTAATCTTGTTTTGCTAGGATTTAAATTTCTTTCTCTCACTCTCAAGGGCTCAATCGACTAGAAATTAGAACTACTCCCTAAATCTCAACCCATATCAATAATAACGTATACATTCACAGAGATGGCAAAGACCAATATAAAATAAAAACATGATTACGCTACCTGTACAAAAATTTAATGGAAATGATTAGAGAAAGGAGAATATTGCACAGTAAATTGGGTCTGGAAACTTCTATTCTGTTAAAACCCCAAATCTCCTTCTCTATACTCCACACTGTTCACATGTTTTCTGTGTGTTTTCTCTCTAATTCTCCTCTCCTTTCTTATTTCTTCGTTTTCACACTTATATTAGCTCATTTATACAATTCAAAGTGGAAGGACTCAAATCCTCAAGGAGAATTCATATCCTCTAGACTTAGATAAAATACTAACAAAGTAAACTTCTCCAACTACAAGATCAATTAGAAATTTTGTTACATTTCGTGGCATTATAAGGAAAACAAATTCTTCCCTACGTGGAGAATTCTAGAAACCCTCTAGAATCTATTACAAACTTAGAAAAAATTACAATTTGAGAAGATGCTCTTGCATCAAAATAGCCTTTCTATAGAATTTTATCTGGGATTCTACGACCTACTAAAAGACAATTTGTTGAAGGTGGTTCAGGAATCAAAGTACTCAAGAAAAATCCTTAGTTCATTCAATGCTACCCACCTAACCCTCATTCCAAAGAAAAAAGAAGCCTCTTATTTTGAGGACTTCAGACCAATATCTTGTTGTAATATTAGTTACAAGCTCATTTCCAAGATTATTGTGAATAGTCTCAAGCCCCTTCTCGATGATATTATCTCCGAAGAGTAGTTCAAATTATTATTTAAAAGACAAATACACAATGTGGTAGCCCTGGTCCAAGTGTTAGAAAAACAGGATCATGAAGTAATAAAATAAAACAAATGTGGAAATAAAACACAGAAGATACACAATACAATAGAGACACAGATATACGTGGTTCACCCAGTGTGGGCTACGTCCACCAGAGAAATTTCCAGGTCCTTCCTTTTTATTATCCAACAAAAATGAAGGGATACAACCTACAACACACATGTTGCAACTTCCTCTTCTTTCTCTCACAATCTCCTATCTCAGAATACAATATTCACTATCACCCAGCCGCAATGCAATGCCCTCATACAAAAAGAGGGTTTCCTTCTAGGGAAAAAATCCCTAACATAACTTTTACCGTCATATCCGCGACCTTATAATGAACGATCCATATTGACTATGAAATTACAATATTTTACAAGGCAATTTTTCCCAAAAATTCGCTTCAGGGGTGCTGCCCCCCCTGGATGCCCCTAAAGACAATAATGGGGGGGGCAATCCCCCCCACACCTCCTCATTATAAAATGGGATCCAAACATGGCTGAAACAAACCTCTTAATCAGGAAGATAATCAGGCTCCACAACCAACAATAAGAAGTTATTCACTCAATCAAGACTCAAAATATCCTGTTTATTATCTTCAAACTAGACCTGTCTAAAGCCTACAATAAATTTAGTTGTGTATTCCTTATACACGTTCTGATTTAGATGGGGATGAACCCGTCCTCATTCAATTGGATAATGGGCTTCTTAGAATCAACATCGTTGGTTGTCCTAATTAATGGTTCCCCATCCAATTTATTTCATTCATCCAAAGGAATCATATAGGGTTGTCCTCTGTCCCCTTTTATATTCCTTATTATCACAAAAGGGTTAAGTGGGATCATATGATATACTAGGATAAGTGGCATTCTAAGAGGAGTCAAAATCACCTTGTTTGAAATCCTTTCTCATTTTCTGTTTTTTGACGACGTCCTTCTCTTTAGTGTAGGTTCTACTCATGAATTCCAAGTTCTAAAAGACATTTTGAAACACTTTTGCCTTGCTACAGGTATGGAGATCAACATGTCAAAATCCAATCTCCTTTATAACTCTCCTCAGGAAGATTTACATGAGTAGTTGGATAGTCTCTTTCCATTATCTGGTAAGGGCATCAACAAAGGACTCAAGTACTTGGGCTTCATGTTGAAACCCAATGCTTACGCCTATGATAACTAGTTGTGGCTATATGATAAAGTGGAAGCAAGAATTTACCTTTGGTAAATCATTGGCTCTCGAGGGGAGGGTGCCTAATTCTTCTTCAATCAATTCTTAGTAGTATCCTTGTATATTGGGATTCTATAGCGAAAGTACCTAAAGGCATTCTCCCAAAAATAAGGAAAATAAGCTTTAAGTTTCTTTGGTTAGTAGAAATAATGTTGCTGGAATCCCACTTGTCAAGAGGCCGCATATTTCCTAACACAACGGTCTAGATGGTCGGGGCATCAAAAATATTTATTTGTTCAGTCAGGCTCTAATAGCGAAGATCCTATGGAGTTTAATACATAAAAAAATGTTCTGGGGAAGATTCATGATGTCGAAGTACTTCACAGGTATAATGGTGGAGGAATGGGTTCATGCCCCACACAAACTAGATGATAATTGTTCTATAGTCTGGAAATCTCTTGTGGAATATTTTCCCCTCATAGGGAACTGGATAGTTTGGAGAATTGGAAATGAAAAAAACTTAAGGATAGGAGAGGACCCTTAGGAAGGCTCAAATGAAAAACTTTAAACTCTCTGATGATATTGTTTCATCTCTACACAATAAAGGAATGTTCTCCCTATGGGATGCAAAATCCTTAGGGATGGATAGGGCTGGATGCAGTGACTGAGTGTCAACCTCCTTTCAAAGTATAGAGGGAAGTCACACAAAAGAATGGAATAGGTATGTGGGAAGTATCAGATCCAATTTCATTAGGCTAAGAGAAGAGGAGGAACATTCCTTGGTTTGGTCAAATAATGTTCATTGAGGGGAATACACTACAAAGCTTGGGTATTTGGCTCAAGTAGAGATGATGTTCAAAAGAGAGCACATTTGGTGGTGGGATAAAATGTGGAACATGCATTCGCCATTGAAGACTAAAATTATCTTGTGGTTAGCTCTCCAGAAATAACTTTTAGCGTGGGATAAAGGCCTCAATCGGGGGTGGGTCGGTCTCAGTAGGTGTGCACTATGTCAGAAGGAGGTAGAATCAACACATCATTTGTACTTATGTGACTCATGTATGGTCTTTAGTTCAATTAATTTTTAAAGAAAAATCTCGTTCCTTGTCTAGAAACCTTGAATAATGGTTAAAACAATGGTTATTTGAAGCCTTTGTAAAGGGCTATGGATCGTCGCTCCCTTCCTTGCTCCTTTACCTACTTCATTTGGTGGGTGATCTAGATTATTTTGAGAATGAAATGAAGGAAAAAATACAACTGAGATATAACAATGAAATACACAGAAATATAGAAGAGAACACATAAATACAGTGAAACCCAACTTCTATTACTGAATAAGATAGAAAAACACTGTAAAACATAAACTGGAAAAATGGGGTAGCTTATCTCTAAAAAGAAAGAGATGTTGGCTATGCTTCATTCACAAGAAGCTTTACATCACACTCCATTGCATGCTTAAAGGGACTCCTTCACATCAATTATATATGAGAGAGTGAGAGGAGAATAATTCCCATGATGCATGTGGGATAAATTGGACTAAGTTTATAAAATTCCATAGGCATGTAAAATACTAGGACTCCCCGAGTGGTCACCCATCCCATTACTACTCTAGCTCGAGCGTGCTTAACTGCAGAGTTCTAATGGGATCCGGTGCATTAAAGCTAAGTTGTAGGCATGTACATAAGACCATTACATGATTTATGTAATTAACAAATGAAGATGACATTACATTCCATTCACCATCAAAAGGGTGAATGTTATGGTTTATCGAAACTATAGGCTCAAAATGTTGATTCAGTGGAAAAGGTGGATGGTCACCAAGATCCATCTAGATCATTCCTCCCCCCTTAGGAAGCAATGGTCCCCATTGCGTCAAGTTCCCTTGGGAGACGAGGAGACTTCTGCTAAATCTAAAGCTTGGTGCGCTGCTTGCCTTGATGAAGAAGTTGTCCTTCTTAGCTTGTTGAAGGCTGTCATGAACCTATTGCTAGAGGGATTGAATCTGTTCAACCAATCTAGTTGCATGATCTACCTGAGTGTGGGAGGACTATGTCGGTGAAGATGCAACATGAAGAGTATGAAGGGTTCTGTCATAACCTTGCTTGACTGGGCAGTGTGGAGGCACATTCCATTCCCCATCAAAAGGGTGAATGTTATGGTTTATCAAAACCACATGCTCAAAATGATGATTCAGTGGAAAAGGTGGATGGCCACCAAGATCCATCTGGATCAGTGGGTGTGCAACTGTTATGACCCAAGGGGGGAATATATAGGGTCAAATGTATATGATATGACCCCAAGGGGGGGAATACATGGGGCTAAATGTACATGTAACATGTAGATATATATGTAATTGTGTATATATAGAGATCATGTATAAGTATATATAGAGATAATGTATTCATTATTGAGGATATGTGAATTGTGATGTATGAATGTAATTGGGTATTTGGAGGAGGTTCTTCTATTCTTTAAGAAGCTATTTTGTAACTTATCTATCTTGGAGTTGTGCTCCATGATCACATTGTTGTACATGGTGTGTACTTATGTTCTGTTATGATAATTTAATCATTTGGATCATAACATTTGGTAAAATCAGAAATGCAATCCATAATTGAAGAAGGATGCCATAATTTGATAAATGGGGTGACATTGCAACTTCAAAAGAAGAAAGAAGACAAGATTCAAGAAGGTCACCGAAAGATACTTGAAGAAGTTGAACTTCAACTGGAGGATGTACATGCCAAATATGATGGTATTATCTCCAAGTCTAGACTAATCAAAGACCAAACGAAGAGGATATAGGATGTCATTGTCTCTGAAAATAAGATAGATGAAATGCATGTGTAGAATGATGGAAAACTGTCAAATGTGAAACCATATTGACACCCTCATTACCAGGAAATAATTCGAGCAAGACAAGAAGGTCAATATCAACAATATCAAGGAAGAAGATGGAACACTTATCAATATTCATGGAACAAGGCATCACAAAACCATTATTCAATAAGATATTATCATATCCCAACATCTACTACAAATTGGAGAAGCTTCAACAACAATACATGGAATCAAGGGAAAGAAAATTATGCAACAACTAGCCACCAAGGATTATGACCAAAAATAATTGATTTTGGATGGATGGATTATCATCAATGGAAAGAAGAAAACAGGAAAATAACAAAATCACATTACTTGGTTTCATCACATGTGAAGCCTTTAATTGGCAAGCTTTTTGAAGGAGAGTACTATGTTATGACCCAAAGGGGGAATATATATGGTTAAATGTATATGATATGACCCCAGGGGGGGCATATATGGGGATAAATGTACATGTAATGTGTAAATATATATGTAATAGGGCCGGCCTAATAGTAAAGGGGCCTCATGTGTATGTGTGATATATATATATATATATATATATATATATATATATATATATAGAGAGAGAGAGAGAGAGAGAGAGAGAGAGAGAGAGAGAGAGAGAGAGAGAGAGAGATCATGTATTCATTATTGAGGACATGTGAATTGTGATGTATGAATGTAATTGGGTATTTGGAGGAGGTTTTCCTATTATTTAAGGAGTTATTGTATATATTATCTATCGTGGAGTTGTTCTCCATGCTCACATTCTGTACATGGTGTGTACTTCTGGTTTATTATGATAATTTAAACAATTGGTTCATAATAACAACTTGAGTATTTTTCAAGACAAGTTTATTCCTGTCGAGGTAATTGCAGGTTTGTCGGTGAAACTTACCCTAGATTTTAAGTGTGAATCGAAGAAAACAAAGACCTTCCAACCTACCATGCCCAGGTTGGTCTATGATATTCCATTGGGATTCTTTGATGGAACGAGCCAAGGGAACCCTCCAAGATGCGGGATTGGGGTCATTCTTCACTATTGAGGACATGTGAATTGTGATGTATGGATGTAATTGGGTATTTAAAGGAGGTTCTCCTATTCTTTAAGGATTTATTGTATAAATTTTATATCTTGGAGTTTTTCTCCATGCTCACATTCTGTACATGGTGTGTACTTCTGGTTTACTTTGATATTTTAAGCATTTGGTTCATAGCAACAACTAGAGTATTTTTCAAGACAAGTTTATCCCTGTCGAGTTAATTGCAGATTTGGTGGTGAAACTAACCCTAGAGTTTAAGTGTGAATCAAAGAAAAAAAATACCTACCAACCTACCATATCGATATTGGTCTTTGATATTCCACGGGGCTTCTTTGATGGCATGATCCAAGGGCACCCTCCAAGATGCGGGATTGGGGTCATTCTTCATTTGCCTGCAACACATTTCTTCTAAGTAAGATATGTCCTAGGTCATGGAAAAAACTCCAAGGTGGAGTTTTTGAATTTGTGGACTTGGTTGTTCATGGTAAATACTTTGAATGTGAGAAGGATTCAGTTTTTGGGAGACTCAAAGGTGGTAATAGATTGGGCCAATAAAAAATTGTAGGTTCATGTAATATGACTTAAACCTTTGTTAAAGCAAATTAGAGATTTTCTCACAGAATTCAAGTGGACCTCCTTTGCACATATATACAAAGAGTTGAATTCCAAGGCCGATTAGATATTCAAAGAAGCATTGTCACTAGATAAAGGATATTTTATTTCTCAAGAATTCATCAAGGGACAATTTTGAGAGGAAATGTCTTTCATGTTATAGTCATTTTTCTGGTTTTTCCTTCTTCTTATATTTTGTTAAGGCAACAACTTTCTAGAATAAATATTTATAATTGAGGTAGATCTAGACTCAACAAGAATAAACAGTATATTTTTTTTCTATAAAGTATAAGAGTTGATAGGTTGGTTACACAAAGGAAGAGCTATTTAAATTCCTCAAATCGAATTTGAAGGAAGTGAATTTGTGAATAGTCCTACTCAGATGGTAACATGTATATTCTTCTTTGGAACATAAAGTTTTTTTTGGGGGGATGGTAATATGTATATTTGATGGAGATGATGGGGTTAGGGTTTGAAGCCATAGGTTCGAGGGTTTCTATAGGGATTTTGCCAGGGTGCTGGTGACACACAGAAGGTTGGTTTTTCCCTATAATAATGGACAAAGACGTACAAACTGTGCACTATTTGGAAGACACTTTATCTAAGTATTTGATTTTTGTGAAACCGCAAGTCGACACTCCCTTGGTGTAATAATCAGAGATTGTTAGCTCGCATGAGGGAACAATATTATCTAGAAGGATATATGAGCCTTTGGAACCTATTCCTATCATATCACATTGTATCAAAGATATTCCGAGGGATTTTTGTAAAGTTTTCAGACAAGAGAATGAATGTATTGGGATGTAGGAACTGATGGATAACGCAGTGAGGTTGAGGGTGCTCTGTATGTGCACAATCATTGTCTGCCATTTCATTTAATGGAAACATAAATGGGTCTTGAACCCATCAATTTTCGTCCTTTAGGGTTTATTGGAGGAAGTCTGGACCTTGAAGAGTTACAAGGAGGTCATTCATATATTGGGAAGAAGAGTATTGGTTGTAAGCATAGAAGGGCGGTTAAGTCACAAGGTGGAGTGGTTTCTTTGGTAGTAGGGAAGGATCTGCAAATTATCCAGATTGTCGAGCTAGATGGTTGCATGCTTGTACACAAATTTTGTGGAAGAAGGGTTTCGATGTATTCACTCAATTCATGGATACAGACTCATTGGGTTCTCGTCATAGATTATGCCTTAATAGTGCATTTTCTTACTAGAGGATGGGTTGGGTTCATATTCCACACTAAAGATGATGCTTGGAAAATATTGGGAGGCCATTGGTACTGGGATAAACATGTACTCAGTGCTAAACCCTATCACCCCTTGTTTGATGCTTGGGAGGAACTTATTACCAATGATCCAACATGGATTAAACTATCAAAATTGCCTTTGGAATTATAGTCCAACAAGGGATTGAAGGCCATTGGAGAGGTATTAGGAAAATTCATCACCTTTGATGGTAGTTACAAAAATAGTGGTCTTCATTCCATGGCACAAATTTTGGTTGATTTGGACCCCCTTCAAGGGAATTTTGAGTCTATGGAATTGGTTGTTGGTGTAACACACCCGACCCCTAAGTGGATTTCCTAGGGATGGGGCTTCAAAATTTCATTCTCCTTAGGTGATCAAATCATTCATTCGAGGTTTCAACTACACTTTACTCGTCCCGAGTTTTCCAACCACGCTCTCCATGCTCAAAACTGAGCCTAGAACCCACATATATATCTCTGCAAAGTTCTTTGGGTGTTTATTGGTCAAGGGCCACATGGCACCCACATGGATCCACCTCACATGTGCTATCTCCAAGTTCCTTCCCCCACGGTGGAAGACCATTCACATTCTGATCCCATGATTGGACTCACTCTCTTCCTCCTATTCTAGTTGTGGAGGGATTCAACATTTTGGTGCTGCGACGTTTCATGCCTCTTTACTATCTACGCACAAGACCGCCTGGAGTTCCAAACTTCTGAACTCCTGTAAGCTCACCACATGGCTTCGGCCTTCAGGCCATTTGGTATCTCTTCCATACTACATCCCAGATCCTTCAGATCCACGGTCACTTCACTAATCGAGTTGGCTAGGCGGACACATATTAAGAACTTGCACGTAGGAGGGGTCAAGGTGACATGTATCACGTTCCAATGGGCCTATAGAGTACATGATACACAAAAATCCAGGTGACACATGGGATGTCAAAGTCCGTTCCACGTCACTCTGGGTGATGTCACTGCACCATGTTACCCCAGACTGACAGGATTCTAACATTTCTCAGATCTCATGGTCAAGATATGACCACGTAGATTTATAGATCTACGGCTCGGGTTACTCCGGGGACTCGAAATTTGAGAGTGTTGCGATGCAACCTCCTCTTATCTCCCAAAGTGCCCGATCTCTGAACCAAAGGGGCTAGTGCCACACGTCCCTGGTAAATTGATGGTTGGGAAAGAACCTGAAGGGTCCCTCGATCTACGTTTCTAGGCCCTTCGGGACTCCGACCTTCGGGGTTTTGGATCTTGATTTAGCTAGTAAGATAGGTCCACCTTACCCTTGGGGAACCGCCTAGGCCAATCATCCTTACGAGAAATCGAGTCTTCTGGTGAACTT
The DNA here is from genome assembly GCA_009831015.1 of Picea engelmannii. Taxonomy (NCBI): domain Eukaryota; kingdom Viridiplantae; phylum Streptophyta; class Pinopsida; order Pinales; family Pinaceae; genus Picea; species Picea engelmannii. The sequence goes on from ML793607.1 coordinate 96,311, forward strand.
CAGCCAGTATAAGGTTAGTAACGTCAATCATACTCCAAAGTCCTGGACTTCCAGAGCTTTGAAGCCAGGAGGAATGAACTTCCATAGGCTTAGCCCAAGGTTCCCAGGCATTGGTCATATGGGTCCTCTCGAATGGATCTCGCCCGCTCATCTTCCAAACGAAGAGACCTCCCATTTAAAGGATTCAACTTCACTATCCTTCCTGATATTTACCATGAAATGGTTAAGGACTTGGGTCTAGAATTTCGGTCGCCTGACAAGGAGTCAAAAGGGTTATCCCCTTCAGATGGATAGGTTCATATCGACACGATATCTCTAACTCGACTGTCTTACAGGGTTATATCCGAAGAAGCCTTATGAGATAATTTGGGCATACAGACTATCAGTCATAAATGTAAGTTTACAAAGGAATGGAGGCATACACATATCATAACCATTCCACACAGAAGTCATTTATAAATACACAGATGTATAAATCCAAGCATTCATCCATTATTCCAGATTAATACATAAAACAGGGAAAATACTTATTAGAACCAGATAACGTGAAGCGACTGCTGAAAGGGGTGCCTGTTTCCTCCCAACAATAGGCTCAGTCACTCCTAACAAATTTACCAATAGCCACCCCCGAGCTAGACCACGATGCTCTGCACAAAATCCTTTCTTCCGGCTCAACGATAGTAGGGATGGAGGTTACTATCCTCCTCCCACAGGGTCTTGGAAATGGTTAACACGATACTAAGAAAGGAGGACCAACCTCCTTTATCAGCTGGTATCATAACCTTATCAACCATTTCCTGCGACTAGAATGCTTATCTCTTAGTTCTTCCTTGAACCCGAGAGCTTAACTTCTCGTCTCTGCACTCTTCGCAAGTCTTCTCTACCCACCACACCTTTCCTTCTTGCCTCTTTCAACAAGGTTGCGTGTGGCTCGAATTCCCAGTTCGTGGTCAGGTCTGGAAGCCTTACAGATGGGTGATCTGTCCCATCCCCTCATTATATCTTGTGGAGGTCTTCCCACCTACCTGTCTGACTGTAATTCATTTCTGGGTCAAAGGACTGTTCTGGTCCTGAGTAATTTAATTCAATAATGTATTGGTTTGGTGAAGGTTAACGCAACCATTCCTGGTCCCCTTCACCCTCTCTTTACATAGCATTCATGGTCTTTCTTAGTAAACCCCCCTTCCAATAGTCACACAACACATCCATTTTATAGTAAATAATGAAATTTACATTCATTGACCTTTTATACAAAGGTCCATCGAATCAAACATTCACACATATTGAGTTTTCCATAGTCTCTTGGCCATTATAGTTATATTTACAAACTGGGGGAAACAGGGTGTTACAATTCCATTCCCCTTAAAGGAACATCATCCTGGATGTTCTATTTGTCAACATGCTCTGTATATACAGAAGTGAACAAAAATGGATATGTCTATCTCATGGCATCCTCCATTTCCCACGTAGCCTCATCTTGGCCAAAATGTTTCCACTTCACCTTGACCTGTGCAATGGTTTGATTCTTGAGGGGGGTTTCCTTCCTGTCTAATATGCATTGAGGTTCAGGGTGGAATTCTCCCTCTAACTCCACCTGGATCATAGACCAGTCAATTATATGATTAGAATCATGTACATATTTCTTCAATAATAAAACATGGAAAACATTATGTGCCTTTACTGTGGGAGGGATTGCTAGCCTATAGGCTACATGCCCCACTCTATATAAGACCTCAAAGGATCCACAATACTGAGGTTACAACTTGGCACAAGCTCCCATTCTCAGGGAACTCTTCCTGGGCCTAACTCTGAGATAGACATGGTCTTATGTCTTGAACTCTCTGGGATTTCTCTTTCTGTCGGCATAACTTTTCTGTCTATCCTAAGAAATTTTTATATTTTGCTTTATCTGAATCACTTGTTGTTCCATTTATTTTACAATGTCAGGTCCGATTGTAATTCTATCCACTAGATTATCCCAGCTGACTGGAGTCTTGCACTGTCTACCATAGAGGGTTTCGAAAGGGCTCATCTTCAGGGATTCTTGATAACCGTTGTTGTTGGAGAATTCTACCAATGAAAGGTAGTATTCCCACTTCTTAGGCTGATGCATTACATGTATCCTTAACATGTCTTATAATACTTTGTTTACTCTTTCGGTCTATCCATTGGTTTGAGGGTTATAGCTTGTGCTACACAACAATTTAGTCTCAAAACCAACCATCAAGGATTTCCAAAATCTTGAAGTGATTTTTTTATCTCTGTCAGATACAATATCCCTAGGCATGCCATGTAGTCTGAATATCTTCTTCATGAAGATGTTGGCAATATCTATTGCCTTGCAAGTCAATTTGACAAGAACAAAGTGAGCAAACTTGCTCAATTTTTCCACCACTACCATGATGACATCATTCTGCTTGGCTGATTTTGGTAATCCGGTGATGAAATCCATGGAGATGGTTTCCCACTTCCATTCTAGAATTGGTAGAGGTTGTAACAACCTTGCTTGATGCCGATGTTCTACCTTAACTTGTTGGCATTCTAGACACTTAACTAAATAATCAACTATGTCCTTTTTCAATCCAGGTCAATAGAATTGTTTCCTAATGGCCGTAATCATTTTCTGATATCCCGGGTGACCAATATATGGTCTCTTGTGTAGTTCGTCCATTATGAAACTCTTCAAGTCGTCACAACTTGGGATATATAATCTATCTCTGTAAGTGAGCATACCTTCGTACAACATCTGATAGCCTTGATTCTTTAGCCCCGTGGGATCTTGCTTTAGGTACGATGTCACGGTCTTGAAGAATGCATCTGTTTCTTGTGCATTCCTGACTCTTTCCCTGACATCTGTTTCACAGGTGCTCACTGGTGCCAGGTGAATCATTTTCACACTTCTACTAAGGGAATCAACCACCCTATTTTCCTTTCCTTTGATGTGTTCGATTTCAAAATCAAACTCACTAAGGAGAGCCATCCACCTATCTTGTCTAGCATTGACTTTTGGTTGATCAAACAGGTGCCTCAATCCATAGTCGTCTGTCATAAGTACAAACCTCCTACCCAGGAGGTAATGCCTCCACATTTTTAAAGCATGCATTATAGAAGCCAACTCTAGATCATGGGTCACATAATTTATTTCATGCTCATTCAATTTTATGGATTCGTAGAAAATTACACGTCCTTCTTGCATAAGGACTCCTCCGAGTCCTTCCTTGCAGGCATCTGTGCACACAAGGAAGTCATTATTAGGGTTTGCAATTTTCAGCATGGTTGTGTGGGTCAGAAGGTATTTCAGTGTCTGAAATATTTCTTCACATTCTGATGTCCAAGTGAATTTAACCCCCTTTTTTCTGAACAACAGTGATTGGAAAACCAATCTTGGAAAATCCTTTTATGAACCTTCTATAATATCCTGCTAATCCCATAAAGGATATGATATCAGATACATCCTTTGGGGTAGGCCATTCCATAATAGATTTGATCTTGTCATGGTCTACTGCCACTCCTTATTTAGAAATAACATGGCCTAAGTAATGGACTTGATTTTGGAAAAAGTCACACTTGCTAAACTTAGTGTAGAGCTGATGCTCTCTTAGTACTTGAAGTACAAGTCTAAGATGTTCTTCATGCTCCTCTTTGTTCTTAGAGTATATTAGGATATCATCAATGAAAACCAATAAAAATTTGTCTAGGAATTTTCTAAGTACATTATTCATCAAGCACATAAAAGTGGCGGGGGCATTGGCTAGTCCAAATGGCACCACCATAAATTCATAGTGACCATATCTGGTCCTGAAGGATGTTTTGTGGATGTATTCATCCTTGATTCGGATTTGATGGCATCCAGACCTTAAGTCAATCTTTGAGAAAATGGAAGCACCCCCTAATTGGTCGAACAAGTCATCGATTCTTGGTAAGGGGTACTTGTTCTTTATGGTTGTCTTATTGAGTTGTCTATAATCTATGCACAGTCGGAGTGTGCCATATTTCTTCTTCACAAACATGACTAGTTCTCCCCATGGAGACATACTGGGCTGGATGTAGCCTTTGTCCATAATTTCCTTTAGTTGTAGCTTGAGATCAACTAGCTCGAGTGTACTCATCCTATAGGGTGTCCTAGACATTGACGTTGTTCATGGTGCAAGTTCTATCAAGAAGTCAATGTCTCTCCTCAGAGGTAGACCCGATACCTCTTCTGGAAACACGTCTCTATACTCTCTTAATATGGGGTGGTGCTCTTGGTTCGATCTATCATCCTCAACATATTTCGACACCTGTATTGCATATAGAGGACATCCCTTTCTGCAATACTTTTTCATTTGAAGGGATGATATTCATCTCACTGAGACAAGATTCTGAATCCCTTGGAGGGTTATGTTTTTCCCTTCTTCATTTATACATTATAAGGTTTTATGGTAACAATCCAAAATAGTTTTATAAGAAACTAACCATTCCATACCAATCAATAGGTCATAAGATCCTAGGGGAAGTATTTTAAGGGTAGCTTGGGTGGGTAATCCATCCATAATGAATTGACAAGATGGTATGACCTCTACTACTTTTCTTTTGGTTCCATTGGCTAGTTGTACTAACGATGGCTTAACATGTCTAACTAATTGAAGTTTACACTGATCAACAGTCTGAGGGTCTAAATAACTCAAATTAGAACCAGGGTCGATTAAAATAGAAACTAGATGTTTGGGGATCATACCTTCCATCTCCACCACTGAAGCTTGGTGGTTGGCTTGTTTATTATCCACAACTGCATAAATCTGTGGCATGCTCCTAGCCACATCATTGACTGTGGTAGCTTCTTGGATAGTGTAGACTCTCCTACCATTCTGCAGTCTGTGTGGACAATCCCTCAGTAGATGTTCTTCTCCAAAAACCTAACATTTCGAGGGTTCCTTATTTGGGTTATTAATCTTTCCCGGGGTTTCTCTAAAAGGTTTAGTTCCACTCTGGTAGGGGAAATTTTGCTGATACACACTCTTAGTAGGAAGGCTTATCTTAGAGTCCTTCCTATAATTTTTAAACCTTGAGGATTTGAACCCCTTCTTATTGAATCCTGAACTACTCTTCTTCTTACAATCCTCACGAGGTTCTGTCTGACTCCCAAGATGTTCATAAAAATACCTTGCCTTCCGGATAGTGTCTTCTAAGGTCTTTGGCTCGTCAAAATAAATCCTATCCCAGTAGGTCTGAGGTAACCCACTAATAAATCATTTCACTTTTACCTTTTCATCCTTTATTTAGGGCACATACCTCAACAACTCGAGCAATTTATTAACATATTCCTCTATGATGAGTTGTCCCAGCTTGAGTTCATATAACTCCTTAGTCTTCTCATCAAAGTATTTCTCTGACATATACTTCTTCTTGAAGTGTTTCTCAAACTGTTTCCATGATAAGTTCTCTGCATGGTTTCCTTTCACATTCTTAAGGTCTTCCCACGAAATGGAAGCCTTTCCATTCAGGTTGAAGATGGCTATTCGAGCCTTCAAGTTTTCAGAGTAGTGATGGAATCTGAAGTACTTTAAACCAAGCAGCCAAGATTTTGCCTCTTCCCCTTTCTCAATATCTCCATTGAAAGAGGGGGGTTTGGGTTTCTTAAACTTTCAAGGGTCACAACTTTTGGAATGCTTTTTCTTCTTGCCTTTCTTTTGAGAATGTGAGCTAGTTTTTCTACTAGAAGATCCATCAGAGTTGCCAGTTCCCTTTCGAGAGGACTCTCTCGATGAGTTCCCCTTGTCTCCAGGTTGGACCTTCCTTGAGGTACTCCTCCTAGTGTGGCCACTTGTGAGACCATGTTTTCATATCTCAGGTGGACTTTGACTTCTCTTCATATGTCATCGGTCCACATGATTGGTTGCAGGTCCATGTTGTAGCTGTCTCTGTATGTTTGATAATATCTGCAACAAGACTACATTAATTTTTGTTTTCTTTTCTTGCTCCTTTATCAATCTCTCATTGTCGGCCTTGCAAATCTATAATTTGGCCATGAGGATCCTTACAGTTTTAGCCAAATCCGGAGGGCTTTCGACCACCCTCCTCTCATCAGATTCTTCGTCTCTATTGTGGGAGCCATCCCCCACTTCGTGGTGCATCACCATCCTTTATGATTGTAGTTTCTCGCAGTTCACTGACTGCTTGAGTTCTAACAAAACACTTGCTGTTAGCTAACAGTCTATGAGTTCATGAAAAACACATAGTAATATTTCTTAAATACACACATTCAGTAGAAAACTTTCATTATTTTCTTCAGTAAGGGTTTAACTTAACTCTTTAGGGAAGAGGTAATGTAGGGTGTCACACTTAAATTTCTTTTAAATATGGGTTTTACGAAACTCGTCCATGAGCCCAAGCAGGCCAAGTGTTGTAACCATGCTCTGATACCAATTTGTAACACACCTGACCCCTGAGTATTTTTCCAGGAGGTGGGGAATCAAAATTTCATTCTCCTTAGGTGATCAAATCCTTCATTTTGGGTTTCTACTACACTATGCTCATCTCGAGTTTTCCAACCATGCTCTCCATGCTCAAAACTGAGCCCAGAACCCACAGATATATCTCTCCAAATTTATTTGGGAGTTTATTGGTTGAGGGCCACGTGGCACTCACGTGGATCCACTTCACATGTGCTATCCCCAAGTTCCTTCCCCCACAGTGGAATACCATTCATAATACGATCCCATGACTGGACTCACTCTCTTCCTCCTATGACAGCTATGGAGGGATTCGATGTTTCAGTGCTCCGATGTTTCATGCCTCTTTAATATCTATGCATGAGACCGCCCAGAGTTCCAAAGTTCTGATGTCCCGTAAACTCACCATGTGGCTCCAACCTTTGGTCCATTCCATCTCTCTTCCATACTACATCCTAGATCCTCCGGAGTCTCGATCACTTCACCAACTGAGTTGGCTAGGTGGACACATATCAGGAACTGACACGTAGGAGGGGTCAAGGTGACACGTGTCACGTTCCAATGAGCCTATAGGGTACATGATACACACAAATCTGGGTGACACATGGCACATCAATATGGGGTCCATGTCACTCTAGGTGACGTCATTGCACCATGTCACCCCAGATTGACAGGCTTCTAACATTTCTCATATCTCACGGTCGAGATCCAACCACATAGATTTATAGATATATGACTTAGGTTACTCCGAGGATTCGACATTCGGGAGTGTTGCAATGCAACCTCCTCTTATCTCCCAAAGTGCCTGATCTTCGAACTAAAGGGGCTAGCACCACGTGTCCCCGGTAAATTGACGGCTGGGAAAGAACCCGAAGGGTCCCTCTATCTACGGTTCTGGTCCCTTCACGGCTCTAGCCTTTGGGGTTTTGGATCCCAGTTTAGCTGGTAATATAGGTCCACCTAACCCCTGGGGAACCGCCTAACGCTGGTCATCCTTACAGGAACCGAGTATCCCAGTTACCTTTGGCCAATATAAGGTTAGTAAGGTCAATCATACTCCAAAGTCCCGGACTTCCGGAGCTCCGAAGCCAGGAGGAATTAAATTTCGTAGGCTTAGCCCAAGTTTCCTAGGCATTGGTCATATGGATCCTATCAAATGGATCTTATCTGCTCATCTTCCAAATGAAGAGACCTCCCCGTTAAAGGCTTCAAATTTTCTATCCTTCTTGAGATTTTCCATGAAATGGTTAAGGACTTGGGTCTGGAATCTCGGTCGCTCGACAAGGAGTCAAAAGGGGTATCTCCTTCAGACGGACATATTCATATCGACACAATATCTCTAACTCGACTATATTAGAACGTTATAACCCAAGAAGCCTCAGGAGCTAAGCTCTGCATACAAACTATCAGTTAGAAATGTAAGTTTACAAAGGAATGGAGGCATACACATATCATAACCATTCCACACAAAAGTCATATATAAATACACAGTGTTAGTAACATTTCTTGTCCGAGGCACAAGAGCGATCAGGTTTGCAAGTGGCACGATGAGAGCCAAGCACGGCTCGCAGAAGAAATCCATTTTGAGCTTAAATCAAGCGAGTGAGTGGTCTGATTTCAAGAGGTCAGGATTCACCCAAAGGAACAGATCAATGGTTGACGGAAAATTGTGGTTAGGGAAGCGGCACCGAGGTTAGTGCAATGGATAGTGCCCATATTATATGCATGGAGGGATAATAGCCATCCATCCAAAGGGTACGTGGTGTGTGATTTGGTCACATCGGATTTTCGGCAGTCGTGAGTTCGAAGGGTGAAAGTTCCATACCACTCTGCATCGCGAAACCCCGAACCCCGAAGCATCGAAAGCACCCAGAGTCGGGTCCGCGGTATCACGGAGCAATCTCAGCCGTCCATCCACAGGAGACACCCAATGCATGATTAGGTTCCATGTCGTTTCGCCCATCACGATTTCAAGGTGAAAAGAGCAGCTCCGTCATTTCCCGATGCACGAGGTGCCGGGAGTATCCAGGACTCGGGCCCACAACATCGTAGGGAGAGTTCAGAACTGTCAGATCTAGAGGGACACGTGGCGCCAGATTAATCCGTCTTGGCATTTTTCTCATCATGATTTCAAGAAACAAGGATCAGCCCCTTCTTATTAATGAACGTCGAAAGATCCTTTGAGAGTAAACGCAAGGTCACAGCCCGTGGTCACCTGGGAAATAAAGGAGCTACACAAAGGGGGCCGAAGGCATCGGGTCCAGTCACCGAAAGGTTCATTGCGTTCTCTGGGTGCCATTTGATCTGACCTCAAGCCTGGTTTTCGCTTGAAGTAAATGAAGGTAAGAAAGAGTGGTTGAAACCTCTCTTCATGCATTAAGTGCAAGATATGGAGAGCCTGGCCAGCGGTCTGCTCGAGAGAGTTCTGTGTACCAATTTTTCCAAAGAGGCCATGCCTAGTCCTCGATTAGCTAGAGGAGGTCTGCACATGCTAACTTGGCTCTTAATGGCTCAGTTACTCCACTTACAGGAGCCATGCGTAGTTAAGATGGCGTCTGATGAAGGATATCTGTTTGAATTCGGCCGAAAGGACACCAAGCCTTGGATGACTGAGCACGCCGCTGTTAGGTGAATTTTCTGAGTATATAAGCTCAGTCTTTGTATTTTTTAATCTATCGATGGATGAGCAAAGCTCCCGATTGTAAATTTTTGATGAAGCACTGGTCTCTCTAGTTAATGTATAAGGCATTGGAGACTTCTTACTTTATGGATGTTAGCCTCTTTTCCATCTCTTTGTTTACTGTGTTAGAACAACTCGGAATTGGAGGATCCAGTCGAGTTGTAGCTGTTATAGGATGATGTAGGTTGGATCACTGTAATAGTTGCATTGTTTCTAATCGGTTCCTATGATTTTCTTAGCGCTGAATGACTCGGAATTGGAGGATCCAGTCGAGTCACCCTTCAGCTCCTTGCGGCTCTGGACCAAGAGGATCTTGGCTTCCGAGTTTTTCATCTTCAAGCTTCCGAAGGCCTGTCGCCCGAGGTAGTCTTACTCTCCCTTCTCACAAGTCTTCCCTCTACCACCCTTTAATCATTTACTAACAGAAGTTGGATCAAGACCTCCCTTGCTTTCTACATACTAGGCCCAGTTTCTTGAGTTAAAGCTGTATCTTCTCGAGTCTTTATCCATTTGATCACCCATTAAAAACTATTGTGACATAAAACTGATGGGCATTGGGCTCTGGTCCTGCAAGTGATCCAGGGGTGATTTCTGATGCTAACATTTCTGGCGCTGTTGCCGGGGACGAAGTTGAAAATTTTCCCCGTATTTGAACGACATTAAGCCCCTGATTCTGAAGGTGCATTAGGTATCAAGGCCTTTAAAGATTGATGTTGTGCACTTGGCGACTCCATTGTGATGAATCCACTATCGCGAACCTACCTTGTTAATTGTGGCTTTCAGAGGTAGACACACGTGGTCTCATCCACAGCTGCCTCTAGCTACACTTGAAACTGATCCAGAGGTGGTTCTCAGAAAAGGAAAGGCCTCTGAAGAAGAAGCTTCCACCGCCGAACCAGGTATTCCACCATCTCCTTCTGTAGGAACTCCATTTTCTCCTCCTCAGTTTCTTAATAGACCTCCTTCGGAGGTTTCCTGTTTCCTAAATTTTGGGAGTGTTCCTGCTGAGTTTTCCCCCCCTAGTTTGGAATTGGAGGGAGAAACCCTTGTCACTCCCCTCTCCTTCGAAGCTGTATTTGGGTGTAGACCCAGGATTGCAGAAGATTTCCCCACCCCTCCTCTTGTTACTATTGCCACTCCTGCATGGAGAGGAGCACCTACTGATTTGAGCCTGTTAGCCTTCTCCTTAAATCCCCTTTTGTTTCCCATCCCAATTCGAGACTCATTCCTAGTAGCCCCTACATGAACTCCTTCTCCTCCAAGTTCTCCTCCACCTAATATTCCTATGGCTGGTGCTAATCCCCCTCTAAATAGAATGGATGCCATAGTTTCTTCCAGGAATGCTCCCTTAATCCTACCCCATCCTATGAATCCTCTCCCTGCTGGAGATTACTTGAAGTATATGCCCAAGTTCACTGGGGAAGGGGACGTAACTGCAGAAGAGCACTTGGCTGCTTTCTACAGTTATGTAGACAACCTGAACATTGAAAATGAAGATATCTGGATGAGAGTCTTTGTCTAGAGCCTGGATGGTGAAGTGAGAAAGTGGTTTAGAGGATTGGCCCCGGGATCTATTGCTGGGATCGAATCCCTGGATAGTGCTTTCCTGAGGCAGTGGGGAGATAGGAAGGATTTCATGTATTACATGACAGAGTTCGGGTCTGTGAAGAAGATGGAAGGAGAGTCCATCTCTAACTTCTCCAAAAGATTCAATAAGATGTATAATAAAATTCCTGCCAAAATAAAACCCTCAGAAGCCTCGGCCAAGATTTCTTATACTAGTGCGTTTGGCCCTGATTTCTGTCTTTTATTGAGAGAAAGAAGAGCCACCTCCTTAGCTCAAATGAAATATGCAACCATAGAAGTGGAATCCAATGTATTAGCAACCGATAGACTAAGGAACAAGGCTGACGCAGATAGAAGAAGGGGAAGGTCGAAAACCTCAACTTCTGGCTCATCGGTGCCCCACCCTCAAGTGGATGAACTGACCAAGATGGTGAAGTATCTGTCTATAGAGATGGAGAGGATGAAGGTGGAGGGGAGGCAAGCATACAAGGGCCCTCAAAATGCCGAAAAAAAAGGAGGTTTCAGGAGGCCCAACAATATTAATTCCCCGACTATGCATAGAGAGAGGGGAAGAGATAGAGAAGACCAGAAAATTCCGGCCCCTTTTCAAAACAATTTAGTGACCGAGGGGAAAGAAGGGGAAACAAATGAGCTCTATCCTGAAATCCATTGCTTTGGAGATACTCCTCCTTTTCCTCATCTCACTCAATCAGCATACGAGGAGTCTCTCATGGACAGTCAGCTAAATGAACTAAGTAAGGGAGACAAGACTAATGACAACTAAGGCAGGTATGATCTGAGGTCCAAGAAAAAGACTGTAGCACCTGATGTTCCTGAGCAGTCCACTAGAACAGAGAAACCTGCTGATGAAGTAGCGGACAGTCACAGAGGTAAGAAGCCCTGACCCCTCTCTCCCACAGTCCAGAGTCATGTTCCTGAAATAAGAGAAATTCTTAAGCTTACATCTTCTTTTAATTTCGAGCATGAAATTCAAAAGATCAGAATCCCTGTGCCCCTAACTGAATTGATTAAACATGAAGGGTTCAAGAAACACTTCTCTGAGATTTTGCAGTCTGAGGCCTCATGCCTTCCCACAGACTCCATCAATTTGCAAGATGAAAAGCCTACAATTATTTTAGGTCCTATGGTAGAAGACAAGAATGACTCGTCCCCTCCCTTCTACACTTCCTTGAACATACATGACAAGGTACTGCACAACTGCTTGATGGATTTAGGGGCTTTTCACAACCTCATGCCCAAAACTGTCATGGAGGAGGTAGGGCTAGAATTCACTCGAGCTTATCATGACCTCTATTCCTTTGACTCCAGGAAAGTTCAATGTCTCGGGGTTATCAAAGACCCGGTCGTGACCTTGTTCTAGTTACCCATGAAAAGTGTGGTCATACATATTGTAGTGGCTGATGTCCCTCCCCAAGTTCGGTATGTTGTTATCAAGATATTTTATTAAAATATTGGGGGGAACTTTGCAGATGGATCTAACCTATGCTACTATCCTAGTGTTTGGGGGAGAACATAGGAGGCTATACAGAGAAGCCCAATTGGCCTATATAATCAGTGACGAAGCCAATCCTACCAACCATCCCATTTTTGCCTTGGACACTGATTTAGGTTCCAGTGTACTACAACTCACTAATGCTCCCGAGCACCCTCTTAAGCTCAAAAAATATCCCACCATTTCCCATAGGTTTCCTCTCTCCATCACCCCCGTCTGGAAAATGTTCTTTGATGGAGCCTTTTCCAGGGAAGGCGCCAGTGCTGGGGTGTTTTTTGTGTCACCGGCTCAGGAAACCATATCCCTATCATACAAACTAGAATTTGAAGCTACCAACAATGTGGCAGAGTATGAAGCTCTTGTTCTGGGATTAAGAGATGCAAGGGAAATGGGAATTCAGGAGGTAGCAGTGTTCGGTGATGCAGAGTTGGTGGTCCAACAGATCAGAAATGCTTATTAAGATAAGCATCCTTGACTCAGAAGCTACAGAAACGAGGTATGGGACCTTATCGACAGTTTCTTCTCAGCATGTAACATCTCTTTCATCCCAAGAGAGGAGAACACAATGGCAGATTCCTTGGCTACATCAACAAGCAATTTCAAAGTACCCTTGCCGCCTAAATTCAGATATGATGTAGAGGTAAAATACAGGCCCTCCATACCCGACAACGTCAAACATTGGAAGGTATTCGAGGATGATATTGAGATCAAGAAGTTCTTGGAGACTGTCGAAGAATTTTCAGAGATGCATATCGACCAAGACTCTGTCTCTGAAGAAAATCTTGATGGGGGTAATTTTCTGAATAAGATTGCAGAGCGTAACATAGTGCAGCTGCCCAACAATCATATTCCAAGAGGACTGGTTCCTTTGGAAAGGCTTTTTGATAGAAATGATGTGTCATTAAAAGGGGAAATCTTGGGGGATGATGCTGGTACTGTTCGGTGCAAAATTGGCACCGAGAGTGAGCCCAAGTTTGTCAAATTGTCAAGAAGCATGACAGAGGAGCAGAGGTTTGAATACATCAGACTTTTAGAGGAATTTGATGATGTTTTCGATTGGACCTACGAAGGCCTCAAAACATATGACACTTCTGTCATCGAGCATAAAATCCCATTGAAAGGGGAGGCAAAGCCATTTAGGCAGAAGTTGAGACAGATCAATCCTATGTTGCTACCTATCATGGAGAGGGAAGTGAAGAAGCTGCTTCAAGATCAGATCATTGTACCACTGAGATATTCAGAGTGGGTGGCCAACTTGGTACCAGTAAGGAAAAAGAATGGAGAAATCAAACTCTGTTTCGACTTCAGAAACCTCAACAGGAGCTCACGAAAGGATAACTACCCCTTACCAAAGATGGAACATATACTACATAGGGTAACAGGAGCATCCAGGTTGTCCATGATCAATGGTTTCTCTGGCTACAATCAAGTCTCTGTTCTGCCTGAGGACAGGGAAAAGACAACATTTACCACTCCATGGGGCACATTCATGTATGCCAAGATGCCATTTGGATTAATGAATGCAGGGGCAACGTTTCAACGTGCCATGGACATAGCTTTCATTGGGGAAAAGGATAAATTTGTGGTCGTATATCTAGATGACATCACAGTGTTTTCAAAATCTGATAAAGAACACTGTTGTCATCTCAGGAATGTTTTCCTGAAGTGCAGGAGTTTTGGCATTTCATTAAACCCCAAGAAATCTCTGTTCGCCATGTAGGAGGGAAAGTTACTAGGCCACATAGTATCAGCAGAAGGAGTTAGGATTGACCCTAGTAGAGTTGAGGCAATACAAGACTTATCAATCCCGAGGTCCAAAAAGGAGGTCCAATCCTTCCTTGGTAAGATCAATTTTCTGAGGAGGTTTGTGCCTAACTTTGCTGAGGAGGTAAAACTTATAACAACAATGCTAAGGAAAGGAAATGAAGTGAGATTGACTTCTGAATCGTGAAATTCCTTTGAGCAAATAAAGAAGGCCCTGTTTGAAGCCCCCGTGCTTATCATTCCTGATTACTCAAAGGATTTCCTTATTTTCTCCTTTGCTTCACCTGACACGGTAGCCGCTGTTTTATTACAGATAAACAAGGATGGGCTAGAGCAGCCTATTCCCTATTTCAGCTGAGCCTTGAGGGATGCCGAAGTCAGGTATGACACTATGGAGAAGCAAGCCTACGCACTGGTAAATTCCTTCAAGGCATTTAGAATCTATGTCCTGCAGTCAAAAATCATAGCTTATGTCCCCTCAACTACTGTTAAAGACATTCTTATTCAGCCTGACATAGACGGGAGGAGGAGTAAGTGGATAGCCAAGATTCTGGAGTTTGACCTGGAAATAAAGCCTACCAAATTGATCAAAGGTCAAGGTTTAGCTACGCTGTTAGCTGAAGCCAATTGCTGAGCTTTGGGGATAAGTTTCATCAACGAATGCTCAGAAATTCAACATGGTCGACTGTCTGACATGGAACCTCAGAGGGAGCCCCCATTGGCTCGATGTCCTTGGTATAAGGATGTTATATACTTTCTGCAAGCATTGCGGCCTCCAGACGGCCTGCAAAGAAACAAAGCAAGATCTTTGAAGCTCAAGGTAGTCAGATACTACCTTATCGATCAAATTTTATACTGGAAAGACCCCTTGGGGGTGCTTTTAAAATGCATGAATTCACAAGAGGCCGATATGATCATGGCTGAATTTCACAGTGACCTATGTGGAGGGCACCATTTCTGGAAGGCCACAACCCACAAAATTCTCAGAGCCGGGTACTATTGGCCCACCTTGTTCACTGATGTCCATAGAGGAGTTAGAACCTGTATCCAATGTCAAATGTTTGTAGGAAAACAACAGCTCAAGTCCTTGCCGCTAAATCCTGTGGTTGTTTCGGGACTTTTCCAGCAGTGGGGCCTATATTTCATCAGAGAAATTCACCCCACTTCCAGTGGGCAGCATAGATGGATCCTGACTGCTACAGATTTCTTTACCAAGTGGATTGAAGCCATCCCTACCAGGAGTGCTTCCCACAAGGTAATCATTGGGTTCCTGGAGGACCTCATCATAAGGTTCGGCTGCCCAAGTAAAATTGTCACTGATAACGCATTTGGTTTTGGGTCTGAGCCATTAGCCAATTTCTGTGAGCAGTTTGGGATCAAACTGATTCACTCCACCACATATTATCCACAGGGCAACGGTTTAGCAGTATCCTCCAACAAAAGCCTGATAAGGATCATCAAAAGATTGTTGGAAGACAACAAGAAGGCATGGCATTCAAGATTAAAGTTTGCTCCATGGGCCGATCGAGTGGCCACGAAGAGATCTATCGACGTCTCTCCTTTCCAATTAGTCTATGGAGTGGAGGCTATTTTCCCTTCTCATTTAGCCATTCCTGTAGTAAAATTATTCTAGGATCATCAGGAGGAGCCTGATGACATGATCAGAAGAATTCATCAGCTAGTGGAGGCCCAGCAGGCCAGGGAGCAGGCAATGAACAAAATTCAGGACCATCAGCAAAGGATCAAGTAGGTTTTCGATAAGAAGGCCAAGAAGGAAGAATTTTGAATAGGACACCTGGTGTTGAAATGGGATGCCCCTAAAAAAGACAAGGGCAAGCACAACAAATTTGAAGCCCTATGGATCGGGTCTTTCAAAATCTCTGAAGTTTTCTCAAATAACACGTATAAGTTGCAGGATTTGGAGGGTGAAAAAGTTTTCAATAGCCTAGTAAATGGGCATTTTCTTAAGAACTGTTTTGTCTAAGCCTTTGGTGGCTCCTTTGATTGTAAATATTGTCCTTTTAGTTCTTTGTTTTTATTTTTATTGTTTCGGCTTAGTAAATGACTCCATAGCCCAACAGCAAGGCACTGGAACTGCAAAATGAGTCCTTAGAGCATCACAGGGACGACTCTATCCCACATGGAGCCTAATGTTAGTAACAATTCTCGTCTGAGGCACAAGAGCGATCAGGTCTACAAGTGGCGTGATGAGTGCCAAGCGCGGTTCACAGAAGAAATCCATTTCGGGCTTAAATCAAGCGAGCGAGCGGTCTGATTTCAAGTGGCCAGGATTCACCCAAAGGAATAGATTAGTGGTTGACGAAAAATCACGATTAGCAAAGTTGCGCCAAGGTTAGCGCAATGGATAGTGCCCATATTATATGCAATAAGGATAACAGCCGTCCATCCAAAGGGTATGTGGCATGTGATTTGGTCACATCGGATTTTTGGCAGTCGCGAGTTCGAAGGGTGAAAGTTCCATACCACTCTGCATCGCGAAACCAAGAACCTCAAAGCGTAGAAAGCGCCCAGAGTCAGGCCCGTGGTATCGCGGAGCAATCTCAGCCATCCATCCAAAGGAGACACCCAACGCATGGTTAGGTTCCACACCGTTTCGCCCATCACGATTTCAAGGCGCAAAGAGCAGCTCCGTCATTTCCCAATGCGCGAGGTGTCGGGAGTATCTAGGACCCAGGCCCACAACATCGTAGGGAGAGTTTAGAACTTTCAGATCTAGAGGGACGCGTGGCGCCAGATTAAGCTGTCTCAGCGTTTTGCTCATCGCAATTTCAAGAAACAAGGATCTGATCTCTCCATCGGTTGATCCTACTCTCCCGCTCGAGAGTAAACCCGATACTGCCCATGTTTTTCTCGTTGATACAGAATCTCCTGTGCCGAGGGGTATTCCTCCTTCTCCCGTAGGACCCCCTCCAAGTAATGAGGCCATCCGTTTTGATTGGGATCTACTAACTGGACCTCGTCTTCCCTCTTACATTCCTTTCCAGATTACAGTACAGGTTTGTGGTCGGGACGTTACCAAAACGTTGATAGATGAAGGTTCATCTATTAGTATTTTGTCCTCTATTGCTTGGAAAGCATTGGGTTGTCCTCCACTTGCGCCGGTTACACAGAATCTGTTAGCTTTTAAGAGAAGAACTAGTCAACCTTTAGGGACCCTTCCTCAGTTTCCTGTAACTTTGGGAGGGAAAACTGTCTTTATCGATGTCATGGTAGTCCAAGACCCCTTGGATTTTTCTTTACACCTTGGGCGAGATTATGTCTATGCCATGAAAGCTATTGTCTCTAATCTTTTTCATGTGATATCTTTCCCTCATGATGGACGGGTTGTGACTGTTGATCAACTTTCATTCATTGACCCCACTTGGATTGCCTCCCTGAATGGTTCTTGTATGCAGACAGTATCGCCCCTACCACAGGTCAATTATGCGGCGTTGTCACCCATGGCTTCGACTTCTGATGACTTAGATCCAATAGTTGACATGGTGATCTCTTAGATAGGGTTGTTAGAGCTTGATCTCTTTACTCCTGTCGTGACCCTCGACATGGTGTCCTTCCAGAGTGTGTTTCTTCCTTCCAGTGAATACCTCTTGGAAGCCATGATCGAGTTTTGTCCCTTGACATGGTGTCATTCCGGAGCATTGTCCTCTTGGAATCCATGATCACGATCAGAGGTTTCGAGGATAGTTTTTGCGTCTCTGCGGCAACCTCATTAAAAAATGAAACATAGGTTTCGAGGATAGTTTTTGCGTCTCTGCGACAACCTCATTAAAAAATGAAACAGAGGTTTCGAGGATAGTTTTTGCGTCTCTGAGGCAACCTCGTTAAAAAATGAAACAGAGGTCATTGAGCATGGTTTTTTGATTTCAATCTCGTTAAAAAATGAAACCACTTATGAGGATATTTTTTCGTCTCTGTGGCAACCTCGTTAAAAAATGAAACAAAGGTTACGAGCATAGTTCTTGTTTCTATGTCAAGCTCGTTAAAAAAATGAAATAGTTTCCCCCCTCTCTATTTGAGTCAAGTCCTTCGTCTAGTATTTGAAGCTTCATTTCATTCTCCTTTGCAGTTGGATGAACCGAATCTTGGGGGCATTTGCCTCAGCCTCTAGACTTCATGCTGAAGTTGAGCCACTAGCTTCTTAAGCAGGGGGCTAAGTACCAACCATGCGTTGGGAAGTTACAAGCATAGTTTTCTATGGTTCAAGCTTGTGTAAAAATGAAACCAGGTCCAAGCATAGTTTAGTTTAGTTTTTAAGCTTGTGTAAAAATTAAAATCTATCCCAAGCATGGTTTTTGTTTTGTTTTAAAGCTTGTGTAAAAATGAAAACAATCCCGAGCTTAATCTTTGTTCTTTCTCATGCTCGTAAATACATGAGAATAAGTTACCGAGCTTAGTTTTTGTTCTTTCTCATGCTCGTAAATAAATGAGAATGTAACCGAGTATACTTTTATCACTTTTTCGGACTCATAAAGGTTATACGAAAAAGGAACCCCCCTGGAGTTATCTTTAAGCTCTTTTTCAGACTCTCTAAACAGGAAAAGATTGCCGAGCGACCTTGCTATTTTCACGCTCGATAAAGTATTTGAAGTATGCGTCCTTCGAGCGATAGTTTAACTCTTTTTCGGTCTCGTTGGACTACTGTATGAAAAAGGAACTGAGAGAGTTCTCTTTTAAGTGTCTTTCCAAACTCTATAATCTTGAAAAACCTTTGAGTTTTCTTTCTTTGGACTCATAAAACAAACATTGAAAGGCCCATATGGGACATGAGTTTTCTTTAAGTGTTTTTC
>ML793607.1:135826-166039 GCA_009831015.1 Picea engelmannii
GCTTTGAGTCATTTGTATTTTGAGTATGGGAATGCCTACCTCAGTGATGATGTATTATTGTACTGTATTTCCTTGTTTGTTCGCAGGTTTCCGACCGACTGTTCCTTGTTCCCTACACACACTCGACAAAGTATTTCAGCTATGACTCTGTTCTAACTTCATACTTTGGGGGGATCTCTGTTACAAATTATTTTCATCATCCCTATGATCGTTAATGATGTAAACCTATCTGTTGCCTTCAGAGGGGTCAGTGGCCTGAGTTCCTAAAGAGAGAAGGGAGAATAACTTTTCCTGAGAAAAGAAGTTGCATTTTCCTATGTAAAAACCTTATAAAAAGGGATGTTCGCAGGTTGCTATATAGGCAGGATGTGAGAATGACCAATTCTCGTAGGTTTCACTATAGCCAGGGTGAAAATAGTTCTCAGGTTGCACTATAGCTAGGGTGCGAGAATGCCAGCACGTGGGAAAAACAAGCGTTTTCTCGAATCTTCTAGAAGGAGAAGTTTCTATGGTGAGGTGGCATCCGAATGGTTTGGATCTTACTCGCTTTCATGATTTAGTGGGATCATCCTAACCTCCTCACCTTATCCTCTTCAACTTATAAAAGGAGAGGAGCTCTCATGGAGAAGGGGTTCTTAGCTTTTGTGAGGTTCTTCTTGTTCTTGAGCTTTGATTGGCTTGGAATTATTAGCTTGGTTGGAGTGGCTTTAAGATTTTCTTTGTCAAGATAGAGTGTATCAGATCTATGGTCTCAGAATCATTGGATCAAGAAGTGTGTGGGGAACAAAGGACAGTTGGAAGGGACCTTACGACATCAAGGCAAAGGTTGTAAGTTTCACTTTCTATTAACATGATACAGTAATATGTTTCTTTCCCATAAAGTTAGATTTATTTTATTGCATAACTCCTTGATCATATGCATAGATTAGCTATTGAATATATGGATTTCTTTCACTTCGGTTGGTTTGTGCTGTTTTGATCTTGACTGCACGAGAGCGCTGGAGTGAAATAGGAGCAACAAAGATTAAGGAAGCAATTACAAGGTATGTCTCTTATTCTCACTTCTAATTTAATTCAATAGTTAGGTCTAGGGAAAGCGATATATTCTGTCCTATTTTGTTCTAGATCCAGGTGGATCTAGGGAGATCGGTTCATTTTCGCACTTATGAATTAATCCTGAAACAAGGGGTGACTTCTGACGCTAACACACAGATGTATAAATCCAAGCATTCATCCATTATTCCAGATTAATACATAAAACATAGAAAATACTTATCAGAACAAGATAACATGAAGCGGCTTCTGAAAGGGGTTCCCATTTCCTCCTGACCATAGGCTCAATCACTCTTAATGGATTTACCACTAGCCACCCCCAAGCTAGACCATGATGCTCTGCACAAAATCCTTTCTTCCGACTCAATGACAGTAGGGACGGAGGTTACTCTCCTCCTCTCGCAGGGTCTTGGAAATGGTTTACATGATACCAAGCAAGGAGGACCATCCTCATTTATCAGTTGGTATAATAACCTTCTCATCCATTTTCTCCAATCAGAATGCTTATATCTTAGTTCTTCCTTGAACCTAAGAGCTTAGCTTCTCATCTCTGCACTCTTTGCAGGTCTTCTCTACCCACCACACCTTTCCTTCTTTCCTCTTTCAATAAGGTTACGTGTGGCTCAAATTCCTAGTCCGTGGTCAGGTCTAGAAGCCTTATAGATGGCTGAGCTGCCCCATCCCTTCATTAACTCTTGAGGGGGTATTCCCACCTGCTAGCCTGACTGTAATTCATTTCTGGGTCAGAGGACTATTCTGGTCCTGAGAAATTTAATTTAGTAATGTACTGGTTTGGTGAAGGTTAACACAACCATTCCTGGTCCCCTTCACCCTCTCTTTGCATAGAATTCATGGTCTTTATTAGTAGAACCCCCTTCCAACAATCATGCAACACTTATCCATTTTCTAGTAAATAACAAAATTTACATTCATTGACCTTTTATACAAAGGTCCATTGAATCAAACATTCACACATATTGAGTTTTCCATAGTATCTTGGCCATTAAAGTTATATTTACAAACTGGGGGAAACAAGGTGTTATAGTTGGTGATTGTTCATACATGCAGGTATTAGGTTATGCCCATGTTCCATTTAGATGTATCCATTGTCACAATCTTGGGCATGTAATGGTAGAATGTGAGCTTTCATTTCAAAATAAATTTGAGGCGAAGGATAGATGGTCTCCTAGAGTCACGAGTTCAGAATTAAATTGGTATACATGAAAGTTGGATGCGTAGACCTTTCCTTTACATTTAGAGGGGGATGGTGGGATACATTTTCATGGTGCCTTACCTGAAAATAAAAAGGCTCAATCAAAGATTTTGATTGGTGATTTTAATATTCCATTGGTAGAAGGTGCCTCACAAGGAGCAGAGATTCATTCTCTTCGAGATAGATTTGGTGAGGACCTGGACCTTTTTCCTGACTAGTGGAGTAAGCTTGAGGAACTATGTACTAAGATCTCCACTCGTCATCATAGTTTGGGTAAGTCATTTCCTCTTCAAATACCTACTTATTTTTTGGGTTATGATTAGAATGTGAAATCTGGTCCCTCTATGGTGGAGAAGATTGTTCCTGGTCCTTGTTTAGGAGTGGTCTCATTCAATATTCCTTTTGTAATGGTGGATGGTGATCCTTATTTCATCATGATTTCAAAGGATTTTTAATCATTGTCCTCAAAAGATTTGGTTTCTTA
This sequence comes from Picea engelmannii, assembly GCA_009831015.1. Taxonomy (NCBI): domain Eukaryota; kingdom Viridiplantae; phylum Streptophyta; class Pinopsida; order Pinales; family Pinaceae; genus Picea; species Picea engelmannii. Next base: position 138,577 of record ML793607.1, read on the forward strand.
GAATCCCCTCTCTCCTATCTTCAATTATGTCTCCTCTAGCAGGGACTCTTACCTTTTGAGATCTTGAAATTCCTCTCAAATTATTCTTCCTTCATGGGGTTTGGGGTTAAAAGAACAGAAACCTCTTGGTCCCAATAAAGTGGGGTGTAAGTCAACATTACATCATTCCCAAGAATGAGCCCATAATTAAATTTATAAAGGTATGAAAAGATTAATATATGGGGTCCTTAGAGTAGGCACAACCCATGTAGTGGCTTCCAAATGAAGCTCATGAATGTGAACATGAGAGTCCCAGGGGAAGGCCTAAAAAAATATCCCTAAAATTATTTGTTGATTTGGATCGGTTAGACATCTTACTTATTCAATAAACTATGGTTCCTAGTGGAACAATTATTGGGGACTTGGTGAAATTGTTCTCAGGATGGGTATTTCATGGAGTGGATTCAAATGGACTCTCTGGGGGGATCATTATGATGATTTATTCTAATTGTACTCTTATCAATTGTTTTTCCATTGTGTCAAGTCTCTACATAGAATTTTATATCAAGGAGTTAGATCTATCGTTCTCTATCCTCAATTTGTATGGACCCTATGAAGGTAAGGAGGATTTCTAGTCCAGGTTGTTTTCTTATAACTGTATTGGTTTTGGAAATCAAATTATTGGAGGTGATTTAAAATTACTTTGATTAGGGAATAAATTTGGGGGTCATCTGCAAGAGAGGGAAGGTTGGTAAATTTTTTAAACGAGAAGCTGGAAGAAATGGGATGGGTTGATGTGGAGCCCATAAAATTATTCCCGACCTTGAGTAATAATCAAGGTGGTGAGGTTGGAGTTGCAAAGTGTTTGGATGGGTTTTTTTGTTCACTATGCTCTTCTCTAATCCTTTGGTGTCTATCGATCGTGGGTGGGAAAGGTTTGATTCTTAGACCACAATCCAATATTTCTCGAGAGTGATAAATCTATCAGGAAACTTGGAGCACCATTTAAATACAACCCCTTGTGGTCCAAGGATGAAGGTTTATGCAAGTTGTCTTGTGATAATTGGGAAAAATTCTAGGAGGATGCATGGGTTTTGGCCAGTGTTCAGTTTGTATCTGGCCTTTGGTAGGTTAAATATAATATCTCCATCTAGGCTAGAGAATAGAGGATGAAACAAGATCTGAAGCTCAAAAAAATTGATCATGAACTTGAGAAGCTCTATGCCTCGAACTTGGGAGTATTGTCCTCAAAATTTGATTTGGAGAGGTGTCGATCACTAGAGACTATTTGTTCTAAGATCCTAACCAATCAAGAGAAAATTTGGAGACTTAAGAGAAGGGCTCTTTAGATTGCAGCTAGGGATCAAAATATGATTTTTTTTTCCAAAAATATGTCAATTATTGTAAACACTTCAACACCATATGGGAAATAAATGACTCAAGTGAAAATAAGGTCAGAGGGTTTTCGAACTTGGAAACATTAGGAGTGAATCATTTAGATACTTTATTTAAGGATCCAGAGCATGTGAAAATGGGGTAAATTCTTAAACTCATTTATAATTTCCCACGAATCATTAAGGATGAGGATAATCATTCACTTTTCAGTGAAGTCTCCAAAGTTGAATTATTAGCTATAATTTCTTCCTTCAGATGAGACAAGATCCAAAGACTAGACGGTTGGACTGCAAAGTTATTTGAAGAGTTATTTGATCTCCTTGGAGATGACCTCCTTTGGGTAGAGGAAGAAGTAATTCCTAAATTTCATTGTCCCAATTCCTTTGACAACTTCTGGCCAATTGCTTTGTTCAGTTGTCTCTATAAAATTATTTGCAAGATTATTGTGGCTCGAATTAAGCCTATCTTATTAAATGACATTATCTATGAACAATTTGGGTTCCTTAAGGATCACCAAATTCATGAAGCAATTGGTTCATTGTAGGAAAGTATGCATACATTTAAAACTCAAAAGCACCTTGTTTCAATCCTCAAAATTGATCTTTTAAAATCCTACGATCGTGTTTCTTGGCTTTATCTTATACTATTGCTTCTTCATATTGGGTTTGATCATTCAGTGGTGAAATGGATCATGTGTTGTGTGACCATTATTTCATTTGTTGTTCCAATTAATGGATCAAGTTTTCATTTATTTCAAGCTACTCGAGGATTGCACCAAGGTTGTTCACTGGCCCCTTATCTCTTTCTTTTGATTGTTGATGGGCTCAGTCAGGCAATTTTGGAACCTAAATGATTCAACAAAATTCAAGGAGTAAGGATGGGAAGAAATGAATGCCTTACATATCTGTTGTTTGTGCATGATGTGCTTATATTTTACTTCTGTGTGGAATCTGAAGGTAAGACCTTAAATGATATTTTATAGATTTTCAGTGATGCTAATGGGATGGTTACAAATGTCAATAAATATTCTATCTATTTCCTGGAGGTGGAGGAAGGTATCGGTCATTGCTTCTCCGGTCTTTTTAATTTCTCTTCTTTTAATTTGAAGGTATGATTTAATTATCTTAGGTTCTTTCTTAAACCCAATCATTATAGTGTAACAGACTAGAAATGGATCTGATCTAGAATAGAAAGAAAAATAATTTTCTGTGTAACCATTGGATGTCTCGAGGTGGTAGATTGATCCTGATCAAATTAGTGATTGAATCCATACCTGTGTATTGGAAAAGATTATCTCTCATTACAAATGGAATAATAAAGCATATCCATAAATTATGCTTTGACTTTCTTTTTAAGGGTAGCACTGAATATATGGGGTCTCATTTGGAAAATTGGAAAATTCTTTCAAATCCCAAGAGTCTCGAGGGCCGAGGTTTAAAATATACTTTGATTTTTGCTAAGGCTTTATCTGCAATAACTTTATGGTTTTTCTTGATCAGAGATAGCCTTTGGAGGCACATCTAGGTAGAAAAATATGTTTCTCCTAAAACTGTTCTAGATTGGATTCGTCGAAGGTAGAAAAGCACCGTTAATGTCTCCAATCAATGGTAGGCTCTTACCCTTGCATTTCCTATTATAGGGAATTTTATGTCTTGGGAGGTTGGTTCAGGCTCACAAGTAAGAATTGGGCAGGATTCTATATCAGGTTTTGGAGATAGTATCTTTCTCCCAGAGGATCTTGTATTACAACTCTCGGAGCTTGAGTTTTTCACTCTTAACAAAGTTGGAGATGTTGCTAATTTAAATATATGTTATCAAGGGTGTTGTTTGTTATCACTGAAATTTAATCCACAAATGGTTATAGGAATCCAACATCTCCAAACACCTATTAGTTCACCCACAACTTCAAAAATGCATTTCCAAAAGGCACAAACTATAAAACTGGTTAAAAAATTAACATGCGCAAAAGAAATACAGGAAGCTTGCACACATGCATAGGTCAGAAATGTTATAAAAGTGCACATGCGCAAAAGAAATACAGGAAGCTTGCACACATGCATAGGTCATAAATGTTAGAAAAGCGCACATGCGCCCAAGGCGCAACTGTGTACGATAAAAGCCACACACCCCTAAGAATGACACACTTATGGTTCTTATCATCCCCTCATCCACTTCTGGTTCATCTCCCAAGTCAATTTGACCCTCAAATCCAAGATGAATCCAAGTGGGGGCCTGGTCAAAGACCTAAGGGTGCCCTAAAGGGCCCCTTGTTCACACTAAAGACCGGTTGGATAATGCCTCAAAGATTTGCTATAAAAAGAGGCCATGGGTGCACTATGAATTCAAGAATCTCATTGTATTGTTATGCTGCCTCTATTCTCCTACAAGGAACCTCATTCCTTCTTGGAGCATACTAGCATCATCTCATTAAGCTATTCACCTCACCTCTTGAGGGAATAAGCTTGGATTTCTTCACCATTTCCCTTCTAGTTTGTCATTTGTAAGACAAGATCTCACATAGGGGACTCAAGAGCCCTCCCTTGGAGGAAGAGGGGATCCATAAGTCCCCCTTTTTCCTTGGTGTTTTCCCACTAATATAATCTCTCCATTGGTGGCATGAATATTAGTCAATTGTTTGATTAATTTTGGTTCTAATTTCCTTATGCATTGTAGTTTTGTTTCTTTAGTTATTATTAGCTTAGTTGTTTGTTTATTTCACGTGATTGAGTCATTTGACTCCTACACTAACTTCTGTCCTATTCAGCTGACCCAACTAGGCTTGCAAGTGTCCCTCTTTTGCTCATTCAAGTGGAAAAAATGATACAACAGATTGGCGACCATACTAGGGATAGGTATCAATTTCCTCCCTATTTAGGTTGTTTGAGCACTTATTTTTGATCTATTTACCTTGCAGGGATCATAACCGGCCTAGTCCTACCCGCAAAGAGATGAATTCAGAGATGGAAGAGGAGAATTTCATTTAAAATTTTCGTCCCGGATGCGTACCAGAACGTGCGCTGGTGTTCCAGCCCACATGCGCATCTTCCTAGCACGTGCGCCAAAAACACTGTGTTTTCTAGCGCATTCAGTGCATGGTGCACCAATAAGTCATTGTTTCTCTGCACATTGGCACCACATGCACCTCTGTCTAAAATAGGCCCCGTGCATTTGTCCAGAAATCCAACATTGTAAGAGTTTTTTTTTGTGTGATGTTTGGAAGGCCCCTAGCCTTCTAAATATTGATTCTATGCAATTTGTAAATGCACGACACTTAGATTCACTCTCCACATGAAGGGTTAGTCAAAACATAGGCACTTAGGGGGTTAAAAAGAACCATATTTCTCCTCTTTTTCTTTCATTTTCCCACATGGATGGCTTGTTTTGATTGTAAAAGTTAAGTTAAAATCATTCACTATCACATATATAAACACTTGCATTGGGACCAGAAATCAAACTTCAATCATTGAGTATGCTCTTCTCTCGCACCATAGAGCAATCTTGAGAATCAGAAAAACGATTGAGGGAAGATTTGATCTCCCTTAAAAACAAAATCTTTAGGAGAGGACAAAGCCCCCCTAGGGCCCCTCTTAGTTTCTTTTCAAAACATCTTAAAATTTGTAAGGGCCCATACATGCTCACATGTTGCAAAAATTAGGATAGTTTTTGAAGCTACTTTCTTAGTTTAAATCACCAGGGGAGTTTAAATATTATTGTAACGGGCCCATACATGCCCACATGCTTGCAATCTAGGATAGTTTTTGAAGCTTTCTTAGATTAAATCACATTAGGGAGTTTAAAATATTGGTAAGGACCCATATGTCCACATGCTAGTTCTCTAGGGACTTTAAAATTTCGCAACGTTGTACAATGGCATCTAGTAAGATAGGCAATCAAGACTTGTAAAGGACCACACGAAGTCCACATGCTGCAAGGTGATGCCTAACTTATTTAAAAATTTGTCACATTTTATCACTTGCTCACACACGAAGTCACTACTCACCCACATAATTTCATCTCGAATTATGGAGGTTGAAGAAGGTTTCCTCCAAAGGGATTATGAAACGTCCCACTATTTCTTGAAAGAATTATCTGCTCCCACTTAAATTCAAATGATATTGGTTCACAACTCCACTCTCTCAAACAACCACATCTAATTTTTTTCTAAAAAACTCACTAAGTTTTCCTCCACAGGAGCTGCATATTAAACCCTAAATAGTGGCTCATTACCCCAATTAAGGGGTAATGAGCCACTATTTAGGGCTTAACAGTGCCAAAAGAAATTTTTTAGTCTAGGTAGGATCTCAGGGATAGGCATCCAAATAACTCCCCATTATCTGGTTCTCACATCTTCAAACATTAGAAGTTGACAAATAAGGAACTTTAAAATCCTCCAAGTCAAGTGTTCCTACACCATAAGGTAGGGAGATACCCGTGAAGGGTCGAAGGCCGAGGTCCAATTGTTCTGTGCATCCCTCCTTGAGGCACCCACCTCTTGGAAGGGATCCAACTCGTGACCCATTTATGAGGCCAAAAATCTAAATGCCGCACTTTGACTGAGGTACCTAGTGACCAAATTCTAGAACATCTACCCAGGTGGAAATTGTGGGCTGCAATTGCACCTTGATCGAATTTTGTGTGGCTATTGGGAAATATCACCAACTCTTTTGGGATATGCACCCTCTACCCCTCATTAGAACCGATTATTTCATCCTTCACTAATCCCTTTTCCAGTGGCTTCAGACCCCACTGTTGAGTGCTATTGGAAGGTCCAGTGCTATTTGAGAGGAAGGACGTTACGTCTTTTTAGGACACGAGAGTTTTTTTTATTTTTTCTCCGATGCAGACAAAACCTACCTACCCACATGTATTCTTCTTGTTAATTGATTTATGTGTGATGCTCTTGTGATTACATACGATTGTGAGATATATTGTGAAGGTCCAAAATTATACAAAGACTCATTTATTTCTCTCATCACCATTCACACACATTCACTTTGCTAGTCGAACATCATAGGGGACCCACATAATCCCTCCATTCCAGATGCTTGCAGAACCTCCCTCCTCTTCTAGGAGGAGTTCCTAGTCTTGCCAACTCATTGAATCAACCCTCTCACACCCCTGTGAGTGATACTATATTGGGATCAACTTTGCTTGGTTCCACATTACTTGGGTCCACTTCCCAATACCAACCATCAACAAGCTCTCCTTTTCAATTACCAATTCGCCATGACAATGGTATATAAATGATGTCGAAGTTTAAATGAACCTCAACCACACATATCGCTGACCACATTCATGAATGGAGTTGGCGACGTGGTTTATGCAAAGCGAAAACCACCAAACAACAATGCCTCGATTGGTTTCTCAGATCACACATCCCTCTCCTTGCCAAATATGTGGCCTCCACCTCCCCCAAAGTGAAGAGGAAACCATCAACAAGGATAAACAATATGACCTCATTTATTCACAGTTAGGATACTTATATACGGTACTACCTAATTCCCCAAGACCCGTAACCTTCGACCATGACAAACCTGGGATGTCTCACTCAGCGGATGGATTGATTGGTACCACCACACACCACAATCTGTACATCCAACCACCACCCATGTATGGTACACCCCAATATCCACCGATGTATGGAGGACCCCCTTATTTCCCTCCCCCCCTCATTAGAAACCATACCCTGTTGTCCTCCCTCCACCCATGAGTGGACCCTCACCGACACCCATGATGCACCCGACTGTTCAACCAAGTTCTGGTACCCCCTCTACCTCAGCTTACACCCTGAGCACTAGTGAAATTGCTACACCTTCCTATGCACCCTACAGTTCATTACCACAAAATAATCCGTACTTTCCATTTCCCGGTCCTCCACAACCCATTTCTCCTCCACAAGGACAACCACACGTTGGGGTTAACTTTGTTCATCCCTCTCCCATTCAAAAATTTAAAAATTTTGAACAACTGAATATGGAAAATCCATCCCATTAGCCGAATAATGCCAAAAATAAAGGAAAAAACTGAAACAATAATAACCCAGGACTAGGAGGAAACAACCCCCAACATAACCAACCTACTGGGGGCAACCAGAATCAGGGGAACCAGAACCCCCAAGGGGGCAATAACAACAAACTCCAAGGGAGGAACAACAACAAAAACCTCCATATGAACTTCCCTTGTGCCCTTTGTGGTGAGCATGGTCATTATACTCATCATTTCCCCCAAATCACCGACTTCAAACAGATGAAAGATTCCATGAATGTGCCACGTCGTCCAGTGCCACCTTCCCCTCAATAGGCCCCACAAAAGTATTTGCAACAACCACCCCCAGCTGTGTTGAAAAAGCCTATTCCACACCAAGGTGTGATGAATACCCAATAGGAGATGCACCCTGCCCCACCACAGATGGGACAGTATCAAAACCCTCAGAATACGATGGATCACACTATCCTCCTCACTAGCGAAGAAAAAAATCTTCTACAAATGTGCATTCGTCAATACAATGCACCCCCTGATCTACTGCTACCACTTCCGAAGAATTTCTAGTTACAGTCAAACAACTTTTGATGATTCCACGCCCTAACACTGAACCACCCATTCACATTCCTCACATCCCATTACAATGAAATGTCAATAACCCTCAGGCTAGGGTGGCACACAATTACAGTCTGGTTGATGACTTGGCGCAATCTCCTAGAACCATGTCAGTCTTGGAGGTCCTCCAAAACTATCTCACTCAACAAAAATAATTTCTTTCTACCTTGGGGGCAGTTGACCCTGCTGATACTAGACTCATCATATTTGATCTAGATTGTGGGCAACCTCATCTCCCTGCTTTGGTAGCTTTCCAGATACCAATCAACATTCGAAACATCATAGTTCATTGATGTATCATCAATGAAGGTGCATCCACATGCATCATGTCCAAAATGGTATGGTATAAGCTTGGATCCCCTGAGCTAATACCATCTGCCATCATTTTGAGAGCTTATTTTGGATGACCATCCTCTCCTGAAGGGCTCTTTCAAAATGTCCCCGTGGAACTCGGGGGAAAAAATATCCTCATCGACATTGAGGTTATTGACGCCCCACTTGATTACAACATATTGTTTGAACGTAGCTACATGTACGCTATGAAGGCTGTGGCCTCTTCTTTGTTTCAAACGATGATGTTCCCCCACAACGGGAAGATGATCACCATTGACCAAGTTTCACATTACGAGCCCAAACATTCCTCCAACATTGATAACATCCTACCCCTTGTCCACACTAATTCCAATGCCTACCCACTCATAGATATGGGCCCCGAAATTTTCAAGGACCCATCCTTGCTGGGGACATACCATGGTGCGCCACCTATCATACACCCCTCGGCACAAGTGTGTGTCGTATCTTCCAATGGAACTAAAACTACATAAAACATCCCTCCCAAAGAGGCTTCCCCACCCCCCGATGTCCCACTAGTGGAATAAAACCTACCTCATGAATTACCTGAGAACCCTACGACATCACTTACTCCTGATTTCACCCTTCCCCAAGGGAAAATCTTGGTTTTGGAAACCATCCCCCAAGCCATCACTCAAATCCCCTTCTTCTACTCCCCACTGGGCATACAATATTTTCAGGTAGCCACAACGCTTACCCTTGCCAACATGGTGTTTTCCATTCTAGTATGGTATCTACACCCACCCGCGATGGTCCCTCAACCATCCCTCCCTCCCCAATCTGATGGAATCCCGATGTAGATTCCAGTACTAACTCCAACTGCACCACATTCACCCCCACTTGCCAACACCCCTGCCATAGCTGGGGGCAGGCAGAAGAATAAATATCCCACCGCTCCACTTCCCCCCTGAGCTCAACCTCCTTGCATACTATGTGTGAGAGAGGGACACCCCACAAATAGATGTCCCTCTCTCCTCGAGTTATGCAATTTAATCCAACTCCCTTGAGCAACCATATCGCTCGTCACTTCACCAACTATAGGCAAGAAAGGAATGCGAACCAAATTTGCATTCGCCATCTATTCAGAGTATGGCCATTACACCCACCATTGCCCCATGCTACCTCAGTTTCGATAGACAGTCACGACAGTACGCCAGAGCTTTCAAGAAGACCCATCTCCACCCACGTCAATAAGTACCCGAGTCACCAACATCCATTATGTCACAACATCAGTCAACGAACGAATGATATGTTCTTTCTCTTTCTGTGTCTCACTCGATCATTTCACCTACTAGTGTCCCACGATCATTGAATACAAGTGTTTTCAATTGGCCCTTATTCAAAATCCTCCAACCACCCCATTTTCAGTGATACAAGTGATTCCCCCTACTCCAGATACTGTTCACATCACATCCCTTGAACCTTTGTAACTTCCAACCCCTCCATGGTTCATGGATAATTTGTCTGAGGATTTGCCCCCAAATCCCCCCAATTCTCCAGTTCATTTCCCTCAGGAAATTTTAGCCCCACCCACGGTTCACAACCCACAGTGTATGAACATATGGTTTATGTCAAGCATGCCATTGCACTATATTTGTGATACCCCCTCTACATATTCAATCCCTGAAGATAATCACATGGTGACATTCACCAATGTTCCTTCCCCGGATCCCCTATATTCTCAAAATTTCCACTGCGATGAAGATATCCTTGAGGAACTATATACCCCCGATTTCCCATGGGATGCGCTCCATCACAAAGCACTTTTTCTCTCATAGGAATCCTTTGACCTTCTTAGCCAAGGATCCACATGTGAAATCAAAACAAAGGATTTTATTCCGTCTAAAAATATAGATTGGTTCAGCAACCCTATCCATGCCCCTGATGCTTTTGAAGAAGGCAACATGGCTAACATTTCCCCCACTGTCAAAATTGACATCTCCATCAAATCAGGAATCATAGAGGAAATCACCATTGGCGCCGCATGATCCCCTGAGGAACTCACAGCTTACATAGCTCTCTTTCAGGAACACTGAGACATTTTTGCCTAGTCATACACGGAGATGCCCGGCCTTGATCCTTCTATTGTCGAACATTGTATCGACACATGAACTGATATCACCCCTATACATCAAAAGAAATGCCCATTGCACCCATCCAAAGAAGTCACCATCAAAGCCAAAATTTACAAACTACGCGCTACTGGGTTCATATACCCCATCACATACACGTCATGGGTCTCCAACCTCATCCCCATTAACAAAAAGCAGGGAAATATTCACGTCTGCACCGACTTTCACAATCTCAACCATGCTTGTCCCAAATATAACTTCCCTACACCTTTCATCGACCAAATTATCGATGATTGCGCCGGTCATGAGGCCTTGTCCTTCATGGACGAATTCTCTAGCTACAATCAAATATAGATCCACCCAGCCGATCAGTATAAAACCGCATTTACCACCCCATGGGGTACATTTGCGTATCGTGTCATACCTTTTGGACTAAAAAACATCGGTGCTACATTCCAATGAGCCATGACGTCTGTTTTCCATGATATCGCTCGCATAATTCTTGCTTACTTGGATGACCTCACCGCTTGATCCAAGAAACACACTCAACATGTAGACAATTTACAGATCGTCTTTCAGCGATGTCAACAATCCAATATCCACTTGAACCCCCTCAAGTGTGTATTCTGCATCACTGCTAGATGCCTCCTTGGGTTCATCATTTCCCAACACGACATCACAATGGACCCCCTCAAGGTCCAAGCCATCACAAAAATTCCACCACCTAAGAAGTTATGCCAACTGTAGAGCCTACAAGGCAAAGCCAACTTTTTGTGATGATTTGTCCTAGATTACACCACTCGCGTGAACAATTTCCTTCATTTATTGAGTCACGATATCCCATTTCGATGGGATTAACATGCCCAAACCGCTTTTGATGATTTAAAAGTGGTGCTCTCCAACGCTCCTTTGATTAGTCCACCTGACTATGATCACGACTACATCCTCTACTTATCGACCTCATCCGTCTCAGTAGTAGGAGTTCTCGTCCAACTAGGGGATGATGTCCGTGAGCACGTTATTTACTACATTAGTAAAAACCTTTCAGGACCACCCTTGAAATACAATCATGAAGAAAAACTCGCCCTCACAGTCCAAAAACTGCGTCATTATATCTTGCTTCACACTACCTAGTACCAAGGTCGTGGCACATTCCAACCCCATGCAGTACTTGCTAAGTCGACGAAAAATTAATGGAAAATTTTCTCAATGGATCATCATCCTTCAGGAACACAACCTAGAGTTTTCAACTCCCAAAAGAAAGAAAGAGCTCATCCTTGCTGAACTCATCATGATGTTTCCCTCAGACACTGCTAGTTCTCCTGTCAATAAAAAATTTCCCGACGAACACCTCTTTTACACCCCCTCGGATGACCCCTGGTATGGTGACCTTCTCGTCTACCTCCAGACACTGAATTTTGGGTCTCACCACTCTAGAGACGATCGTCGATGCATTCTACATCAGGCCCCTCAATATCTCCTCATCGGTGACATCCTATATTGACGTGGGGCCAACACCATACTTCGTCGATGTTTGACCATGTACGAAGCTGATAAGTCTTGAATTATTTCCACAATGGCGCCTGCGGTGGCCACCTCTCAGGGATGTCCACCACGCAGAAAATCATTCGAGTAGGCTACTTCTGGCCCACATTATTTCACGACTGCATCCACGCTATGAAGTGATGTGACAAATGCCAGCTATATGAAAACAAAGCACGAGCGCCACCTTCTCTTCTTCACCCAGTCCACTGCCAGATGCTTTTGCAAATGGGGCATAGACTTCATGACTTGTAACCCTCCATCTATCAATGGGCACAAGTACATCATCATGACAGTTGATTAATTCACCAAATGGGCCGAAGCCATGCCTACCTTCAACAACACCGCTGACACTACGACACATTTTTTCTTTAATCACGTCATCTCCTGCTCTGGAGTTCCAGTACAGTTAGTCTTCGATCATGGGAAACAATTTGAGAATGAGATATTCCTAGAACTCTCCTCAAGGTTAGGCTTCTCCCACGAGTTCGCCTCCCCATACTACCGTCAGTCCAACGGATAGGTAGAGGTGGTCAACAAGGTCCTCAAAACCATGTTGCACTGCACTATTAACAAACATAAGACCAATTGGAATCATATATTGTTTTCAACACTATGGGCTTATCAGACAACAGTTAAAATTACCATTGGTTTTACACCATTTCATCTCATTCATGGGGTCGTGGCCACTCTCCCCATCGAGTGCAAAATTCCCACATTACGCACAACTATTGAGCTATTACTCGACACTGCTCCAATGGAGTAGCACTTGATAAACTTAGAGTCACTGGATGAAGACCACAGATCTTTGTTACAGAACAATGAGGCAGCTAAGAAATGGTCAAAGGTTACCTTTGACCGCCATGTCAACCTTCACTCATTCAATGAAGGAGATCTCGTCCTTGCCTACGATATTGCTCACGATACCTTCGATCATGGAAAATTTGAGTCATTAAGGCATGGACCCTACATCGTTCAACACAGACTCACTAAAGGCATCTACATCCTGGCCTCTTGAGAAGGCTATCCTCTCAAATAACCCGTCAATGGGTTGTACTTAAAGAAATTTTATGCCTGAGCATAGTCATTATATACTAGGATTTTTCTTTTTTACACATTTGTAGAGTTTTTAGTCTTGTTTTTCCCTCCATGATTTATGTCTGATCTACCATTTGTGTTATTGACAGATGAATCCTTCATCGGCCTACCACATTGGTTACACTGGCGAAGCTAGCCATTGGACACAAAATCTCACTTTGGCTGCTTGGGCCCCTATACCCCCTCACATGAACTGCTCCACTCCAACAACATATGTTTGGGCTCAACAACCAACAACCAAGTAAAATACACTGCCGTCATTAGCCTCCTTGTCGAGGCTAGTCACCACCATATTTTCCACCTTAGCGTCTTATTAGATTCCCATCTTGTCGTCCTGCAGCTCAACAATGTGTACAATGTCCATGATCCTTGCCTCTTTCGCAAATACCTGCAAGTTAGACTCTTATCTCGACATTTGATTCAATTATATTTACACATATTCCATGACAATTTAATCAAATAGTAGATAATATGGCTATACTAGTGTTAGATTGGCATTTATCACATCAAGACACCATTACACATACATAAATCATTAAAAGTTTGTCACAGCATATAGGTTAAGACATCATAAAACACATCACAAAACATCATCACATGTGAACATCACATAGATCATAAACATATATATATATATATATATATATATATATATATATAACGATCACTGTATCATTAATGTTTACAAAAAATGGTACAAAATGTACATTGCCCGTAGGTAGGTGAGCCCCCTCATCCCTATAGGTACAAAATAGGTGTCACACTACCCTATACAAAATGGGCTCGCAGGCCTATAAATACAAAAAATATACAGCAAGAGCACTCATGGTGCCTCTAGAGCACCACCACCAGGTCCTCTATCTGGAGGAGGTGCCCCACCAGTTGAGGGTCCTCCAGGACCGAGGGGCAGTCACCCAGTCATAACTACCCTCGCTAGAGCCACTTTGCGGATTAGGGTCCGCAACTCTGCTGGAAGGCCCACACACTGCTCCAAGACTCCCTCATCCTAGACCTGAGTCCACATGCCCTTAGGCACTCCCTATAGCACCATCTCCAACTGACGATGGAAATATTCAAGCACCCCACTGACCTCTCCCTGAGGTGCATGCGATGACCCTGCAACAGGGTAGTCGAATCTACGTCTCCTACCAGCTCTCGCATCATCGACTGGCCTAGCACCAACATCGTTTCTTCGACGCCTCTCTCCCACCTGCGGTTCACCCTGTGATGGTCTCACCAGCCCTTGATGAGTTGACGCTCTAACTAGCTCCACCTTTCGGCCTCATGACCCCACATCTGCACACACAACAAACAAACGATAGGATCAACATCCATCCATACATAAAACGTATGCTATACTATCAAAATCACAAAACATAAAATACATCAACATACCTCTATGATCCCAAGCCTCTCCAGGAGGTAAAACCATATCTGGGTCCTTGCGGTAGTCCATCCCACCATATGGGAACTGTAGTATGATTTGTGGCATTTGACACCACACACGTGCCAGATTGGCCGTAAAATAATGGCCACCCTCCCCACCCCCATGTCGTACCAAAATCAATGCCCATCGCATCAATCGTGGCTCCCATGCATCAGGCGCCTCCAACAAAACTCTAGGGTGCAACATGGTCACCCTCTCCAAGAAAGACACCACCAAGATCGAACCAAAGGAAAAATCCCCTGAGTCAACAGCCCGACACCGATTGAGCTTCCCCATCATCTTGGTGTGCAACATCAAGCCCCAGGCAAAATGCTCTCCACCCAATTCCCTCTGCATAATCCTCAGTTTACCACCACTGATTCACTGAGTAGCTAAGGATCCATAGATCCTCACGATCATCACGACGATGCAATGATGCACCAGTGCATCCATCGCCCCAATCACCATGACCGAGCTTGGCATAAATTCCTCCCCCGAATAGTACATTCGTACCAAGTCTGCCAAGTGTGCCTCCCCTGGAAACTAGGGCTCAGCAGGTAGGGCCCTCCCCCGAAAAGGGAGCTCGGTCAAGAAATAAACATCCTCGATCACAGAGAATGTCAGCTGCTCTCCTCGCACAATGAGCACTGCAGCTTAGTGCTCCACATGGAAATTAAAAACTGCAATAGGTACTCCTGTTCCTGTAGTAGTGACTAGTCAAAGAACTTTAGCAACCCACAGGCTGCCAAAGGTCCCCGAACACCCAGATCATCATCCCTCACCACCTCCCAGAGGTGCACCCAATCCCTTTCCCTCCAGTGGACTGGCATCCTGAACTAATCACCTGCATTCACACAAACAACACTTGATCAACTGTCACAATTCATAAAACGAAAAACTTCAAAAAAGACAAGTTTTTTCAAATCCCCCAGCTTTGCCTCATGTGCACGGCTGTCACCCCCATAGGTGCTCACATATGCGCTCCTATTCTTCACACAGTTACGCATCAATGCGCAACTGTCGAAGAAACATAGGCACATCGATGCGCCTCTGTCATAGCCACAGGCGCGTATTCCTGCGCACTTGTTCTTTACACCGCTACGCACAATGCACGACCATACTTCGTATAGGTGTGCATCCATTGTGCACCTGTTTTACTCCCTCATGTGCCCCCATCCATGGCTGTCCTCTTATATCCGTGCACTGCAGTGCGGGTATCCTTTAATTGCCTGCACACTGGGGGGCCCACCCTCACAAAATCCCCCCGTATGGCCATTTGTACGACCTTGCCCATAAAATAAACCCTAACTACTATGCAGGTGAATGAGACCACTAACCTGGCTCTCGAAAATCCTTGATCGGCTAGCTCAAACTCCCAAAATCTCCAAATCTCCTCTGTAAACCTCTCTTCAACTCACTATGGCAACAGGTACAAATGAGGTGGCAATATGGGCCCTATAGCTATATATAGTCCCTTTTGCCAAACTTCCATGCTCAATTACAGGAGCTCCAAGCAGCCATTTTCCAATCTGTCTTCAACCATGGGATCAAGATCCTGTCACCTACACAATCACATTGCCCGGGTCACCATCCATCTTCAGCCCCGGGGGAGAATTTTTCTCACCTCGTGCCCAGGTACGCATGCTCATGTTCAAAATTATCTCATAACTGTTATATGTTCTTTAGCTTCAGATATTGTTCACGTCAGGTATTCGGTTTTCATGTGTGTAGGTACTTGGTCATCACACACTAGAGCAACCCCTTCAGGTATATGATCGACACTCGCATGTAATCATTCCATCTGAATATCAATTGCATCTGCCAATCACACCCTCTGATCTTTTCTTGTAGGATCCTCCCATCTGGCTCTGCAGTACTATCACCTCTGTGACATTTTTAAGTACTGTCACCCGGTAGCTCTCTCCCCTACATGAGTTGTCCCATTCATAGTCCCCTTTAGCACTTTGACACTCATGCTGATTTCAACCCCTAGGAATGGGAGTCCTGATAGTATTACACATGTTCAAGAATCAACCACATACTCCTTCTCCTCATTTTTCTAGCTTTCCCAATGGACTCCTAGGATATCTCCCCCCGGTTCTCACTTGACTGAACCTTCGCAATATCATTAACCTTCTATTTCATCCACAATCCATTTTTCCATCTGCAGATTGCACTCCATTTAGTTACCTCATACAAAAACCCACCCATGGGGCCCCCACCCTCCATTATTTCTCCAGACAACTTGCGCCCTCACAGGCCAAGCCATCTTACGTTGGGGCACCTATTTCTGTATCTGCACACTTATCTCCAATTATTATTTATTCATTTGGTAATTGTACAAAGCCTTTGTTTCTATCGTTTACATGACTTTTTGTTGTCTCCTTTCGTGACCTTATTTTTCGGCAAAGAAACCCTTGTTTCCCTTGGTTGGGGAATTCCTTAACTTCTTGACATCATCCATACAAAACCCGAGTATCCCACCATCCATAGACCTCTGATATCTGAGTTTTTTCCACTTTGTCACGCCTCTGGCACAATTTAACCCACATCTAGTCATCCCCTTGACGCTAGATTCAATTTCATGGTTGCTGCCACTCATACTTCACATATATCCCCAACCAAGGATAGTCTGGAGCCTCACTACATCTTGACTTTGTCCATGTACCTCATCAGTTCCTGATCTCATCCAGTGGATTTCATGAAGCCCTTTGCTTCTTGGATTTGCATTTCCTTTTCTGTCGACATCAACACAGTTTCTAGAAGGGTGACAATATCTTGACTCTCATTACCTTTACAATGAGGAGTCTCAGATGGCACAGAGAGAAACACCATTTCTCTCTGCTATCTTTGACCCCCATAACATTCGACATCAACACAATCTCATGTTACGATGGGTCTTACTTCACAACTATTGCAGTTGTTTTATACTATCCAAAGACCTCTAAAATTTGTTGGGCCATCAATGCCTATGAGTCATCGACACTCCTTACATGTGTCATCACCTCTTTTCAGAGTATGTTCAACATCATAATTTTCATCTTCCATTATCAAACCACCCTGGAGGGAACTGTAGGTATCTACATCAACATATATCTTTAGTTACTGTCTTACACATTTGAGTTACATGACACGAGCATGGGGCATGCCCGCCACATTTGTATAATTTTTTTTTTATTTTCCCACACCTAGAGAAAGGTTTGGGTCCCACAGTTTCCCCTCTCTCTCCAACAGATCGCTCTTGCAGTTCCTATCAACATTCTTTCTTACAATTGTAATCTCAGTAGAAGAAACATTGATATATTTAGGCTATACGTATGCTCCTAACCTCATACCTTAGGGGGCATCTATTATCACTAAAATTTCGTTCGCAAATGGTTACAGGAATCCAACATCTCCAAGCACCTATTAGTTCACCCACAACTTCAAAAATGCATTTTCAAAAGGCACAAAATATACAACTGGTTAAAAAATTAACATGCACAAAAGAACTAGAGGAAGCGCGCACACATGTGTAGGTCAGAAACGCCATAAAAGCACACATGCACTCGAGGCGTGACTGTGTACGACAAAAGCCACACACCCTTGAGAACGATGCATTTATGATTCTTGTTGGCCCCTCACCCACTTCTGGTTCATCTCCCAAGTCGATTTGACCATCAAATCCGAGCTGAATCCGAGTGGGGGGTTGGTCAAAGACTTAAGGGTACCCTAAAGGGCCCCTTGTTCACACTAAAGACCGGTTGGATAATGCCTCAAAGATTTTCTATAAAAAGAGGCCATGGGTGCACTATGAATTCAAGAATCTTACTATATTGTTATATTGACTCCATTCTCCTACAAGGAACCTCTTTCCTTCTTGGAGCATACTAGCATCATCTCATTAATATATTCACCTCACCTCTTGAGGGAATAAGCTTGGATTTCTTCACCATTTCCCTTCTAGTTTGTCATTTGTAAGAAGAGCTCTCAAATAGGGCACTCAAGAGCCCTCCCTTGGAGGAAGAGGGGACCCATAAGTCCCCCTTTTTCCTTGGTGTTTGCCCACTAATATAATATCTCCATTGGTGGCATGAATATTGGTCAATTGTTTGATTAATTTTGGTTCTAATTTCCTTATGCATTGTATTTTTATTTCTTTAGTTGTTATTAGCTTAGTTGTTTGTTTATTTCATGTGATTGAGTCATTTGACTCCTACACTAACTTTTGTACTTTTCAACTGACCAAATTGGACTTGGAAGTGTCCCTCTTTTTCCCATTCAAGTGGTGAAAATGATACAACATTGTTGATCTACAAATCGATGGTAGGTGGCGTATTCATTGGGATAACTACACATTTGAATTGCATAAAGCCCATGTTCACATATTGCATCACATTGATGAACTAGTCTGAATGTTCAACAATGTTGGGGGTACATACTTAGAAAAATTAGGATATTAGGCTCTACATGAATTGGGAGAACATCCAAACCTCTGGTGGTACAAAAAAATCTGGAAAATTATGGTTCCTTTGAAAGGTATTTTGTTCTTTTGGTTAACATTGAAGGGAAAAGTATTGATTTGGGATAGGTTATAGCTCTGTAATAAACAAGTACCCAGACTTTACTATCTATGTAAATCACATGATGAAACTAACCATCATTTCTTTTTGGGTTTTTCATTTACCCATCAAGTGTAGTTGGAAATCAAATGATATTTGAGGTTTGATCATTTATGGGACAAGGATTCACTCTCTGGCTACTTTCAAAAGTATTTTACACACCCATCTTTGAAGACCCCAATGCCGCTTCTGATTTTGGTAGTTTGGGGGCTTTGGATAGCTAGGAATGCTAGTATATTTGAAGATAAATGTTTCCCTGTGATCAAAAGTTTGCAGTAGGCACTGGCTCTTCTTGCTTGCTATAAGTCCAATAAAAACCATAAACAACCTAGACTAGCTCGTGAATTGGAGATCAATAAATCTATCGCCTGGTTTTTTTTTTATGGTGCGGGCTAGGAAGAATTTGTGGTGTTGGCTTTATTCTTCATTTTTTTGTTATGCAGTTTGTTAAAGGAAAAGCCAATTTAGGACATGGGACAAATAAATTGGGAGAATTCAAAGATTTATTTGCATTATTAAAGGTAGTCATGGATATTTATGTGTCTGATCTTAAGATATTTGGGGACTTGAAGATTACTATTGAACAGAAGAAAGATGATGCGCAGGTCACAAATATGGGACTCCATCATATTTCTCAACAACTACATGTTATTACTGCTATGTTTACTCATCTCAACTTTACTCATGTTCTTAAGGAACACAATTCTTCAATTGATGCTCTATCTAAAGATTATTTATTATTGAGTAAAAATCACTTTGTTCTTGAAGAATTATTTGATGGATGGTTTCTCACAATCATTCTATGATTTGTAACTACTTTGCTATTTGGCATCTTTCTAGTCACTTTTTGTGCTTTGTATCACTGTATAACACTTTTGGACATTTTAGCTTTACGACTACGTGACTCTTTTGAGTTGGATTTACATATGTTTTTAAGTCTAGATTTAGTTCTAGTTTGAGCATGTTTTTTGATGCTCTTTGTATAATGCGCTTGTGCGCCTAAGGATTGTACCTTCCATTTTACTTAAATAGAAGATATTTTTTATTCTAGGAAAAAACATAAAATATTTAATTTAATGAACTGTTATATATATATATATATATATATATATATATATATATATATAGTAACTGGGAGATTTTATATTAATAAAAAAAGATTGCAGCAGAGCTACACAATGATTACATCCAAGTGTGTTCCAAAATTGTCATACTATAACAAAATTCCATACTAGCTACTATCTTGTAACCAAGCCTAATAATGTCCATGGGAAAAATTTTCTAGCACTTTTGAGTGGTATATATTCTACACAATAAACCTGAAATATTAAGAACTTTGTAAAACATAAAAAATAGAAGAAAAAACATGTCTACTGAACACTTCTTCAAGTGATGCATTGTTGGGGTCTGGGACTAGCTTTTTAATTTTCATTACATCATAAAGATAATGCATAGAATATTCCTCTTTTAGTCTTCCAGAGTTTGAATTCACAAATTGAACCTGATTCAAGGCTCGTGATCTGTCGCCCTTACTCATATCGATCACCATGTTTCAGAGCATATTACATTAAACCTCTAGGACTGCCATTTAACACTTTTGTTGTACAAGTTTTCCCATGATAGTTGCAACATGAGTGAACACCTATTGTTCATTGTCATGATTTTTTGTTGTCATTCTAAAGATTGATGTTATATTGAATTGAATTGATTCTTCATGGTTTCTTAACACCCTCCCATTCTCTCTCAGTTCCCAATAATCCATATTGAAATGATTTCAAAGAGGTCTTATAACCACCTAAAAATACACTAATCGTTGAGCTACACAAAGAATGTGCAGACTTTGATGCATGAAAGAGGGAATCAAATAGGGCTATGATACACCTAGCCAAACAAACCTGGATATAGTCGTTGTAGAATCTCAAGTCAAGTCTGAGTATATAGTCGTTGTAGAATCTGGATATATGTCTTTCAAAGGCCAATATTAAAGTCAAACCTGGATATATGTCTTTCAAAGGCCAATATTAAAGTCAAGTCTGAGTATATAGTCGTTGTAGAATCTCAATTTCAAGAGGAGTATTTAATTTTTTCCTTCTTATATTACAAGCAGTGTTAGGCATAACCACTTTTAGTTTGTGAACTTAGAGTATGAGTATGGGATGAGTGAAGGTCATGTTCCCCTTGGTGACTATCAAAACCATGAGAAATTGGTCAGTAGGTTTTTAATTTGAAATTGTTTTTGGGTAAGATGCAATAGTTTGTGCTAATAGTTTTATTCTGAATGTCATTATTGAAAGTGGAGAAGTGACCTTTAAATTTCCTTGCAAATTTTTTCTTAAAAAATTATAATAAATAAATTATAATATATATATATATTTATTTATTTTTATAAATTAGTTGATAATTATTAACTAAAAAACATTAAGTTTGTGTTGAATGTTAAAAAATTCAAATCTATGCACGAAATATGGTTGCAGATATTTAAAGCTCTATGGAAACCTTTCCACACTAGAGCCTAAAAATGTTGACTATCTTGTCTGGCAAGTGTTGCAATAAGTGAAGGTCTTTTGATTGAAATGTACTTTATGTGGAAAGAAAGGAAATTTTAAATACTTATTCTAATATTGAACTTTGGCAAAACAACTTTGGATTGGGCATACAACTTTTGTAGTTGATTTCTTCCCTCCTTGGGAGCATTTGTCGTGTTAGGTGACATATTTCTTTAGGCCATAAATTTTAACATGTCATTGCAAATTATTGGAAATAAAATCATATGACATATACATAATAAATAAATAAATAAATAAATAAACATTTAAAAATATTTAAGATGATAACTCCTTCATTTAATATGATGTTTCCTTAATCCATAAAAATCATCAATTATAAAATCCAACTTAAATAAAAAAAAATAGAAATGGAGATGGCTTACTTATACCAAGAGTTATAGTTTTGGAGTGATGAGTTGTGTGTCATGAACAAAAATTGTCTTATAAGTAAAAAACCCTTACTACAGTTCTATTGACGGGTTTGAAATCGCCCTTTGTCAACAGAAGGGGTTACTCTTGATAAAAGGTTCCAATTATACCTCTCACCATTTGGAATAGGGAACCCATCCCGAATATGGCCCGACTACCATTACTGGTTATGAGGGTTTTACTAGTTGCAGCCCGTTCCACCGATGAGGATGAATGATGGATGAGTACGAAGATGAAAGATGTAGAAGAAGACTATGCAAATGCATAAATCTATTCTACTTCTAATCTATCCTATCCTAGTTAGGAGAAAATTAACATAAGTGAATGAGATGTAATGAAACTAAACTCTGCTTAAGACCTCACTTAGATAGTTGTCATGAAAGTGCAAAGTTAGAGACATATGCATGCACATACATAACCAAAAAAGTCTAAATCATATCTATGCATACATCAATGACTCTTGTACTCAAGGCATATAATATAAGAAAAAGTAACAAAATTGTAAGAGTAACATAGATTGTGTCAAAATAGTCCATAAGCAAACATGACCTTACATCCCATGTGAACGACATACACTCTGCTTGGAATAGTTCATAGTGAAGCAATGACACATGCAAGTTCTTCTCCTTGTCAAAAGATGGACCTGAGGGCTTCTCAATATTAACAGTTTCAACAATAGTACATCAACAACTCCAAGGAAAGCTCCCCAATTTTAGTTAACACTGTCTTCCAATATAGTTCAGACATATACAATGTTTGAAGAGAAAAAATCCCCTTCTTTGGGTACAATTCTCGTATTTATCGAGACTCAATATGACTCTTGACCTTTCTCCTACCCTCATGACCTTTCATTTACAAACTTTTGTCCTTATCCTCTTTGTGGAGATGATGGAAAAATATGGTAGTTACATTTCAAATTTGTTTCCTAGTGCGGGTGGGCCCTCATAGATTTCGATCATAACATACTCTACGCACCATGAAGACTGGTTTGGACATGGGAACATCTTCATTATCCAATTTTTATAGTAAATCATTGTAGATTTTAACCTTGTACAATATTTATGGAAAACATATTTTCAATAAAAGAACAGAAAATATACAATGACAAATACAAACATTACACAGAGATTTTTCCCCTGGAAACCCAAACTGGGAAAACCAACATATTCTATATTCATTCATAGTGATACGTTGTTTACAATACAATATACATATAGGATCCAGTGACATCCAAAACCCTAACCCAATGTCCTGGATTAGTCAACAACCCTAATTCCTTAATCGAAAATAGAAAACCATCGACAAAAAACCATGTGCCGAAAAACCACCTAAATATGTGACACGTTTTCCGAGGCATAATTTTTTTTTTCGGGGGCATTGCCCCTGAACCCCCTGCGGGGGCTTAGCCCCCCTTCACCCTCCAAGGGGAAGCCTAGCATCCCCCCCTCTAACCCCCCTATGCGTCTGATGCAATGCACGTACACTACTACTCGTGCAAAGAATATAACACATACCCAACACTCATCATGGAGTTCAGATCTCCTCTTTATCCATTTATGTTAGATTTTCCTTGCTACTCCTCTATCAATGTGGAAGATATTGTTATTTCTGCTTTGTCATCCTTGTCTATATATCACATTGCGAGGATGCTGAGTACGATCTTCTCTCGACATTGGCACCTGGCACCATTCAACATGTAATGGATTAATTACTTCAAATTAATCTTGAAATGAACTATTAAAACAAAACATGTGAACTTATAGAACTGAAACACTAAGTAATTGAGATCTCATATAAAATTCCCCGAGACCGATTCATGGTTTCTTTTCTTGTAGTTGAGGTGTCATGCTCTCCTGGGATGTTAACAAATTTCTGTATGTTAATCCTGAAAAGTGTAGATAGTTGGTTAGGAATTTCTCAAACTATATAACTAGGAAGTCGTAGAGCTTAGAAAAATATTTCCAACACTATGAAGAACGTGCAAAATGGACATCTGATCAAGAAGTTACGGTCAAAATAAGAAAGGTAGTCTATATAAGGTTTCTAACCCCTATTTCAAAGAAATTTGCATGAACTTCACAGCTGTGTTTCTATCATAGGTTCATCGCATGCTGAGCTTGTTGTGCAATGGTTTGAGTTTTGAGTGATGGCATATGATTGGCTTCTAGTTGGGGTTGGAGGTGGTCTCCATTATTGAAAATATCAAAATTCTTTAGTTACATGTCGTCGGGCTCACTGGTGAATTTCCTTGTAGCTTCTCTAGGAGGTCCTGGAGGTGTTCCTCCCAACTTTGTCAGTGATACTACAGCTCATGCCATTGATTTTTCCGGCTGAGTCGACATTCTTCTTCATATTCTTACTGGGTTCTTTGACGATAATCATCTCAAGTACCTTGTTGAATGTCATAGTTTTTCTTTCTAACTCCTTCAATGGATGTCGAAAAATATATTCTCATTGTTGTCGATAGTTTGGAGATGATATTTTGAAGCCTATGCATTATTGAAGTCCTCCTTGACAAAATAAGAAGTAAAGAAGATAATATAGAGAAGACAGAAAAAGGAACAAGAATGTGTAGAGCGCATTCGTATTAGATGAAAGGATGAACCTTATAGATAAGAACCATTTCAACTGAATCAAGAACAAAAAAATAAATCCTAACGACTGATACATCTGGCCAGAACAATTGGTAGTGTTCTAGTCACATACTGTTGAGGTTATAGTTATTACTAACACTCCCTCTTAAACTCAATAGTTACAAACATCATCATTGATAAGGCCCTAGTGCTGTCTCTAAAAATAAAAAATGGTTTTTCCCAATGGCTTTGTAAAGATGTTTGCGAGCTAATCTCATGAGCCACAAAATTGGAGGGCAATTTCACCATTATTGACTTGCTCGTGTATGAAGTGAAAGAGAGTGTCAATGTGCTTGTTTTTCTTGTGAAAAAAATGGTTTTTGGATAAAGAAATTGCTGAAGTGTTGTCACAGAAGATAGGAGTTGGTTCCTTTTCTGTATGTGACATATCATTCAATAGTCTTCGCAGCCACACAACTTGACAGGAAGTTGAGGTAGTAGCGACATACTCTACCTCTACAGAAGATATTGAGATAATGGGCTGCTTCTTTGATGCCCAATAAATCAGGTTCGTGCCCAAGTGAAAATCATATCTTGAGGTGATTTTCTCGTCATCTAGGCTGCCTACAAACTTAATGTCAGTGTAACCAGAAAGATGATTATCTTTATACTGAGTGTACCATAAGCCAAAATTGAGAGTGCCTGCAACATATCTCAGAATCCTTTTCGCCATCTTCCAGTGAGAATCTTTGGGAGATTCCATGAACCTGGAAACAAAGCTGGATGCATACATAATATCGGGCCTAGTTGTTGTAAGATACAACAAACTGCCTGCTAAACTTTTGTATAAGGTAGAATCCACTGTAGGGCCTTCATCTTGCTTGCTCAATTTTGTGCCTAGGGGTATAGGAGCTTTTGCTGGATTGCAGTCTTCCATGAAAAATCTTTTGATGATGTCTGCTACATACTTTTGCTGATAGAAAAAAATCCCTTTGGTTGATTGGTCAACCTCAATCCTCAAAAAAAATTTCATTATGCTGAGATCTTTCATCTCAAACTCAGATTACATGGCATGTTTAAAACTGGTTAACTCAATATTTCCAGTATATATCATGTCATCAACATATAAACATACAATCATAATTTTACCTTGTTGATCTTTTTTGGTGTAAAGAGTTGGATCATTTTGGATTTTGCTGGAACAACTCTTGATTAGGTAAGTGTCAATTCTGTCGTACCAAGCTCTTCGAGCTTGCTTTAATCCATACAAGACTTCCTTAAACCAATACACTTTGGCTGGCTGCTCTTTGACTTCAAATCCAGGTGGTTGATCCACATAGACCTCTTCTTCTAAGACACCATTTAGGAAAGATAACTTGACATCCATTTGGTATACTTGCCATATGTGTTGAGCTGCTATGACTAAGAGAGTCATTACAATGTCCAACCGTGCTACTGGAGAAAATTTTTCACCTTAATCAATGCCTGGTTGCTGTGAGAATCCTTTGGCAACAAGTCTTGCTTTGTGTTTTTCAATCTGCCCCTTTTCATTGAGTTTAGTTTTGTAAACCCACTTGACACCAATACTTGTCTTATGTCTGGGAATATCAACAAGATCCCATTGTTACACGTCGAAATTGATCAGATGGATAAGTGTCACATTGTCCCTATCAATCGTCGTAAGTGTCGCATCTTCCCTTTAGCTTTCGCAAGTGTTGCAAGTTGATCACTAGTGTCACAAAGGATGTTTAGACATACTTCCATATCAACAGCACTAAGGGAACACTTATAACATCTCACATGATTGATTTGAAGGAGGAGAACTGATCTACTGGAGTCAAATACCTTTTGCCACCTGAAAGCACCTCAAAAATTGATTTTTGGAGAGGAGCGCTCCCCCTTACACTACCTCGGAGCACCGGTGCTCCCACATACACTGTCAGGGAGCATTATAACGCTCCCCTGGCCCTTTTGAGGGAGCGCTATAGATTTTGGAGGTGCTGGCACCCCCTAAAGCTTACTAGGGAGTGCTACAACACTTTGATGGCCCATTTGAGGGAGCGCTACCTATTCTGGGTGATTGTTAAGCTGTTGAGATGAATGGGGGAAGAATATTTTCATTCTTGGAAGGCATTTGGATTCGAATCCCTAGTCCAGCCATGATCCTAGGGAAGATCCTCAGCTGAAGGAGGAAAATCCTCAACTTCCCCAAGGATATCTCAAGATTGTTAAGCCTCTCCAAGGCTATATAAACAAGCTTTCTAATGGTGAATAGGGGATTGCAAAGAGAGAATCATACCAAACTTATGATCTCATGAGTGGTATGGGAAAATGCAGAATTACACCAAACTTATGATCTCATAAGTGGTGGGGGGAAGAATTGAATAGGTGAAACTTATGATCTTGGAGGAAACTTACAGTCAGCTGAAGGAGATTGATCAGTGAAGCTGCTGTTATCCAGGTTGTGGACCTTTCAGGCAAGGGTTAGACGAAGAGGACTTGACGAAGCTGTCGCATTCGCATCTACGATTGTAAGTACTGCTGTCGTTATTCTCATTAATATGACACACTTGGCCTGTTTCTTTCTAGTTTGTGTCTGATGTTACATGAACTTATCATTTCATGATAGATCTGTTTTCAAGCTAATGTCAATAGAGTAGGAAGTGGTCATATCTTGTTTTGTCCAAAACTCTCAGTGAGGAGCAAAGGACTGGAGCGCAACTCGGAGCGTGCAGGGACAAACGTCGATTAAAAGGTACCTCTATCATCCTCCCTTCTCATGCATTAGTTTAGATAGATTTGAAAGGAAGTCAGTGTCCATGATAAGCATTTTTCTGTCTAGGGTTAAGGTCAA
>ML793607.1:173400-216311 GCA_009831015.1 Picea engelmannii
TTTGTCATCCTCCCTTCTCATGCATTAGTTTAGATAGATTTGAAAGGAAGTCAGTGTCCATGATAAGCATTTTTCTGTCTAGGGTTAAGGTCAAGCTCTAGAGGTCGATCTACTTGTCCGCAGGCAGATTTTCCTACAACACCCATGTCTTGTTCTTCTCAATGGAGTCAATCTCTTGGTTCATGGCTTAAACCCAATGTGGCTCTTTAGCTTCCTCTTTAAAGGATGTAGGTTGACATGACTGTTACACATCAACATTACTCGCCTTGATAAGTGTCGCAAGTGTCGCATGTTGCTCACAAGTGTCGCATGTGTCAAGCAAAGCATACTGCCATGATGATGACACTAAGGAGAGACTTAAAATGCCTCAAACACTTGATCTGAAGGAAGAGGAATGGTTAACTAAAGTTAAGTGCCTCTTGCCACCTGAAAGGAGCATCCGATCTAAGGTTTTAGGAGAGAGCGCTCCCCTATATCACCCTTAGGAGCGCTAGCGCTCCCCTATGAGGTTCTAGGGAGCGTTATAACACCAAACAACCATTCTGAGGGAGCGCTATAGATATTTAGAGCATTGGCACCTCCCTAAAGCCTGCTAGGGAGTGCTATAGCGCTCTGATGGCCATTTTGAGGGAGCGCTGCCTATTCTGGGCAGCAGTTGATCTGTTGAGGAGAATAAGGGGAGGATCTTTCAATCTTGGAAGGCAGTTGCATTCGAATTCCTAGTTCAGCCATGATCTTATGAGAAGATCCCTGGCTTAAGGAGGGAAATCCTCAACTTATCCTAAAGATACCTCTAGAGGTTAAGCCTCTCTAAACCTATATAAATAGGCTCTATCATGGTGAAAAGGAGGAAGAATTGGAAGCATGAAACCTATGATCTCATAGGAAACATACAGTGAATTGGAGGAAAATAATCAGTGAAGTTGTTGTTATCCGGATCGTGGATCTTTTGAGAAAGGGTTAGACAAAGGAGACTTGACGAAGATATCGCATTCGCATCTACGGTTGTAAGTTACTTCTGTCATTGTTCTCATCAATATGACACGCTTGGCCTGTTTCTTTCTAGTTTGTGTTTAATCTCACATGAACTTGTCTCTGATAGATAGATCTATTTCAAGCTAATATCAATAGAGTAGGAAGTGGTTGTACTATTGTTTTTCTACAGGGCTCATCGAGGAGCGAAAGATTGGAGCTCAACTGGGAGCGTGCAGGGACAAATGCCGATAAAAGGTACTTCTTTTCTCCTTCCTCCTCATGCATTAGTTTATATAGATCTGAAAGGAAGTCAGTGTCCACGTTAAGCATCTTCTATCTTAAGAGTTAAGAGTCTATCTCTCAAGAGGAGATCCACCTGCCCGCAGGGAGATTTTCCTTCAACAGAAACTGGCGACTCCGCTGGGGATTAGCAAATCGAAACTTTTGGTTTTGATTTCTCCTCATAGACCTTGTCTCACCCTTTGATTGTTTTAAGACTTGGTTCACCTTCTTTTGATTGATTTCATGAGCTGATTGACTCCTTACCCCATCACACTCAGCTTGATTGCCAAAATTCGACTGAAATTTTGGATTTTTAGACATTTTCATGAGCTTTTCAAGCATGGCGCCCCTGTGGCTGTTTTAATAGAGCACCAGCACTCCCTGAATGTGTTAGACAGAGCGCTATAATGCTTGGTTCCCTTTACACCAAAGCGCCAACCCTCTTTTGGAAAAAAAACCTTTCCAGAATTGCTTTTTTCAGGGTCCAGTCTCTGTGTCTCACTTGTTGAGCCTCCCTGTGAGTCAATGCTTCTTCCCACTCAACTTTGACATCCATCCTTCTGAGCAATAAATACCTTGCTATTTAGATTTTGTAGCCTTCTTCATTATTTTTGAGTTTTTCTGCTGCTGGGAGTTTGAAACCAATGCACTGTTTTTCTCTCCTTTTTGACTGAGCGAGAAACTCTGGTGAAGGACATCAGAAATCTACGAATCTCTTCATTTGGTTTTTGTTGAGGTCATTGTTTTTCGACATCTCTTTTTTGTGTGAAATTCTTGATTTTGTTTTTTTTCTTTTCTTTTGCTTCTTGATTTTGATCACAACAAGAGGGTGTATTGTTTGTAGAAAACCTGCTTATGTTTGTCTGAGTTTCCTTGATTCAAAAGGATAATTGGTAGGAGAAGTGTCATTTTGAATTAATCATTATTCGCACACAAACAATAAAGAAAAATCTTCATGATTGATTTGCATATTAGAAGACATTTCCAAAAATTTTTAGCACCACATTGGATTTGATTGAAGAAAATTTGTTTGAGGACATTCCTTCTTAGTGCTTGTTAGTGAAAAGAACTCTCTCTCTCTCCCTTAAATAGGTATTCATCGAAAAGAAATGACTTCTTATCATCTTTGATGCATTTTTTGGGGATTGAGTCATCATTCCATCCGTTTCACTTCCATGCACTCCTTTTGAATAAAGAACAACTATAAAATGAACGCTAATTAAAAACTATCTAGAACATTTTTTTTTCTAGGATCCTCCACCAACAGTAGACTAGGCTTAGTACTTTGTATTAGGCTGTAAGCATAACTCTCCTTTGTTTCCAAAACAAAAATTAGCATCTTGAGCTAGGGAGAGTCAAATCCAATTGTCGTATAAGTCTGCCTGGGATCCCCCTCTCACACAGGGGTTCCACACGAGGTCGCACTCGGGAAATCTACAGAGATTATCCCTTCATGGGTTGATTGATTGTAGTAGTTAGATCATATTATGGGGATCGCTTAAAGGTATACCCACAATGTTGAGTGGAATCCTTTCAAGTTGATTTCGGGCTAGATACCCTACCCATACGTTCGGACTAGACTGTCGACTGTACTTGCCCAGGGGCTGACTGCGAATTGGTAACTTTAGTGGCCATAATCTTTAGGGTCTTACACAAGGTGACAGTGAAGGGAAGTCTCACTGTACCTGGAGAAGACATTGGTCAAACTCACTCGGTCTCCTTGGAGGGTAAATTCACAATTACTGCGTGGAAGCTTGCACCAAGGTGAAAGTCCGTTAAGCAGGTCGCCATTGTAACTGTTCCACCATATCCCCACCCCTTCTTGACTTGATCACGCGATGTTGGATTTCTTCACCAACTAGTACGGTCATCGAGAGAAGGTTTTGTTTGCTTGGTGGTGATTCCTAGATTCTATTAGCGTATGCTGCTTCTTTTCGGTAGTTGGCCATAGATTTTTTTCGCCGACTCTTTTTCACCAACATCAACCCTCTACGCCATTCGCGGAGGATACAGAGACTTCCTCCAGAAAATATGGAAGAGAATACCCCTTTACCCCCTCATTCTATGGAGGAATCTCCTCAACAGAGCGAGGTTCACAACACTATAATCTCCCAAGAAGAAGTTCCCACTTCTTTAGACAATTTTCGAATTGTTTCAGAGTCTCCGGAGGCTTTCCACATTTCGGAAAGATATGAGAGACGTGTTCTCCAACTCAATTCAGTTGGTGAATTCTTCGTCATCAATCCTTCTGACGTTCTGACTGGGTCTCATTCAAATCCTCTAGTTGACGACCCCTTTTGGACCGCAGACATTGTTCGAAGCCCACCGCGCATGGTGCAGGATCTTTATGGAATAGGAATAGGTGCCGACGTGCCTATCACCTACACTGTACCCTTAAACCATTTTACCGGCACTACTATTTTTTCAACTACACCATCCGTTGATCCGAACACATCATCTGTTGGCCCAAGGTCCACTTTTTCTCTCTAGATGACTCACTCTACAATGGTCCCTCATGTGCCAACTATTCCCGCCGGTAATGTGGTGGTTAGCCAAGCTGCAATTGGCACACCAATAACACCTAAACCTTCATCATCACTCCCTTTTGGGTATAGAGCACTGAATTCTTCCACTGTCACTACTACCCAAGTTATGCCTAGAAGTTCTATGCCTATACAACAACTCGGAGGGACCGGTCTTGGTGGATTTAACCCATTGAGCAGCACCAGTCAGTCGTCTACGTCTGGGTCCCAAATTCTGGGAACTCCACCTCAAGCTGGGGGGCATCCTCCCATCGGAGGACAACTTCCATTTGGAGGGCACCCTCATGCAGGGGGACAACCTCAATCCAGAGCCTACCATCAACCATATGGACAAAATGTGCCTACCACACCCAATCCGTGGAACATCCCTTTCCCAGGAAACCCACAGTTCTCGAGGGGACACAATCCTCAATCTCCACAACAACCTCTTCCCCCTCAAGGGAATCATCTATATCCTCCTTATGGACAAATGCCAAATCTGGCTTATAATCCTCAAAACCAATCTGGTTATCCTCCACTTGCACATGTTTCTCAAAACACCTCAAATCCTGTGTACCTTGGTTAGCACCAACCTTATACAAGAGAGCCCACTGGTTACAATTATCCGCATAACCCAGTGTATGGTCCTACTGGTGTCCCTATGCCACACCAGTATTACCCGTAGGTTAACTGACAACTACCTTTCCTAGTGACTCTGGACCTCCCAGACTTGTCTCGGTTAACGAATGATCCTATTTTTCATTCTCCGGTTTGGCTAGCTATCCCAGCTAAACTTCCTTCTGATATTCTAAAATTCGACGGAAAGTCCGGAGAAGACCCAAACAACCACGTAATGACTTTCCATTTGTGGTGTTCATCCAACTCCCTCATGGACGATTCTATACGTTTGCATCTTTTCCAATGAACGCGTACGGGTTCTGCAACAAAGTGGTATATTGAACTACCACGTGCTTCTTTTCACAATTTCAACTCCCTTGCCATGTCCTTCCTCACACACTTCCAACTACCCATTTGATACAAGACGGGTACTGAACTATTGACCTCCCTTCGTCAGACAACCTCCGTACATATCTCTGATCATATTCATGAATGGAGACGACGATGAAGGTTAATCAAAGCGGTCATTCCTGTCCAATTATTAGCGGAATGTTTCACCAAATCACTGTTACCCCAGATCGCCCGTGATGTTGCTATGGGTGGTGTAGTCATCGAGGAAGAAGCTATTGCTCGAGCTCAGTATTTAGATTTGGTTTACTCACAATCTGGTACTCTGTACGATTTGATACCAAATGCTACCCCTGCCACTCATGATCCATCCAAACCATCGTCTACCTCGCACGCGAATGGAGTTATTGGCTTCGTCAAAACCCAATCTACTTCCCAGTCGACTGGAACAACCCAGCGGTCCACTTCGACGTCTACTCCCAGTTTGATTGCACCCTCTTCTACCTCCCCTCAAACTCAGGTCTCTAAGGTGAATACGGTCCAATCGACCCCTTCACAACAACCTGGGGGCAAGAAGAAAGCAAGAAATAAACCAAAGAAAAACAACAACAATGAAAACCAAAAAATCAACCACAAACCCCAGCTGCCGGAAAACAACCACAACGAAAACTGAAATTCCCATGTCTCATTTGTGGCAATGATCACTACACTCGAGACTGTCCACATCACGATGAAGTGGCCAAGCTTTTTAAGGGAAATTCACAACCTGCTGTGCTTACCCAGCCTTTTCCACAGCAACAATCTTTGGTTGCTCAAACCCCCACTCCAGGGGGTAGTTCCAACCAATCCCATGATGAGGCCTCGACAAGTTCCCACATTTACATGTTTAATGGGATTAATCTGACCACTCGCACTATGACATATGACACACCGATTAAACTTGATAAGCTGAAGCCCACTAACGGTTCCTTACCAAACCCATTACCATCTTCCGTTAGTCCTCCGTCTGCTACCCCTCCGTCTGGGCCACTTCAGATTGAGAAACCTTCATTTGACTCCATCTTACGCCCTCCTAAGAGCACTATCCAGAAATCTACCTTTAATCCTAGTTCACAGGCTGCCCAAAACTACAACATTGTTGAATATTTGGCTCAAGCACCGTGTGCTATGTCTACTTTGGAAGTTCTACAACACTGTCCCAGCCAACGTAGAATGCTCTTAGCTGCCATCGACGCTTTCGATCCTGAGTCATCTAATAAACTCACGTTTAATCTGGATGATCATCAACCTCAACTCTCCCACCAACTAGCTTTTCAGATCGATGTTGTCGTTCACAATCAACAAATCCACCGAACTATCTTGGATGAGGGAGCCTCTACTTGTGTCATGTCTTTAGCTTGTTGGAAAGGCTTAAAATAACTTACCCTTAACAAATTCCCTACGATGTTATGTGCTTTTTATGGGTGAGGTTTTCATCCTCATGGACTTTTACAATCCTTAGCTGTTCAGTTGGGCAGAAAAACTGTTACTGTTGATGTCAAGGTGGTCGATGCCCCCCTCGATTACAACCTACTACTTGGAAGAAGTTGGTTCTATGCTATGACTACCATTGCCTCATTGGTGTTTTGATGTGTACAATTCCCCCATCAAGGAAAAATTGTCACTATCGATCAACTAGATTTCTGTACACCCGACGCTCGTGCCCCTGTCACCAACAACATTCCTTTTTTGGGAGACCACCCAGTTACATATGAAAGCATTGGTGTTGGCTTGTTAAAAGATTCTAGCCTTATGGGTACTTTCCCTACACCACTTCCACCCACCACACATCATATTTCCACTGTCAATATGATTTCGACTATGGATTATCAATCTTTGGAATCATCTGACCCTTGGATTGTACCTAGTCCTATGGAATTCGATGTGCTCGGTGACACCATGCCACTTAGCCCAGCCGAGGCCGCATACATTGCTATTCAATATGCCTCTCCCTCTTTGGACAATCCACATTTATTGGCACCCGATGCCTACTCGATGCCATCATGGTTGGATTCCCTATCGTCTGTAATCGATTACATTTCCCAAATTTTCCCTTCCGACAAATCTATAATGGAAATGCTTAGTATTGACGATGTACCTTGGGATGATAACCATCATCGATCCTCTTTTCTTTCACCTCTGGAAGAAATTCACAAAGGCATACACTCTGTCTTCCCTCTTGATGTTACCGATTCTCTGCAATCTCCCATCCTCACACAAGATTCTTTTTCTGAGGGGAATATGGGTAATATCTCTACTACGATCGCTATTGATATTTCGATCAAAGAGGGCATTGTGGAAAACATTAACCTTGGTGCTAATTGCACACCCGAAGAAGTGGTATCTTACACCGCTCTGTTTAAAGAATTCTGTGACGTCTTCGCTTGGAGCTACGAGGAAATGCCAGGGATCGACCCTTCGATTGTCGTGCATAAAATCAAGACTTACCCTGGTGCGAAACCTGTTTGACAGAAACTACGCCCGGTTCATCCCAAGAAAATCATAGCTATAAAGGCAGAAGTTGAGAAACTTTTAAAATCTGGCTTTATCTATCCCGTCCCTTTGACAGAATGGGTCTCCAACCTTGTTCCGGTTGCCAAAAAACAAGGGACCATCCGTGTATGTGTTGACTATCGGGATGTTAATAAATCTTGTCCAAAGGAAAACTACCCTACGCCCTTCATTGACCAGATCATTCATAATTGCGCTGGGAGCGTAATCTTCTCCTTCATGGATGGTTTTTCCGGGTATAACCAGATTGAAATTTTACCTATTGATCAACATAAGACCGCCTTTATCTGCCCATGGGGAACTTTTGCTTATTGAAAGCTACCTTTTGGTCTCAAAAATGCTGGTGCTACTTTCCAGCGGGCCATGTCATATGCTTTCCATGATATCAAGCATATTGTAGAACCTTACCTCGACAACTTACCTGCCCACTCATCCAATCGATCAGATCACGTTGATCACTTACGGGCTATTTTTCTTCAATGTCGGTTTTATCGTATCCACTTGAACCCACATAAGTGTATTTTTGCTGTCGAATCCGACCGACTCCTCGGTTTTGTTGTCTCTAAAGATGGGATTCGGGTGGATCCCTTAAAGATTAAGGCTATTCTAGCCTTAACCCCACCTACTAGTTTGACCCAACTCCAAAGTTTGCAAAGAAAAGAAAACTTCCTTCGCCGTTTCATTTGTAACTACGCTGAGATAACTAAAGGATTCATGCGGTTGTTGCAGAAAAATGCCCCTTTCATCTGGGATGACATCGCTCAATGGTCATTTGATGCTCTCAGGCATGCCCTGACCCACACACCTTTGTTGCATCCTCCGGAGTATACAAAGGACTACATCCTTTACTTAGCTGCCTCCACTTCCACTATTGCAATGGTGCTAGTTCAAGAGGACCCCAATGGTGAAGAACATGTGATATATTACCTGAGAAAGAGTCTATCTGGACCCGAACTCTGATATTCACATGTAGAGAAACTGGCTCTGGCAGCCGTCATTGCTGTCCAGAGATTTCGCCATTACATCCTACTACGCACCACCACTGTGATTGTGGACTCAAACCCCATGTACCACGTCTTGACACGTCAAGTGCTCGGGGGAAAATACTCTAAATGGATCATCATCCTTCAGGAATTCGATCTTGAATTTGTGAAGTCCAAAGCCAAAAAGTTCCTGGTGTTTGCAGAGCTCATCTGCGATCTCCCCCATGTTGATGAAGATATCAAACCTATAGATTCTCTCCCTGACGAAACTATTTTCCTCATCAACACCTCTGATCCTTGGTACAGAGACATCCTCCTTTACCTCCAAACCCAACGCTTTCAGCCTAACACTTCCCGTGAAGAGCGCCGACGTATTCACCACCATTCTCATCGTTATCTTATCGTCGGTGACACCTTGTATCGCCGTGGTATTGATACTATCCTTTGACGATGTTTGATCCATGCAGAGACTGAACGCATTCTGAATGACTGTCACTTTGGAGCCTATGGCGGTCACCTTTCTGGGATGGCCACAGCCCCAAAAATTCTACGTGTCGACTATTTTTGGCCCTCGATTTTGAAAGATTGTATTGAGGCAGTCAAAAAATGCCCATCCTACCAAGTTTTTAATAACAAGGCACGCACCCACCCTACTACGCTGCACCCCATTATAGCCATCGACCCCTTCGCCAAGTGGGGTATCGATTTTATGCAATGTAAGCCTACCTCAGCTGGTGGGCACTGTTATATAATCGTCGCCATCAACTACTTTACAAAATGGACTGAGGCTATGCCTAACTTTTTGAATGATGGTCATACCGCAACTCTATTTGTTTTTAACCACATCATAACTCATTTTGGTGTACCACGTGCCATTGTCACTGATCACAGTGCACACTTTAAGAACCATATGATGAGTGAATTGCATGTCAAGTTGGGTTTTCACCATGAAAACTCATCCCCATACTATCCTCAGGCCAACGAACAAGTTGAATCTATCAACAAGGTCCTCAAAACCATGATTCAATGCATGGTAGGGGAAAATAAGACATCTTGGCATCTACAACTTTTCTCCGCTCTCTAGGCTTACCATACTTCTATGAAAACTGAAACTGGGTTCACTCCTTTCCAGTTAGTGTATGGCATCGAAGCCGTTTTACCAATCGAGTGTGAGATTCCATCTCTGAAACTTAAAGTAGAACTCCTACCCCATACTTCTGCCGAAGAAGAACGTTTCTTATATCTAACCAAACTGGATGAAACACGTCGTGATGCCGCTCTCATTAATGAGGCACATTAGAAACGGATAAAAAATCAATACGACAAATTCGTCCATCCTCGGACTTTTGCAAAAGGAGACTTAGTCCTTATCTATGACCAGGCTCATGACAAACTAGGGACAGGTAAGTTAGAACCTCTGTGGCATGGCCCTTACATTGTGAAACGTGTTCTGCATAGATGCGCCTATGAGTTAGTCAATTATGATAGAATTTCCCTAGGGGAGCCCCGGAACGGGCTTTACCTTAAAAAGTACTATGCCTAGATCACCTAGCATGTGTACATTGTACATTATTGTATTTTAGTTTGGTGTGTCTATTTCTTTCACGTGCTCGAGTCCTTACCTTTGCCACTCATAACTGTGCCTTGTGTTTTCATGCACAGATGACATCTTCCTTTCCTATCTTTGTCGGGTTTGTGGATGGCGCTAGTCGACACACCCAGAACATTGCTTCGGCAACATGGGTCATTTACCAATTTGACGAGGTGGTGAGTTCAGGAGGTATTTTCTTAGGACCAGTGACTAATAACATGGAAGAACATCATGCTGTCATCGGACTCTTGACCCAAGCCTCCTCCCTAGGTATCTCTCGTATCATTGTTAACCTAGACTCCCAACTCGTGGTCTATCAACTCAATCGTATCTACGCTATTCGTAATCCTATCCTGCTACGTCTCCTCCTACAAGTTCACCGTCTTGAATGAATATTTGATTATATCGAATACAGACATATTCCAAGAGAACTCAACAATGTTTCAGATTCATTAGCTAATTACATCATGGATCAGTATCTCGCCCATAGATAAGATTTCATGAAGGAAAACAAATTGTACATCACATGTAAATTAAAACACATCACATTAAAGACATCATCATGTACAAATGTTTTGGCACTGTAAAAACTTGGAACTATATATATATACATAGCGTGATTGAAAATGTTTTGATTACATCAAAAAAGTATTTAAAAGAGCAAAATTTTGGGTCTTTACACCCATACAACATCGTCTGACAAGTCATACAAAAATACAAAAACCAGAGAGACTCTAATCTCCCTGCATTGCATTGTGCTGAGAGTAACATATCACTACGCGCACTATGCGTCTCAGTAGAGAATTGACATTCTTTGGCAATCCCACAGTGTGTCTCTGTAGATGTAAAGGCACTTCTCTCCTCCATAGAGGAGGAATGCCCATCGTGAGGCCTTGAAGGTTTCTTTCAACCTCCCGGAGACCTATCACTGGTGCCCCTGGATCTAATGCAATCGGAGCACCCCCGTGACATCCCGGTACTGGTATCTCAGCCGGGCACACTGCTCCCTTGTCTACATGTTGAAAACAATACATCCATTAAAAACTCTTCCACATACCCAAAAAATATATATATACGTTAAAAACTTAAAACATAAAAACTAGACAAGGTGTTGCTTAGTCTCTCACTTGACACATCCCAATCTTCCCCCACTGGTAGAATCAAATCCATGCTCCCGTGAAAGTATACATAGGCATATGGGAAGTCTTCTATCCAAAGAAACTGGTGTCCCAGCCAAGAAAAGAAGTCACCAGTGAAACGGAACTCTGACTCTGCCACTAGTCTCAGAGAAAGACTAGTCCACTGTTCCATCCGTGGTTCTTTCAATGGTCGTACCGCCAATGTAATCTGAGGTTGCATCTGGGGGATGCGCTCTAAGAAGAATGAGACCAAGAACGAACCATGCCCGAACTGTTTCTGCCCCATCCTACACTGTGAAACCTGTTCCTTCACATTCCAAAGAAACCCTGCGCTCCAGTTAAACAGTGTTGGCTCCAAACCTTGTACGCCATAAGCTACCTGTGATCTCGATGCCAGATGTGCACTAGTGCTTCCCGTCATGCTCATGATGGCAAACAAAATGGACCGAAGGGGTAAATCTTTGATATCCTTGATGGGGATTCTACCCCCCACCAGTCTTGCTCCTGGGACACAATGACGTGCCAGATACACACCCATTTGCTCAGGAAGCGCCCTCTATATGAAAAAAGCTATAGGAACCCCTCTTTTTGAGAGGCCAGTCAAGAAATATACATCTTCCAACTCGATGGTTAGAAGCTATGTTTCGATCCGAAATCCTTGCTCTGTGACATCCCACAAGCTAATTATGTACTCAAGCAAAAGGATTTCTTTCTTCATCTTCTGCAAATTGAAGAATTTCATAAGGCCACAATCTCTCAACACGGCCCACGTACAGGGACTCCGCAAAGCAGCCAAATCATCGAGCTCATGCTCCTGTTCCTTCCACTCGATCATGGTCATTGCCGAAATCACCTACAAACAAAAAAAAAACAAAGAATTTCATTATTCATTTTTTTGGCAATTTCTTAAGCAATTTAAAAACTTGAAATCTATTACCCACACTATCCAAAAGGGACCACGCCCTCTTTTCATTACTCAATAATCCATACGCAGCAATAAAGCTTTTAAAATTAAAACAATTTCCATCAATGGCTGTGTGGGCATATGTTTGAGTTTTTTTATGGATTCTTCAACAAAAACGACCTATCTACTTAAGTATCAAGGCGTTGGCATCTATGCTGTCACCCTCTAAAAAATGTTTTTGCAAAAGAATGTCTTTTTCCCATCGTTTTCAATAGAGGCCGATTTGATCTTTTTTCTAGCGACTTAGGGCTTCATTTTTTAATTTAAATATTGTTGTGGAAACAAATATTGAACCATGTAATTGAAAGAAGGGGAGATGAAGATCTACTTGGTCCAAACGGTGAGAGAAACGGTCAACTGTAGCTCCGGTATCAAGCAAAACAAGATCCACCTGCAAAGTGAGAATCTCCACTGCTACAAATCCTTATGCAAAATGAAATGGTAAATGGAGATTTTTCTTGTATTACTATTTATAAATTTCCATTTTTTATAAGGTATAGTCATTTGTGGGTTTCTTTAACAATATAATGGCTTCACTAAACCTCTGGATTGCAGTTTTGACACTATAGGTTTCAAAGCAATTCTGATCATTTGTTTACTTTGTCACATCCACGAGCATAGTCTTAGTTTGTTCTCAATCTTGAGAATATAAGAACGCACCGGGTATACTTTTATCTCTTTTTCGGACCCGTATGGGCACACGAAAAAGGAACCCCCTAGATTCATCTTTAAACTCTTTTCAGACTCTCTAAATATGAAAAGATTGTCGAGTGATCTTGCTTCCTTTCACACTCATTAAAAGGTTCAAAAGGGCATCTTCCAAGTGGTAGTTTATCTCT
Organism: Picea engelmannii; assembly: GCA_009831015.1. Lineage (NCBI taxonomy): Eukaryota > Viridiplantae > Streptophyta > Pinopsida > Pinales > Pinaceae > Picea > Picea engelmannii. Next base: position 186,212 of record ML793607.1, read on the forward strand.
TTTTCGGCCTCATGAGACTAACTGTATGAAAAAGGAACTGAGAGAGTTATCTTTTAAGTGTTTTTCTAGACTCTATAATCATGAAAAACCTTCGAGTTTTCTATCTTTGGACTCGCTAAAACAAACATTGACAGGCCCATACGGGACCGAACCCTTATTTCTTCCAGTTCGTTAAACAAAGGAAGAGGGACTTACCGAAGGTGAGTTATATCGAGCATGTGTTACCCTCCTCGAGCTCGTTAAATCAAAAAGAGGTACTCGTCTATTTGGGTCGGGGAAAATTTGAAAGAAGCAAGCCAAGTAGTCTCTTGAGAACATTACCATGTAATTCTTAGAGTCACCCTTGAACACGACACTTTGTCTTTTGCACGCATTATAATCCGCTGAACCTCTGCACTGAGCCAATCCTTGGAGTTTCTTTCACTCCTTTGGGTCACCTAACGTAAGTCACAACATCCACTGCATTGTCAAGTTTTGGTCCATGTCATGTTTATACTGTAGTGCCTTAGTGTTCAAGGGAAGTATCCACCTCGAGAGTTAGCCATCACAAATATCTTGTCTCAATACCCGTGTCAGTCCATGTTCATTTGATCTACGAATTACATATTTTTTTTCGTTTCATGTCGTTGATGGGGGATACATCAAGGCCCTCCTTCGACGAGCCTATTCTTGTTGACTTCAACACATTATCCAGGAATTAGGCTTAGAAACCAGTTAGTACTTTGGGATCTGCATGCCTCAATGACAGGCCTCCTCATGTCCGACAGTAGGTTTACACAATTGACCTCTGATCGGATGATTCCATGGATGTTCGACTCCAGCTCATCCATTCACATTCATTGGAATGTACTAGAGTACCTTGGGAATCATTGATATTAATGGTGATCTCCCTCGCGCTTGTTAACGGTTTACATCATTGACCGGTAATCAAGTGGTTTCTGCCATGTTCGACATCAGGACATCTATTCACATGGTTAGATTTGTACTACATCGGGATCAGTAAGAAGACCCTGGGTTGAGTGATCACTTTGATATGTACTTTGCCCAGGTTGTGAAGGAGTTTCTCTTGAACCATGACACATATACTGTTACATAGATCCACTTTGTATTGGTCGTGGCTATGTCTTGTCATCTCGTAGATCCACTGTGTATTCTTCGTGGCTACGATTAGTTCAGGTCATCAGAGTATAGATCCACATTGTATCCTCGGTGGCTATACCTTTTTATCAATACAATTATGGATCCGCAGTGTATTTTATGGCGGCCATATCTTGCAAGTCTTGATCACCCAGGCATAGGTATGCCTGCCTTGGGTTTGAAACATATCATAATATTTGTTGGATGTTCGTGTGCGGCTTCTGTCAGGTTCTCCGTGTCTATACCCTTGCTTGAAAGTCTACAAAGAATTTCAGTTATCAGTTCTCATATTCTAACTTCATACTTTGGGGGGAAATCTGTTACACATCAACGTTACTTGCCTTGATAAGTGTCGCATGTTGCTCACAAGTGTCGCAAGTGTTGCATGTTTCTCACAAGTGTCACATGTTTCTCACAAGTGTCGCAAGTGTCAAGAAAAGCATACTGCCATGATGACGACACTAAGGAGACACTTCAAATGCCTCAAACACTTGATCTGAAGGAAGAGGAATGGTTAACTGAAGTTAAGTGCCTCTTGCCACCTGAAAGGAGCATCCAATCTAAGGTTTTAGGAGAGAGCGCTCCCCTATATCACCCTTAGGAGCGCTGGCGCTCCCCTATGAGGTGCTAGGGAGCGTTATAACACCAAACAACCATTCTGAGGGAGCGCTATAGATATTTAGAGCGTTGGTGCCCCCATAAAGCCTTCTAGGGAGAGCTATAGCACTCTGATGGCCTTTTTTGAGGGAGCGCTGCCTATTCTGGGCAGCAGTTGATCTGTTGAGGAGAATAAGTGGAGGATCTTTCAATCTTGGAAGGCAGTTGCATTCAAATTCCAGGTTCATCCATGATCTTAGGAGAAGATTCCTGGCTTAAGGAGGGAAATCCTCAACTTACCCTAAAGATACCTCAAGAGGTTAAGCCTCTCTAAACCTATATAAACAGGCTCTATCATGGTGAAAAGGAGGAAGAATTGGAAGCATGAAACCTATGATCTCATAGGAAACATACAGTGAATTGGAGGAAAATAATCAGGGAAGTTGCTGTCATCCAGATCGTGGATCTTTTGAGAAAGGGTTAGACAAAGGGGACTTGACAAAGCTGTCGCATTCACATCTATGGTTGTAAGTTACTTCTATCATTGTTCTCATCAATATGACATGCTTGGCTTGTTTCTTTCTAGTTTGTGTTTAATCTCACATGAACTTGTCTCTGATAGATAGATCTATTTCAAGCTAATATCAATAGAGTAGGAAGTGGTTGTACTATTGTTTGTCTACAGAGCTCATCGAGGAGCGAAAGATTGGATCTCAACTCAGAGCATGCAGGGACAAACACCGATAAAAGGTACTTCTTTTCTCCTTCCTCCTCATGCATTAGTTTATATAGATCTGAAAGGAAGTTAGTGTCCACGTTAAGCATCTTCTATCTTAAGAGTTAAGAGTCTAGCTCTCAAGAGGAGATCTACTTGTCCACAGGGAGGTTTTCCTTCAACAATGACATCAATGCAAAAAGATTGTGTTGATCGATATCATCCAACTGCTGATGGATTTCTCTCAAGATTCGAGTTCTTTGATTTTGAAGTTCAGAGGATGAATTTTTTCTTGAAGAAGAGTTGTTCTGAGGAATTTCAGGCTGTCCATGTACCTGCAATCTTGGAAGGATAGGCTAATGTGTTTGTTGTCCTGATTTTTCTGTGTTTTCAGGAAGTGGCATCAATGGATTTTGACTGTCCATAGGGCGATTTTCAGACTAACTCCATAACTCATTTTCAAGGAATTTAACATCTCTGTTGAGAATTAGTTTCTTCAAAATCAGATTATAGAGTTTGTATGATTTTGATGTCTCACTGTAGCTAATAAAAATGCATTTCTCACTTCTATCATCAAGTTTCTTCCTCAATTCAGAAGGTATGTGAGGGAATGCAATACATCCAAATGTCCTAAGATGAAAAACATTCAGTTTTGTCCCACTCCATGCTTCTTGAGGGACCTTCATCTTGACACTAGTGGTTGGATATCTATTCAGGAGATAAACTGAGCATGCTATTGCTTCAACCCAAAATAGATTTGACAAACATTTCTCTCTATGAAGGCTCCTTGCCATGTTCATTATGGTCTGATTTTTCCTCTCAGCCACTCCATTTTGTTGTGGAGTATACCTGGCTATGGTTTGCATGATTATGCCTTGTGATTTGTAGAAATTTTCAAATTCTGTTGAACTGTATTCTCCTCCTCCATATGACCTGAGAATCTTCACATATTTCCCACTCTGTTTTTCAGCTTCATCCTTGAACTCTTTGAACTTTGCAAAGGTTTCAAACTTGTGTTTGAGGAAATAGATCCATATTTTCCTACTAAAGTCATCAATAAATGTTAGGATATAAAATCTAACACCTATTGACTTTGTTTGCATTGGTCCATAGAGGTCAGTGTGAACCAACTCTAAGTGTTGTTTGTTTTGAGTGGAGGACTGTGGAAAACTTGTTCTCTTATGTTTTCCAAGAATGAAAGACTCACATGGGGGATTTTTCTCTTTGAAGATAGGTAGACCTTTGACCATGGAGTGCTACTAAAGAAGGCTTAGAATCTAAAAGGGCAGATGTCCAAATATTGCATGCCAAACCATAGTTTCATTGGGGGTGGATGCACTTTGTGCATAAGATTGGATCAAATTTGTAGTTCTAAGGGTCAGAGGAAACATTCTATTCCTAGTCAAGTGGATTTCATAAATCAATTTTCTTCCAAGAGATTTGTCATATATCCTACATGATACTCCTTCAAAGAGTAGCTTATATCCATTTCCAACTAGTTGTCCTACACTTAACACATTATGTTTCAGATCTTGAACATGATAGACATTGTTTATGTCTTTCTTGACATTTTTTTTAGTGAGAATAGGTACAATTCCTTTTCCTTGAACTTTGACTAAAGAGTCATCTCCAAGTGTAGTATTAGATGAAATAGAAGAATCAATGCATGGAAGTAAATCTTTGTTAGCTGTCATGTAATTGATGCATCCATTGTCTAGCAACCAGAGGTCTTTGTGTTGTTCTTCAATCTTGTGGCATGAGAGAAACATTCCATCCGAGGTTTCTTCTTCATGATTTGAGACATGTGCTCTGCTTGAGTTGTGATATGCTTTCTTCTTCCAAAATTCAGATCCATAGTGCCCATAATATTTGCAGTAATAGAATTGTATGCTTTCTTTGACATTTGATCTCCTCCCTCTGCCTCTTTGAGGCTGGAAATTATGATTTTGGTTTTGATGTCTGTGACCTTCACTTGAGTAATTGTTACTTGGACTTATCCCTCTTCCTTGGTGACCTCTGCCTCTACCTCTGCTGAAAGAGAATTGAGTCTTGAAGGCATTGGCTATTGAATCATCTTCTAGATGTAGTCTGGTCTCATGTGTCAATAGAGAACCCATTAGTTTATCTGTGGAAAAATTTGACAGATCCTTGGATTCAAGGATGCCTATAACAACCATCTCGAATTTCTTTGGAAGAATTCTGAGGAGTTTCTCAACAATCCTATGATCAGGAATGACTTCACTAGTCAACCTAATCTGGTTTACAATTCCCATGACTCTGGTCATAAATTGATCAATGTTTTTAGACTTTGTCATTTTTAAAGTCTCAAAATGCATCCTCAAGGTCTGCATCTTAACTTTTTTGACCCTGCCATTTCCTTGGTAAATTGTTTGTAGGATGTCCCGGGCCTGTTTTGAAGTAACAACACCTGTTATTTTTTAGAAAATCAAGTCATCCACAGAGTTATGAATCTAGAACTTTGCCTTATTCTCTCTTTTCCTATGTTCTGCCTCAACAACTCTCTCTTTATTGGTTATGGTAGCTAGAACTACGTGATCTGGTTTCACATAGCCATGATCCATGAGATCTCAACACTCTCGTGCTTGTAAGAAGGATCTCATTTTGAGAGACCAAAACTCATAATTCTTCCCAAGAAGTATTGGCTCTTGTGTTGTTCCTAAATTGTTAGAGGTGGCCATTTTTGTAAAAAGAATAATTCAGAATACAATTTTTTTTTTTTACCTCTGAAATCGCTTGTTGCAAATAGACAGGTTCCCTTCCTGTGTCCTATGCGTAAAAATAGGTCCACGAAGTTCTCTATGTGACTTCGGGCTGAAAAACGTAGGGCTAACCACTTCTTTAGCTCCGATCTGGCTGGATCTGACTATCTGAGCACGATATCTACTGAGTCAGAGCTCCGATCTCTATTATTTACCAATTGTAGCCCCTCTAATGGTAGAATCAAGATATCTAAGTGTACTCGAGAGCCAAAAAAATTTAAAGGTCAACTATTCATGTGACTGGGGGATAAAAACCATGCACTCCGAGACTTCGGGACTTTGAGCTTTGGGCGTTTTTATGCGTGAAGGTCTCAGTTCCTTCGAATAGTCGAATTAGCGAACTCGTGGAGTGCAGGATCTGCTTCCAGGTGTCCTATTAATTAGACTTTCCATATGAACTCGGGGCTTAAGAGCTTTAGGAGTTCTCTCTTCATGCATCTGTCTTTCCTCTGATGTGGTTATCCACTGGAGTGTAGGATCTCCTGCCACGTGTCCACTTTGGTCAATGGTCTAGATCTACTCCGACTCCTCAGAGCTTCGAGGGTCCGAGAGTTATTGACTCAACAAACCTTCGTTCTTCCGAAGTATTGATCTTCTGAACTTCTGGAATGACGCCACATGTCCACTAAAACCAATGGGTTAGATTAACTTTGGGCAACTGGCCCTTCGGTGACTGCGGCTCCTTCAAACTCTTTAGACCTCTGAAGTGTTCTAGCACTAAAGTGTGGGATCATGTGACACGTGTCCCCTTTGGCTCCAACGACCCGGATCTACTTCGCGCCTTCAGGACTTTGGGAGTTTTGCTACCTCCACACTTGATTTCTCCTGGAGTGCCTTTTCTTCAAAGTGTAGGATCCATTCACATGCGTCCTATCTGACGAATGGTTTAGATTGACTCTGGCTCCCTACTGCTTCGACGATTTTGCGACCACCTTGTATGAAAAATCTCGGAGTGCTGTTGGTCCGGAGTTACAAATATTTTGCCACCTGCCCCTCATGACGATGGACGGTCCCAATTTACTTTAGGATGACTATTCTCCTATGCACTTAAAAGATTAAGTTCCATGCACTTTGTTGGGATTTGGTGACAACCAATTACCAAAAACAGATTTGGATCCTATTATTCTGCGTTGGTTAAAACCAAATAGACCAAGTTAGAATATGGATAGGGATTACATTTATTATTCAGTTTCTTGTAAATGTATATAAATACATGTAAGCCCGTAGAGGCAAAAACGACTGTGAGAGACTTGCAAATCTGATGTAATCTCCATAATCCGAATAATAAGACAACCAATGCCTATGCTTGGTGGGCGTAGCCCAACGTTTGGGTGAACCACGTGAAATCCTTGTGTCTATTTCTTATGTGTGTGATTGTTAATTATCATTGAGAATTGTGTTTTCCACATTGAAAATTCTAACAAGTGGTATCAGAGCTGGATAGAGCTGGTTGGAGGAGCTTCAAATTCTTGGAGGAGCCAACACAAGTTAAATTTGTGTGAGGGTGTGTAAATTTATACATTTCCATAGGTCCCTCCTCTGGAAGGGTGCAGAGACTTACTACTCAACCTTTCGATCATGGTAGATTACTGAAATTTCCGTAGTTGAGACAAAGGAACAATGCGTAGATATTTACTGATTTCTGCACTCAACTGTGTCGAGAGGTGAAAACTCCCCGCAGTGGAGACATGAGGTGCATGCGGCAGCTCCCTTTCATAAAGTTATGACTCCTCTTCAATATTCAAGTTTGAAATTTTTTAAGGTGGATCGGCTTTTCCGTGAAGTAAATGTTTAAAACGATTAAAGAAGGTGAAGGAATTTCTTAAAAGGTGATTTTGTTTTTTATTAATTAAAAGGTGTAAAGTCATGTGGGTTGTGGATGAAGTAAAAAGGGCCTCTTTTAATTGAGTAAATGTTTATTACATTTGAGATTTAATATAATATTAATTAAAAGGTGGGAGTTATAAGGTGTTAAAAGTTAAAGGGTTTTTTGGTTTAAATTATTAAATCTTGTATTTATCCCTTAAGCCTTTGTAATATTTGATCAACCATCATATTATAAATCTTGTTTTTATATTCTTTAGGTTTTATAAATTTTTGTTCTGGTTTCTTAAGAAAAAATGGCTGAGATGCAGAGTTCGAAGTTTGAAGTTGAAAAGTTCAGTGGTAAAAACAACTTTGAGCTCTGGAAGCTCAAGATGCGGGATTTACTGGTGCAACAAGGGTTGCAAAAATCATTGGCAGGCAAGTCAAAGAAACCAACAACCATGAAAGAATGGGAATGGGAGGATCTGGATGCGAAATCTCTTAGCACCATTCATTTATGTCTGGCGGATGAGGTTTTGTTTAATATCATAGGAGAGGATACAACATCAGGCTTATGGATCAGGCTTGAAAGTCTATATATGATGAAGTCCTTAATGATAAGAATCTACTTGAAGAGACAACTGTATAGTTTGTGGATGAAAGAAGGTACAAAAGTCGCTGACCATTTAAATACCTTTAATACCCTTATATTTCAATTGACTAGTATGGAAGTTAAATTCAAAGATGAGGATAAGGCTATTACACTGTTGTGTTTGTTGCCCAAGTCTTGGGATAATCTAGTCACCTCTATTAGCTTTAGCTCAACAAAAGTTTTAGATTATGACTCTGTTGTGGGAGCTTTGTTGGCTAAGGAGATGAGGAGAAAATCTAGTAAAGAAACCTCAACTTCAGAGGCGATGCTGGTCAGAGGTCGAACTAAAGAGCAGAATGAGAGAAGTTCTTTCCAATCTAAGTCAAGACAAAGAAAGGGTAAAGAAAAATGCTGGCACTATGGAAAAACATGACATCTCAAGAAAGATTGCAGGAAGAGAAAGGAATCTGAGGATAACTCTACGAAGGAAGCAAATTTGGCTGTAACAAATTCAGGTATAATTGATCATGTTTTATCCATTTCTAGTAATTTACAATATCAAGAAGAATGGAAGTTATATTCAGGTGCCTCCCACCACATGTGCTCACATAGAAATTGGTTCTTTTCTTACCAATTTGTTGATGAGGGTGTAGTGTTTATCGGAAATGGTATTCCATGTAAAATTGTTGGGGTTGGCAGTATTAGAATCAAGATGTTCGATGATATTGTTAGGGAATTAATGAATGTTAGATATGCACCCGAGCTTAAATCAAATTTGATTTCATTAGGAGTGTTGGATTCTTGTGGATATAAGTATACAAGTCAAGGTGGATCTCTCACAATGTTGAAAGAGAATTTGTAGTGATGAAGGAAAGAAAAGGTTGTTAACCTTTATAAGCTGGAAGGAAGTACTAAAGTGGCATCTGAAGTGATAGATGTTTCTTCTTGTTTATGGTAGAAGCATCAAGGTCATAAGAGAAAGAAAAAATTGCAAGTACTGGTAAGAGGTAAATCAATTCCAGACTTAAAATATTTGTTTCTGAATTCCTGCTTGTTTTATATCTCTGCAAGTTGTGATGATAATATAAAGGGATGTTGTGTGTGGGGTCCTACTTCTCACAAGGTCATCATTGAGAGAGATATAGTATGTATGGAACAACCAAAAGGGTTGATTCAAGATCGCAACGGTAAATTTGTTTGCATGCTAGGTAATTCATTGTATGGCCTATTGGTACCCAGGCAAATGTACAATATGTTTGAATCTTGCATAGTGAATCATAATTTTTCAAAGGGTAGGAATGACTATACAATTTATAGTACATTCACAGTCTTGATGTTCTTTGCTGATGATATGCTCGTTGCAAGTCGAAGCATGGATAAAATCAGTAAGAAAGTGACTCAGATGGACTGGACAATTCAGATGAGGGATCAAGGAACAAAAAAACAAGTTAAGGGCATAGAAGTACATAGAGATGGTAATGGTAAGCTGTGGTTGGAGTTCAGAATGAACATTGTAAAACCAATTTTTATCCCTATTTCTTTCCATATAAGTTTTCTTCAAGTATAGGGCCTGTCTATAAAGAAGAAAAGGTTATGTCTCATGTAAGTTTAGTAGGAGGTTTGTTGTATGTGATGAAATGGTTAAGACCACATGTTTCACATGCTAATGATGTTGCTAGATATGTGACAGATTCAGGTGCTACAGTGAAATGGGTGCTTCAGCATTTGAGAAGCACAAATGTCACCTATAATGGTTACACTAAGATGGTCTTTGATAACTGTAATGTATATTTTATAGGTGTTTTGGACATGAGGAGAGTTATCACTAAATATGTCTCACAACACAGTTGTGGAAGACATGTTGGAGATGGAGTGACCCCTCAGGAAATCCAAACTCGTGCAAGTCACACATACGAGATCATGAAACTAGTTTTGTTAGAGAAGCTGTAGTGGTGCTTGGATTCTCTTGGTTTGCAGAAAAGGTGATGAACAAAAGGAAGAAGCAAGGTATCAGGTTAATTGTTGTCAAGGTGGAGATTGTTGGGATTTGGTGACAACCAATTACCAAAAACAGATTTGGATCCTATTATTCTGCGTTGGTTAAAACCAAATAGACCAAGTTAGAATATGGATAGGGATTACATTTATTATTCAGTTTCTTGTAAATGTATATAAATACATGTAAGCCCGTAGAAGCAAAAACAACTGTGAGAGACTGAGTGTATGAGAGACTTGCAAATATGATGTAATCTCCATAATCCGAATAATAAGACAACCGATGCCTATGCTTGGTGGATGTAGCCCAACGTTTGGGTGAACCACGTGAAATCCTTGTGTCTATTTCTTATGTGTGTGATTGTTAATTATCATTGAGAATTGTGTTTTCCACATTGACAATGCTAACACACTTTACATGGATCCGATGTCTGTCGATTATTTGCGCTCCAATCTAATGGTTGTTGTAGCTTCTCCTTTGTTGCTTCTGCAACTTCCTCTTGAAGAAGGGATTCCACGAATCTTTAAATGCTTCATCCTTTAGCAGGGCTGCTTCCTCACGTCGTGCTGTCTCCAAGGATCTTTTGAGCAGACTGCTCTCCAAGCTTTGTGAAGAGTCTTACCTTCGACACTCTCGTCTGCGAGACAATATATTCTCTGTGCTCTTCCTCCTAGGATCAGGTTGCTCTCCAGGCTCTATGAAGAGGCTTACATCCTAAGCTCTAATACAATGACAAAATAAGAAGTAAAGAAGATAATACAGAGAAGACAAAAAAAAGGAATAAGAATGTGTAGAGCACATTCTTATTAGATGAAAGGATGGACCTTATAGGCGAGAACCATTACAACTGAATCAAGAACAAAACAAGAAATCCTAACGACTGATACAGCTACCCAGAACAACTGGCTGTGTACAATGACATACTGTTGAGGTTACAGTTATGACTAACACTCCCTCAATTAATGATTAGAAATAAACATAAGATTTTCATTGTACCAACATGTTAGAATCTGTGAAACTCTTTTGGACATAGTACATTGAAGAGGAAACCCTACACATTGAGTTTTCAATAGTAGTTTTAGAGATCGAGGTGTGGCTAGAGTGAGTTCTATTGAAGTTTTGGTGCCTAATTAGTTCTTCCAAAATGATGTATTTTGGTGAGTTCAACACTGATCAAGTTCAAATTCCTCTCTGGGTGTTCAATGTTATGCTTCACATGATCTTTGGTTTGACGCCAGATGGGTTTCTTTCATTGACAGATGGTTGTATCAGTTCAAAAACCCTATGGAATAGTGCCCATGCGAGTTGGAAATCAGACAACTTTATCACGACTGCTATATTTATCTTTAATCTCGATTTGTTTGATCTCTCATGTTCATCGATGACATCGCCATACTTGCTATTAACCTCACCAATTGGTTGGAGCACTTTGCATCGATTTCGTCGAGGAGCTTCGATAAAGTTCCTCTCAAGATCGCTGATATCTTTGACGTACTTCTTTTCAAAACATCTGATGGATTTAGAGCAGTTCTTCTCAAAACCTCCAATGGTTTCGGAGGAGTTCCTCCCAAACTTGCGGATGGATACCAGATTGCTTAGCTTATAATGCCTTTATAAAATATATGTAAGAAATATATTGGCATTAAAAATGATTTCAATTGTTAAACAATTTTGAACCTAAACAATTTATTTATTTATTTAGATTATTTAAATTTAAGTTTGTTTAACTTTAAAATAATCTCCGGAAAGACAACCTTTTACCAAAGGAATCTTTTTGTGAAGATGTATCAAATCTTTAAAACTTCATAACTTTCTCATACAAAGTTGGATTGGAGTACCATATTTTGAGCTATGAAGAACGTGGAGAGACACTTTCGGGGATTTAACTAACCGTGCCATACAAGCACCTCATCTACGTAATGAACAACATGACTAATTTGGGCGAGGAACCCTAGGAAAACCGTTTTGGTACTTTCGGGCCTCAGATTTCGATTATGTGAGTTGCACTAGAATCATAATGCTGAAAATCATAATAATGTCTTGTTTCAGGGATGGAAATTTCACTTTGATGGACGCCAAAAATTGAGCTCAAAGGCATTTTTTAATGAAAGTTTGGGTCTTGATTTTCTTGATGCTTTGCCCAAATTAGATTCTGCAAGTTCCTATATCATTTGTGATAGGGTCTTAGTTCATCCATTGACGTTGTAATGATGCATTAGTAGCACGACATTATAAATCTGCCAAAACAACCAACTGACGTTCATAGTGCTTAGTACTGTTTAGGAGATGGAAGGACCAAATTTCTTCTAAGGTGCATTTCAGAGTCAACACAAGACTAATAGGTGATGTGTTTAAGCCATCCGATGCTTGATGAAAATTTCACAATCATGATTTATCCATAGAATCAAGAAAAACAGTAAACAACCTGATGTGGTATGTGAATGAAAGTTGTTGGATACACAGACAGATTTATCATGATTGCGATCATGAAGGAAATCAAGTGCAAAAAGTATCAATCATCAATTATCTAATTAGGCATAGAAATATTAACCATTATAAATGATATGAGTTTGATTGATGGTGCAACAAGAAAGATCCGAGTTGGAGGAGGGTAAGATAGGCCTCAAGACGAAGGTGGGCCTTACTGATTTGGGTTAGTGTTGGCGAGAGAAAGAAGATCATCGTCGATGCACTTGGAAAAGATGAGGGGTCGACATCCTTCTACTGGCACATACATGACAGTAGATGTTAGGAACCTAACCTCCCTAACCCATCACGTAGGTAGCATAATATATTTCCATGTAATAAAGGGCAATATTAATAGGCCTACCAATAAGGAAGAATAAGTCAAATGTAAGACGACCTAATAGAAGCTTCCGCTTCTAGAAGGATCTTCCTCTAGATTGTTCTTTTGGATAGATAGATTTGTTGAAAAGTCAACAAGAAATGTGTGTCTAATTTATTTTTCCCTTAAATAAATTGGACAATAAATATTAATCTATTATCTCATAATTACTTGAAAATAATTAACTGAAATGGCAAATCAGTTAGCTATAGGAAATTTGAGTTCAAAGGTTGACTGATGGGACATGAAAGATGAATTAGTTTTAACTAAGTGACTTGAAGTTGTAACGGAGTTATAAGTGTGGTTATGTGAGTTGTAAAGTAGTTTAACTCAGTTAAGTGAGTTAAAATCAGTTGTACTAGTTGTAACTGAACTTACACTAGTGAGAGTTTAGTGAATTAATTCTTAATTAATTCACAATCAGTGAACTCACATGCAACGAAAGATTTACCATTGTTAACTACATGCATGTCAGATTCAGTGGAGACCCAGTTGATATAACAAGTGAAAGGGACAGTTTGGCTATTAGTTGTGATTTGAGTGAAGTGCACTCATGCAATCACACACACAGCGGATGTGACCATGAGCAATGCGCAGCCTAGGCAAGAGGAATTTGAATTCAGTTGCAGGGTTTCCCATTGCAGGGATTGTGCAGAGGAGGTAGGTTGTCTAGAGGTAGAGAATTGACACATGCATTTGCTGACTTTTGTATGACAGTGTGAGACAATTGTATTGTATTGAGAGCTCTTGGATTAGAGTTTTGTATGAGATTGTTTCATGATCCATGATATACATAATATGTGATAGTGGGGTTTTTAGTGTAAGTTTTAAACCTGTGAAGTAAAGAAATGCATATAGATTCTTAAGCAAGACAAAAATTAATCAATGGCTCATACACAAATTACACAGAGATTGTATACCGGAAACCCTCAATCGGGAAAACCTTTCTTATATTCATTATATCGAATTTCACCATTCACCATACAATATATACAATGTTTTTAGGTATTTCGTAGATACAAAAACCCTAATCCCTTAATCCGGGATTAATTTACAAAACTGCTAAAAATAGCAAAAACCTCCCCCCAAAAAATTTCGAGGCGCTACCTTGAGCCCCGTCGGCCCCGAGCTACCTCCCATTTCCGAACGCTGTGCGTAACCAGGGGGGGTATACCTGCCCCCCCCTGGGACCCCCCTAGGAAAGCACCCGACGCACACGACACAAACTGAGCACTAGTGCGAGGGATCGTCAGACGCAATTGTCGAACCTGACACGCCCACACACACACATGCAAAGAATATAACACATACCCAACATTCTCCCACTTTTTGTTTTCTTTGCATCCAGGGGTCCAGGGGATTATATAGTCAAAAATCCAGGGCAACAATGCCCATTGTTACTCTACACCAGGAGAACTTTTCTGTGCTCACAAACTTTGTCAATGAATCTGCAACATTCTTCAAAGTGTCAACCTTTTATAGCAACACCTTCTTTTCCTCAACCATGTCTCTCACAAAGTGATATTGAACATCAATATGCTTTGTCTTCAAATGATAAGCTGGGTTCTTTGCCAGGAATATTGCACTCTAACTATCACAATATAATCTCACTGCTTGTTGTACCAACCCAATACCTGAACATAATCTTTGTAACCATACTACTTCCTTGCTTGCATGAGTGGCTGCCATGTATTCAACTTCTGTAGTTGAGAGTGCCACTACAGCCTGTCTTTTGCTCATCCAACTGATTTCTACTCCAAATAGGTTAAACACATACCCACTTGTAGATCTTTTGCGATCCAAATCTCCAGCCCAGTCTGCATCAACAAAGCCATGTATGTCCACCACTCTGTCCAATCCCAGTCTTCCTTGGTAGCACAATCCATAACTGGTGGTGCCACGAAGATACCTGAAGACCCTCTTTACTGCTGTCTAATGCTCCTTCCTTGGTTTTGACATATACCTTCTCAAAACTCCCACTATATGTGCAATGTCCGGTCTAGTACAAACCATTGCATACATCAAACTGCCAATTGCACTGGCATATGGAACATGGGACATGTCCTCTTCTTCTTCTTGTGTCTTGGGACACTGATCTGTAGATAACTTTACACCTATAGGAATAGGAACCTTGACCGGTTTACTTCCATGCATATTAAACCTCTAAAATATCGTCTCAACATATTTTCTTTGATTCAACCAGAGTTTCCTGTTTGCATGGTCTCTTTTGATATCCATTCCCAGAATGAAGTCAGTAGCACTGAGATCCTTCATGTCAAATTTGGAGGATAGCTGCGATTTCACCTCCTTGATAACATCCATGTTATTTCCTACCAACAACATGTCATCAACATACAACACAACATAAATGAAGTGATTACCAACCTGCTTGGAATATACAAAGTGATCAACCCTGCTTCTTACAAATCCCAATCCAAGGATGTATGTGTCAAAATTTTGGTACCACATCCTAGGTGATTGCTTTAGACTGTATAGTGACTTCTTTAGCTTACAGACCAACTCTTTCTTTTCCTTCACTACAAAGCCTTCTGGGTGCTTCATGTAGATTTCTTCTTCCAGATCCCCATGTAGGAATGCTGTCTTCACAATCATCTGTTCCACTTCAAGATCAAAAGCAACAACAATAGATAAAAGAAATCTAATAGAAGTTAACTTAGCAACATGAGAAAAAATATCACCAAAGTCAATTCCCTCTACCTGGGAATAACTTTTTTCTACTAACCGAGCTTTTTATTTCTCCACTTTACCTTGTGCATTAAGCTTCTTCTTGAACAACCACTTGCTACCAATCAATTTTCTTCCAACTGGAAGCTCAACAATATCCCATGCCTCATTCTTATCCAAGGCATCCATTTCTTCAACCATGGCCTTCTTCCAGAGTTTACTATCCTTTGAATTCACTGCTTCCTTGATAGTTCTGGGATCATCATCAGTAATAGATAAAGCAAAATTGGAAGAAAAATCAGGTGGACTATACCTTTTTGGTTTCCTTCTATCTCTCACTGATCTCCTCAATACTGGGGTATGAGGTTCTTCTTCTTCTTCTTCTACTTCCTCTGCTTCCTCTTCTTCAGATGATTCGGATTTTGCAGCATCCAAATCAAGCTCTATTTTCTTAGGTTTGTCTTGTGTTGGTGGGAATTCCTGTTTGGACACATCTTTTACCTCTCTGAAAACAACATCTCGACTGTAAACATTTTTCTTGGTTTCTAGGTTCCAAAGCTTAGAACCTTTCACACCATCTTTATAACCAATAAAGATACACTTTTCAACTTTATTATCTAGCTTACTCCTATTTTCCTTTGGAACATGTACATAAGCATCAAAACCAAACACTCTAAGATGTTGAAGAGAGGGTTTCTTTCCAGACCATACCTTGTGTGGAGTTTTATCATCCAACGCTGATGAAGGTGATCGATTGACTAGGTAACATGCTGTACCCACTGCCTCTGCCCAAAATTCTTGTCCTAACCTAGCACCGCTGAGCATGCTCCTTGATTTTTCCATCAGTGTCATGTTCATCCTTTCTGCAACTCCATTCTGCTGAGGAGTGTATGGAGTAGTCTTCTGCCTTGCTATACCACACTTCTTACATAATTCTTCGAATTAATTTCCACAGAATTCTCCACCATTATCTGTTCTCAATACCTTTATTTTCTTCTCTGTCTGATTTTCTACCAGAGCCTTAAACTCTTTAAATTTATCAAATACCTCAGATTTCTTTCTAAGAAAATAAATCCACATGTTCCTCTAAAAATCATCTATGAATGAAACATAATACACAGATTTACCTAGGGATGGAACATGAACAGGTCCAAACACATCACTGTGTATCAACTCTAAGATCCCCTTTTCTCTTGTAGCACCAGATAGGAATCTTACTCGATTCTGTTTACCATATATGCAATTTTCATAGAAATCAAAATCCAGAGTGCAATTGGAGATACCTTCAACCATACCTTTACCATGTAGTGTTCAAAGGCCCTTTTCTCCAATATGCCCCAGTCTTTGATGCCACAACATGGTCTTCTTTTCTGGGACAATATTGGTCTTGTCTCCTTCATTTTTCTTCTCAAGGACAACAAAACTATTACGCCCATTAGTATAAGTGCTTCCCAACAACTTGTACAGAGTTCCACAACGAACTCCCCTCATCAACACCATTGCTCCTTGTACCATCTTGCAAGTGTTCTTTTCAAATACAGTTTTCACTCCTGCATCACCCAACTTGCTTACAAATATTAGGCTCCTGGATAGTTTTGGAATGTGTAGAACCCCAGGGAGAGTTCTAATCCTTCCATCATTTAGCAACAACTTAACAATTCCACGTCCCAAGATTTTTGCTGTCGAGTCATCTCCGAGGAATACATCACCACCATCATATTTTTCATATTCAGAGAACCACTCCCTGTGAGGAGTCATATGGTATGACGCACCTGAGTCGATCAACCATACATCATGGTTTGCATGTGTACTTGTAGATGCTAGGTAAACATCACCTCCTTCTTCAGTGGAGGTTTTTGCCTCTGTGGAAGAGGTACTATCAGATCCCTTTGGGTTTTCAACCTTCTTAGACTTGCAATCTTTCTTATAATGCCCTGTTTTACCACACTTCCGGCATTTCCTCAAAGATTTTCTTGGAGACTTAGATCTACCTATAGATTTAGATCTTCATCCCGAAGGTTTACCAGGGTTCCTGTCTTGGGTACGCCCTCTTACAAATAAAGCATCTGTGCTATGATCATCCATGCTGTTTTGCCTCATCTCTTCAGATAACAAGGATGCAACTACATCCTCATACTTCAATGTAGATTGAGTGGTACTACCTATTGCTACAACCAGATTATCCTAAGAGTCCGGAAAATAACATAACAAAGTAATACACTTATCTTCTTCTGTAATCATAATATTAACAGATCCAAGTTGACTTACCAGAGTATTAAAGGCATTTAGATGTTCTGTCACAGAATCTCCATCTTCCATCCTAAGATGATACAGCTTCTTTCGAAGAAACAACTTGTTTACCAGGGACTTTGATTGATACAAATTCCCTAACTTATCCCGTAGTTCCTTGGCTGTAGATTCTCCTGAGACATTCAACAACACCGAATTTGCCAGGCAGAGTCGAATAGTACTCCTTGCTCTTCTATCCAACTTGTCCCAATCTTCCTTTGACATACCAGTAGCTGGTGTACTAGTAGTTTGTGTACTAGTAGGTTATGTACCAGTAGCATGTGTGCTAGTAGATGGTGTACCAATAGGCTGTGTACAAGGATCCACAATGATCCATTGTTCTTTGTCTACAAGAAGGTCCTCCATCTTGAACTTCCATAGTTCAAAGTTTTTACCGTTGAACTTCTCTATCTCGATTCTAGATGTGCTTGCCATTCCTCTTTCTTTACTCGAATCTCCACTGAAAAATCTCCCACTAAACCCAGGTTTATCACAGACCCAAGATAAACTTGATCTATCAAGACCGAGCCAAACCCTCAACAACAAAGGCGTCCCTCTGAAGCCAAAAATGAGTTCTGATACCACATGTAAGTTTTAAACCTATGAAGTAAAGCAATGCATATAGATTCTTAAGCAAGATATAAATTAATCAATGGCTCATACAAATATTACACAGAGATTGTATACCGGAAACCCTCAACCGAGAAAACCTTTCTTATATTCATTATATCAAATTTCACCATTCACCATACAATATATACAATGTTTTTAGGTATTTCGTAGATACCAAAACCCTAATCCCTTAATCCGGGATTAATTTACAAAACCACTAAAAATAACAAAAACCGCCCCAAAAAAATTTTGAGGCGCTGCCCTGAACCCCGTCGGCCCCGGGCTACCGCCCGTTGCCAAACGCTACACATAACCAGGGGGGGCATACCTGCCCCCCCCCTGGGATCCCCCTAGGAAAGCGCTCAGCACACATGACACAAACAAAGCACTAGTGCGAGGGATCGTTAGACGCAGTTGTCGAACCTGACGTGCCCGTACACACACATGCAAAGAATATAACACATACCCAACATTTAGCTTTATGCTTTCCTAGTAAAACATCTGTTTTATGTGCGAATGATATTTCTTCTTGATATTGCAATTGGCGAACTTTTTTTAAATTCTGCAAGATTTATAGTAGAAGCAATTATGTATTTAACAGTGGCATATAATTGTTAGATCAGGAGAATCCAGGCAATACATAATTTGTATTAAAATTTCTACATGGTATTAGAGCACAGAAGATTGCAGAAGATGAGTTTGTGATTGGATAGAATTCGAATTTGCAGAAAGACTTTCTTGATTCTACAGCTGATTCAAGATCGAAATGGATTTCAATGGTTTGAGGTTAGAGTATGCACTCAAGGGCAGCTCGAACTACATTGCTTGGAAGGACAGGATGGAGGCAGTACTCGAAGACAATGGTCTGAAGGAATTCATTGACAAAGATGTTCCTAAGCCAGATGTTGCAGATGCTGCAAATATTGATGCATGTAAAAATAAAGTGGCAAAGGCGAGGATGATTCTGTTGGAGGGAGTAGGAGACCACATTGTCTCAAGCCTCCATGGGAAATCCACACTATATGCAATGTGGAAGACTTTGACAGATCTATTCCAAAACAACAACGACCATAGGAAATTGGTGCTCAAAGATAAACTCAGGAAGATCAAGATGGAGAAGGGCGACTCCATTCCAAACTATCTCACGAAGTTTGTCCAATGTCGAGATGAGCTGGGGAGTGTGGGAACAATAGTCGCTGATGATGATTTGGTGAGCTTGGCTCTCCTAGAACTTTCCAAGAGTTGGCATAGTTATCAAGACTCTGTCAATGGAAGGGAAAAATTGCTAGATTGGGAACAACTATGGTCGGATTTGGTGCAGGAGGAGTTCAGGCGGAATGCCAGAGATGGATCTTCATCAAAGCATAATGATGAAGAGGATTGTGCTTTGGCTGAAAAGGGAAGGAAAGGGAAGGAAAATAAATTCCATTCAAAATCCGAGTCTAAAGGCAAGAATCTGGATTTGTCCAAAGTGAAGTGTTTTCACTATCACGAACATGGGCATCTCACTACTAACTATTCGCAGAAGAAGAAGAACAAGAAGGTTGTTGGAGCTGCAGTTGGTGAGGCCCTTTCCTTGCAATTTGAACTTGAATTCTCTTTGATCGCATGCATGGCTTCAAGTGCATTGGGATCGGTGTGGTATTTGGATAGTGGCGCTTCCTTCCACATGACAGGAGATAAGGAGTTTTTCAGTGACTTGGAGGATAGAGATCTCAAAATAAATATAGAGATGGGCGATGATGGATGATACAGTGCAACTGACATTGGTACCATTACCTTTCAGAGGGATTCAGGCAAACCATTTCAATTGAAAATTTTTATGCATGTTCCAGGTCTGAAGAAAAACCTGGTCTCAATCACAATGTTGGAGGATAGAGGCTATGATGTTGTTTTCAGTTGTGGAAAATTATTTCTGCAACATAAAACAATGGGTCAAGTCAAGAGGATAGGGATTCAAGTTAAGAATCTCTACATGCTAGAGGTAGATGGCGGCGCTTCCATGATGGGCAAGGGAGAAAAAGTGGCGAGTCAGGAATTCAAAGGTGATTGGGCCATCTTCATCATGGAGCCTTGAAGATCATGCAAAAAATATCTACTAGACTTCCAATGGGAATGCTTGCTCAGTTAGATCAGTGCAAGGGTTGCACCATGGGGAAGTATGTAAAGTCCACCTTTCATGAAAAGGAGAACTGTGCTTCGGTGATCCTGGAAAGAATTCACACAGATGTGTGTGGACCATTCTCGGTTTCTTCAACAACAAAACATAAGTATTATGTTATTTTTGTTGATGACTTTTCTCATATATGGTGGATCTTCTTCATGTAGAAGAAGGATCAAACATTCTCAAAGTTTTGTGAGTTTAAATCATTGGTGGAGAAAGAGTAGGGGAAGTAAGTGAAGGCTCCGAGGAGTGATAATGGTGGAGAATACATCTCTAACGAATTCAAAGACTTCTGTAGCAAAGAAGGAATTTGAAGAGAAATCATAGCGCCTCATAACCCACAACAAAATGGTGTCGCGGAGAGGAAGAACATAATGATCGTTGGTGTAGCACGCGCGATGTTGCATGATAAGGGCCTACCAATGCATTTGTGGGTGGAAGCATGCAATACTGTGGTTTATGTGAAAAACTATTGTCCTCATAGAGTACTTGATATGAGTACACCCGAAGAAGCTTTCACTGGTAAGAAACATGATGTTTCTCATTTTAAGATTTTTGGCTCATCTGTTTATGTGCATGTGACCAAGAATACTAGGAAGAAGCTGGAGCCAACTGCTGAAGTTGGGATATTTTTGGGGTACACATAAACACCCCATAATTATCATGTGCATTTTCCTAACAGTAAGATGACTGTTATGCGACGACATATAAAATTCAATGAGGGGAAAGCCATGCAGTTGTCGCTTGAGAGGGAGCTAGACTTGCATGTGGAGGAGGAACTGTTGGTTCCAAAAGATGAGTCTCAAGATGTGGATCAGCCACATGAGGAGGTTCATGGAGTGGAGGAAACCACTCAAGTAGAGCCATCCATCAGAAATGGAAGAAAGCACACCATAAAAGCTGATATATTGAGACTAGATGCTGCACAGAATGTAGGAGCCCCTACTTCACAACACAAACATAGATAGTCTCCTGATCGATTTACTGGATACATGGCTCTCATGAGAAAATGTATTGTGACTGAACCATCTTCCTTTTAGGAAGCATTGCAGGATCCCACTTGGGTTGATGCTATGGTGGAGGAATATGACTCCATTTCCAAGAACAGTGCATGGGAAATTGTCCCAAGACCGATCGACAAATCAATGGTAGGTTCAAGATGGATCTACAAGGGTAAGATTTTAATCATTGTTCTTTATGTTGATGATTTAATACTAACTGGTGATGAGAAGATGACACACTCATGCAAGGAGGACCTTGCAAAGGAGTTTGAGATGAAGGATTTGGGCCTTCTTCATTATTTCCTTGGATTGGAAATATGGCAGCGAGATGGTGAAATTTTTGTGTCTCAAGGAAAGTATGCAAGGGAGATACTGGGTAAGTTTCACATGGAGGGATGCAAACCCATGGATACTCCTCTTCCAGGAAACTAGAGGAAATGCTACTTATGGAGAGGTAGTGGATGCTACCGTCTATCAACAGTTAGTGGGTTCGCTAATGTATTTAGTGAACACGAGACCAAACATTTTCTATGCGGTTAACCAGCTAAGTCAAGCGATGGTTAAGCCTACCAAGATCTTTTGGAAGGTGGGTAAGCATGTTCTGAGATACCTGAGGGGAACATATGAGTATGGATTATGGTACAGACAGATGGATGAGGTGAAGTTGCATGGCTTCATGGATGCACATTGGGCGGGCAACCTAATGAATAGAAAGAGCACATCAGGAGGGATATTTAGTATCAGATCTACAACTGTTTCTTGGTACATCAGGAAACAGAGATCCATGGCACTCAGTTCAATGGAAGCGGGATACATGGTAGTGAGTCAAGATGCATGTGAGGCTATCTAGATGAGAAAGATATTGGTTGGTTTGTTTGGTTCTCATTTAGATCCAACAATGATTCATTGTGATAATCAGAGTTGCATTAAACTCTTGATTAATCCTGTTTTTCATGATAGATCTAAGCATATAGATATCCAGTATCATCATCTCAGATATTGTGTGCAGCGTAAGATCATGTTGCTTCAGTACATTCCTACAAAAGATCTGGATGTAGACATTCTGACGAAGGCACTCACCAGGAGAAAATTCGAATACCATAGAGACAGGATTGGGGTGAAGGATAATCCCTTTCTTGTTGAGAGGGAGTGTTGAAAAGTCAACAAGAAATGTGTGTCTAATTTATTTTTCCCTTATATAAATTGGACAATAAATATTAATCTATTATCTCATAATTACTTGAAAATAGTTAACTAAAATGGAAAATCAGTTAGCTATAGGAAATTCGAGTTCAAAGGTTGACTGGTGGGACATGGAAGTCGAATTGGTTGTGACTAAGTGACTTGAAGTTGTAACAAAATTATAAGTGTATTTATGTGAGTTGTGAAGTAGTTTAACTCAGTTAAGTGAGTTAAGCTCATTTGTACTAGTTGTAATTGAACTTACACTAGTGAGAGTTCAATTAATTAATTAATTAATTCACAATCATTGAACTCACATGAAACTAAAGATTTACCATTGTTAACTACATGCATGTCAGATTCAGTGGAGACCCAGTTGAGATAACATGTGAAAGGGAAATTTTGGCTATTAGTTGTGATTTGAGTGAAGTGCACTCATGCAATCACACACACAATGGATGTGCCCATGAGCAATGCACATCCTAGGAAAGAGGAATTCAAATTCATTTGCAGGGTTTTCCATTGCAGGGATTGCGCAGAGGAGTCAGGCTGTCTGGAGGCAAAGAATTGGCACATGTATTTTTTGATTTTGTATGACAATGTGAGACAATTGTATTGTACTGAGAGCTCTTGGATTAGAGTTTTGTATGAGATTGTTTCATGATCCATGATATACATAATATATGATAGTGGGGTTTTTAGCTTTATGCTTTCCCAGTAAAACATCTGTGTTAATTGCGATTGATCTTTCTTCTTTATATTGCAATTGGCGATCGTGTTTTTAATTCTGCAAGATTTATAGTAGAAGCGATTCTGTATTTAACAGTGGCATATAATTGTTAGATCAGGAGAATCTAGACAATACATAATTTGTATTAAAATTTCTACAAGATTTAGTATAAATAGGAGTAGAGGGTATGAGAAGTTTGTTCTTGGATATTATTGTAATAGAGATTTGCTCTGTTGGAGGTTTCCCCCTCGAAGAGGAAAGTGAACATTGCTATCAGTAATAAAGGTGCTCTTTATGGTGTTATTTTAGTATTATTCTGATATTGATCTAGTTACATTATTGTTGTTCTGTGATTTCTTGCTAAATATTTTTGTTCTGCATACTATATTATATCTGGAATATTGCAAGTGGTATCAGAGAACTTTCCTCAGTAGAAAATTGTGGGTTATTTTTTTTTCTTCAGGGTAGAGACGTATTCCAACGTCTTAAAGCTACATAGATTTGTCATTACGCGCATAAACCCACAGTCATAGAGTAATACATGCAGGAAATAAAAGTGGTACTTAAGTGCACATTTGATGGCCACCCTTGTAACCCCTATTGGTACCCCTTTGAGTGGTAGCACATCACACACCACCTATATACATATTGACCTAGATATCCTGAATCCCTCCATAGATAAACCGATCAGTCACCTGGATGCTATAGCGCCATAAAGAACAACACTCAGAAAGATACTCTCTAGTACCTAGGTAGTAGGATAGTACGAATAATGGCACAATCTACCTTGCTTAGTTGGTGCCCTAAGATATTGGGCCGAGTACTACTACTGGACCTTGCACGTATATCATAGAACTATAACATAGGGAAAACCCTTGTCTGTGGACAACCTGCATACCCTAACCCTTGGGATGGAAACATAAATAGAATAGACAAGATCTATTGCTGCACAACTGTGCCTCCTGCATCTTGATTGCAAAATTACTACACATTTATTCTTGTTAAGAATTTGGGCATTTCAACGTTGCAGTATTATTTAGATCGAAGTATAACTTTGCAAGAGTATAGTGGTCCCGCTGACACACTTATTTGGGACCTATCCCATTGGATTCCCCTTTTTTCCCTGATCATAGTCATACCTTTCATTTTTAAGCCTTTTTTTTTCAGTGGACCTGACCCCTTCCAAGAGTCCACCTCTCCCATTATATTCCCATTTTTCCCCTGATTGTAGTGGTAAATATCACTTATAATTCCTTTTTTGTCGTCCCACCCACCTATTTTCCCTTTCCATCACTCCCCATATCCCAATGGACAACACTTGCAACCAAGACCTACAAGCTTCCATCAATCAAACCAAGGAGTCCCTCCAACAAGTGAAATTTGATATTGTCTCTACCAATTCCTGCATTGAAAAATTCAAGACCCAAGTCCAACAACAATTTGATGCCATGGATGCCAAATTCATTAATCAATTTAACACCCTCTAGTCTGCTGTCAACTAGTTGTTGAACCAAACCATGAGACCTTCCTCCTCGAACCAACCCAATGTTGTTGATTCCTCTCCTTCTTTGAATTTTCAATCCAACTCCTTTCATCATGACCCCCATCTTCCTCGAGTTGAGGTCAATAAATTTGATGGCTCTGATCCTACAGGTTGGGTCACTCAAATGGAGTATTATTTTTCTCTGCATGGCATTACTGATGAGTTGGCCAAACTTCGCTATGTTGTTCTCTATCTGGATCCTAAACACTGGAAATGGTGGCAATGGCATAAAAATGCATGTCAGGGGTATATTGCATGGACCTAATTTGTTTCCGAGCTCTATGAACGCTTTGACACTGACACCCATTATCTCGGTCATTTGACCAAGTTGAAACAATCAGGAACAATGGAATAATTTATAACTTATTTTGAGCATATGGACTTTCACACTAAGGGCATTTCAGATGCATTCTTCCGGGAATGTTTTATCAGTATAATAAAGGATGAAATCTGAGCTCAGGTTCTCATGGCTCTCCCTTAGACTTGGTTAGAATCTACTAAACGTGCTAAAGAGGACCAACAAGTTGTTTTTTCCCAGAACAAAAAACCCTCTTTTTTTTCTCTCCCTTGATCCACAAATCTTGCCCCCCTGCCACTCCCCTCAAGATCCAAAAATTAACTAGGGATGAAATGGTTGAACTCCAAATCAAGGGTCGTTTTTATAATTGTGATGACAAATATTTTTCGGGGCACAAGTGTAAGGAACAAGAACTTTCTATGGCCATTTCAGAAGATGTTATTGAAGAATACACGACAGTTGCCCTTGTTGAAGAGCCATCACTTCCCGATGCTACCCAGGAACCCGTGGGCCCCCTAAAGTTGACCCACTCATTTCCTTGCATGCCCTCACTGGATTCTTTGCTCTACAAACCCTCAAGCTCATTGTCTATATTAAGGATCAGAAAGTCATCATTATCATTGACAGTGGTAGCACCCATAATTTTATTCATCAACGCATTGCCTAGGAAATCAATTGCTATATTCACGTCGTCAATAATTTTCAAATCATGATAGCCATTGGTGGATCCATGAAATGTGGTGGGAATTGTGAAAATGTACGTCTTCAAATTGGATAGTACCACCTATAATCTCATATGTTTTCCATTGACATGGAAAGTTGTAACATTGTGCTAGGTGTTGAATGGTTACGCACTTTGGGTCCCATTCTCATGGATTTTAAATCATTAACCATGCAATTCCAATAGGAGGGTAAACAATATCAGTTCCAAGGACTCACAACTAGTTCTCCTGAGATCATCAGTTCCCATCACATGGAAAATCTCCTTAAGAAAGGTCACTCTTGTTAGATTACTGAGAGGGGGGGTGAATCAGTAATAGAGAAATTTAATCCCTTTTAACCATAAAACACAAGTGTTATATCAATGTAGCATTATCATCCAATAGTTGCAGAGTAAATAAATAATGAACAAATGAACAATCATACACATACACAGTACACTGGTTTTTTTACGTGTAAACCCAAAGAGGGAGAAAATCACATAATGTTTTTTGTTATATGTCTTTAAGAATTACATTCATTGGAAGCACCAACTTCCTTTGTTTTCCAGCTGCAACTGGGAGGAGGATCCAACCCCCTAATTTCTCAGGCTACAACCCGAGGGAAGCTCCAACTCCCCAATTCTCTGGCTATAACCAGAAGGAGGCTACAACCCCCTATGTTCTTCTGCTACAATCAGAAGGTGGATACAATCACCTATCCTTGCCCCATCCAACTGCCCTGAAATAAAAGTAGAATGATGGAACCACTGTCACACTATCACTGTGAAATATACTACTGTAAAACTGTACCAATCAACATGTAATCAACCTATACCATAAACAAGTGCATCAACCATACGCCAACCTGTACCAAACAACCTGTAATCAGCTTGTACCATAAACAAGTGCATCAACCATGCACCAACCTGTACCTCAACCTGTAATCATCCTATACCATAAACAAGTGCATCAACCATGCACCAACCTGTACCTCAACCTCTACCTTCAATGAGTGCATGAACCATGAACCAAATATGTACCAATCATACATCAAATACACATAAACTATGACTCATCAAGATCTACAAACATCGTCAACTATACACCTCATGTATGTGCCAAATCATCAACTACTTATCTCAACCATGTACCCAACATGTACCTAAACCATATACCAAATACATATAAAAATATAACCATCAAAATTTCTCTAGCAATACATCACACTATTCATAACCAAATACCATAAACCATTACATCAAACCATGTGCCACAACCTCACTGTTATAGAGCCTCTATCTGTAACATACCTCAACCAAAAGCCCTCATCAATTTCATAATCCAAATATGATTTGTAACTTTGTAATAGACCTGGTGTATATGATCACATACATGCAAGCCTTCCTTAACTTTAACAACAAGAGACTAGCATTTTATCAAACTTTACTTTAGTCTCACATGACCAATTTTGGATTAGTCAACAACCCTACCTTGCAATAATCATAACTATGTACCTGTAATGAATAAATATCTAAAAATGGCACACAATTTTCTTCAATGTATTTTATGAAATTAATCCATATTTCACTACTTGAAACCTCTCAGAAAAGGAGTTATAGCAAAAATGACATACCTTGTTGAATTCTGGCTTATTCTAGAGATCGAACTTGTAGAGAATTCCCCGCACAAAATATTTTCTGTATATATATGAAAATGGTACAAAACATACTACAAATTGTACTCTAATCAACACATTTGGTCTTACTAAATTTGGATATGTTATGAAGAATTTATGATGTTTTTACCCAAAACACCCGTTTTAGACTAGTTTTAGGACTAGGCACAAACCCTATTTTCCACTGTGTGTAACTCCAAAAATACAACAAATCACAAGATGAAATTTTTATCACAACTACTTGGATATGTTTCCTAAATTACCTCCTGATTTCGTGGTCTGAATAATTCTATAAATTTTTTTATTGCAAAAATGGTGAGGTGACCTATAAAACATACCTCAGAAAGCATCATCAAAATAATTTATCCTCCCTTGAATTTTGTCATTCTTTACTTCACCTTCCCTCTGAAATTCGGCCTTAGATATCCTTTGGTTACCTTAGTCACTTGTAGATATTCAATATGATCAAGTGTAATTAAAATGAGAGATGTAGCTTCCTCAAGGGGTTACCTTCTAACCATCTTAAACCACTTTCCTTATTATAGGACTAACCCATTTCTAACCACATGTCCACTTAGTAATTTATCTATTAAATTTATTATTTAAATAATTTATTTTGTATCCAATTTGACTTATAGTACACTGTTATCAGACAAATTGGTAAGTGTGGACACAAACAGATCTCCCTAGTCTCACCCCGAAGTTAGAACAAAACAAGACAAAATATATAAAAATTTCCCTAAGTTTCAATCATCAAGCATACTAACTAACAAGAGATAAATGACATACCTTTTAAATGCCGTTTGTCCTCGCTAGTGTCATCCTCACTCCATTTCAAGGCTTATGGGATGATGAACCCGTAAAAAGACACAAGACAATGAAGTGAAAGCAACAACATATACTCAACAAAACATATCTATGTGATCAAGGAGTCATATAATAAAATAAGGACAATTTTATGGGAAACAAATATATTGCTGTATTATATTTATGAAAAGGATAATACAACTGATGCCTTGATGTTGTAAGGTCCCTTCCAATAGTTCCTTGCTTCCCACACACTTATTCTTCCCGGATTATGAGACTGTATATTTGAAAGTCACTCACAATCTATCTTGAAAAAATAAAGCTCAAAGCCAACATAGGCCCAAAAACTCCAAGCTACAAAATTTACTCAAACCCAATCAAGCTAAGTTTCCAAATGAGAACTCCTCTCCTTTTATAAGCTGAAAAGGATAGGGTGAGGAGGTTAGGATGATCCCATGAGATTAGGGATGCGACTCAGATCGAAATAGATCAGATCCCAACTCACCCTTGAAGCTTCTCTTTTGGAAGGATCAAGAAGATTCTCTTTTTCCTTCGTATGAAAAATCACCGCACCCTTAATACTGAGCAGAGTGCGACGACGTTGTAGGCCAATGTGGTGTGGCCTTCGAAGATCCTAGATCGTCGCACCCTTAACACTGAACAAAGTGCGATGATCCCTCTTTATAAGGTTTTTACAAAGGAAAAGATCATATTCATCTCTCTGGGAAAATTCATCTTCATTCTTCTTCAGGGATTAAGGAAATTGATCGTTATAAAGACAAAAGATAGGTTTACATCATTAACGGTCATAGGGGTGACAAAAATAATGTGTAATGGTGACCCCCCCAAAGCATGAAGTTAGAACAGAGTGATAGATGAAATAATTTGTCGAATGTGTGTTGGGAACAAGGAACATGCTGGTCGGAAAGCTGCCAACAAACAAGGAAATACAATACAATAATACATCATCACTGAGGTAGGAATTTCCATACTCAGAACACAAATGAATCAAAGCATAAATGCCGACATGTAAATATCCATGTTAAGTAAGATAGGTCATGACCACCAAACATAAACTGTGGATCCATTCCAATATGACTCAAATCTAAACATAGCCACCAAAAATACACTGTGGATCTATGTGTTAAAGTCTCAAATTTGAACATAGCCATGAGACATACACTGCAGATTTATGCAACAGTACAATCTAAATATACTCCAATGCAACCTGAATCTGTCAGAAAATATTCAGGGTCTTCATCTCTACCACTTTATAGTACGAATCTAACCATGCAAATACATGTGATGTAGTCGAACATGGTAGAAACCACTTGATTATCGGTCATTAATGAATACCATTAACAAGTGTGAAGTAAATCATCATTAATGTCAATGAATCCTAAGGTACACCAGTACAATCCAACGAGTGTGAATTAATGAGATGAAGTCAAACACTCGACAGAATCTCCCGATCAGGGGTCAATGATGAAAACCCACTGTCAAAAGAGAGGAAACATGCCATTGAGGCATGCAAGTTCCAAGGTACCAATTAGTTTCTAAGTATAATTCCTGGATAATGAGTTGAAGTCAACAAGAAAATACTCGTCACAAGAGGGCCGTAATGTATCCTCCATCAATAACATGAAACATGCAAAAAGATTTGAGGTAGATCAAAGTAACAAGTGATTTAGGACTAACTCAGGGTAGGATGACGCAATAGAAGGCTTAAGGACTATAGAAATGGATGATGCAATAGAAGGCTTTCCAGGTTGAACTTCTCTTTGAACATATTGATGATACGACAATTGTCTTGGCAACACTAACTCAACAACAGGGATCACATACCAAAATGTAATATTATAAAGGAGTATGATCAAGAGATAAGCGAATTTTCCAATCTAGACACAAAGTGAGTGAAAGGGTGTCATGTTCAAAGGCAACTCTT